>JAODJU010000035.1:18376845-18400918 GCA_026776725.1 Gnathonemus echidnorhynchus | reverse complement strand
AGACCAAAAGCTATTGCATTTGTTATCACACACAAGTCGCATTGGGGGAATGCATTATTTTCATGGATGTCCATTATAGCAAAAACTAGAACCAATTCAGCAAAAGTAATGTGATTGTTGAATTCAACACCTCAAAATACCCTAAATCCATTCAAAAAAACCTAGGCACCTAAAAAGAAAAAAAAATGTGTAGACCTGTGTAATCGATTCAAATCAACTCTTCAGCAAGACACATAGCTATTTTCGTAAGCGTTCTCTTCTGCTAAAACCTTCTCCAAAAGGTCTAACAACAGCCGTACATAATTTATGTGTTTCTCAGGCACGTTTTGTCAGGGGCTCGAGATTATAGGGCTTAGCCCTACAACATTCGCTTGAATGAAAAATGATTGGCTTAGCGAGAGGACCATTCAGATTGTAGAGGAGGTGGATCCAAGCAACTACAGGAGGCAGACAAGGACTTCTGATTGATTGGTCCCGCCTTCTCTATTTGCTTGGACCCACCTCCTCTACAATCTGAATGGTTCTCTCGCTAAACCAATCATTTTTCATTCTGCCCTCAGAACATTTTTGTGTAAGTAAAACTCCAACAAGCACAACCTCGAGAGCCTCATTTCTGTTGTCTAGCCTACATCCTGATCTGGAGTGCTCCACACTTAGGGAGACTGAATTTCCTGAGGCTTTTCAGGCAAAATACTTAAGTAAAGAGTGCAACTGACTGACTCATAACTCACAAAGTCCTAAGGCTACCAACTGTTCACCTCGGTCAGTAAGATAGGTCAGTCAGATTCAAATATGGGAAAGCCCCCCCCCCCCCCCCCCAAGGATCATGAATACACACACGCTTGCGCACAGAGGATTCCTCCCACAAAGGCCCACACACCTTGATTATGGAGCTACAACAAGCCTTTGACGTGAAGCATGGACACCTAGGATGGGCCTTGTGATTAAGCAGTCACATTGTGATGACAGCAGAGGCGCAATTAACAGGTCCACTGGTCCATATAATATTTCATTTGAATTCATGAAACCCCAACTCCGCCCCACAAAGGTAGAAACCTGACACAACGGGCGAAATATCTGTACAGGCGAAAAATATATAAACATGTAAAGAGAGAGAAAAGTTGAGCCCAAGGCAGGGATTGGATCAATGGAAAACGCACCTCTTTAAATCATTAGACGTATCTGCCATTTCCTAACAGCAACGAGCCACAACTGATCAATTTACCACTATTCAGTCAATTTCCTGCTGTTCTGTTGCGTGCAAAATAAAATTAACCTGTTCAGAAATAACCAAGAAGCTAAATCAATGAAGTGGGATTTCCAATGTGTATTTACCAACTAGCATCTTGTTCACCTGATATTTGTCTCAATATGCTAACCCTTCGCTGTCCTACAACACACAGGGTGAGAAGAGGCAAGTGTGATAACCAATTAAACGTCACTATTAAACTACGTTAGCAACTTGCATGGTTCGTACAATGCAAGTATGATGCAGGTGTTTCCCGAAACCATAGTTCTAACTACGGAGGAAACGATGATGCGAACTTACATAGTACGATGCGTCGTTAAACGACACAGGTGTTTCCCAAAACCATAGTTCAAACGAATGTTCGCAAACACTGTCGTTAAGTTGTGTGGTTTGAAGTACCGCTCTCGAGCTGTAGTTAGAAGCTTAGTTCCAAGTAAATACGTTAGCGAAGGTGGAAAATGCAGTCTAAGAAGGGTAGTCACCGTGTAAGTAAGGTGAAAATATTAATCTTGCTGTACAAACATCTATAATGTCATAGCTTTGGAAATGTAGCTGTAATAGTACTTTTTATGTACTTCTCTGTTCATGAGTATGGTTGTTTACCCACCTTGTTTGTGCTTTATGGTAGAATTCATTACATAGATAAAGAGCTGCACGCTTATGACATCAAGTAATCACATCAAGTAATATCACAATATTTATAAAACCTAAAGAAGATGAAGTTACCTGCAATAAAGTATTGCCAGATATATCCTATCTAACAATACTGTGTGTCTAGTAAGTTGGTATTGTCATGAGTTGTGTCAAAAGACGAAAAGCAGTACCGATGAGTGTGATATGATTATTACGCACGTGCACATCGCAAAAACGATGCTGAAACGATGTATCATTCAGCGGTTATGTACACACACAGTATTAAAAAAAGATGGGGGAACCAAATAGGCCAAAAATATGGGCAAATTAACAGCTAAAATACCGAATAGCTTCATAATCATTGAGAGCTTCCGTTGCATTATGGGGAAAAAAAAACAGTGCTTAGATGCGAGCCCATGGCTGTGTAAGTGAGATACCCAACATACACTGATGGGTGTTATATACACACCTGTCTATTTCACCGAGCCATTAAAAGACTATATAAAAATGATGGATCAGGAGTTTATGAGTGCTTATAGTGGGATTAAAATAAAATAAATTAAACATAATTATAAATAGAGCTGATGTCACTAATACAGAATAGTTCTTATATTTTTTTCTTCTACAAGAAGCATCATACAAGTATACTATTATGACTGCTATTTTTTAATATTATTTTTGTTATATGACTCACACAGTAAATTATCGTTAATAATGTAATATTGGCACAACTGTAGTATTTAGAAATAATATTACTGAGTTTGTGAGTTTTTGCAGGCGACCTGCTGTAAAAGTCAGACCAATATTACAAAGTTTGTTAGTTTTTGCACATGACTCGCTGTGAATCAGACCAATCATCACTGGAACCATTGTAGTTCAAACTAACGTGGTTCAAACTACTGTAGTACGACAGTTTTGGGAAAAAGTCGTACTTTGGATGTTGGTTAGTTTGAACTACCATAGTATGATGCATCGTTAATGCCAACTTCCGTCGTTGTTTGAGAAACGCACCCCTGATAGGCTACTTGACATCCAATCACATCCATATTTCACGTTTTTAGAGATGACATGTGCCACTACACAGCTGAATGGATAGACAAGCCAGCCAGCTGAAAAACAGCAGGCATCCACTTTGTGGGGAAGCCAATACAGAAAATTTACAAATCGAGCTGCAATGAACAGATGAGAAGAGACCAAGCTCCAGAGTTCCACCTCGTCTCCCCGGGTGGCTATCTGTCAGCCCTAATTAACATGCTTCTTCACCACCTGTGTAACCAGCATGCATTGCAGCTCAGATCGACTGTGCATCCTGCCGGTCACCAGCAACGCCATCGATCGTCGCTCTCGACCCGAAAGGTCTCTCGCAGCTGCAGTGATCTCCGAGGCTAAACCCATCCCCAGGGCTGTTTAATTACACACAGATGGTAAATAACAAGCAAATATTCTCCAAACATTACCCTATAAGATCTGGCTGGGTGCAAAATTGCCTTTAAAAGGCCACCGAATTATCTCTGAACACATACATGTGTACTGACCGTCTGAGAAAAGAAGGAAATCTACGGCCCACTTCAGGGTAAACATAATCATAAACAGGTTTGCTCCTTAATGGTTGTGGTGCTTGCAATGTTTTTCAATTCCTTCCATATAGTACCCATAAGGCCATTTGAGAAATTTCATATAAAGCTTTTATAAGAAACCTAACACTTAATTGACTGAAAGATGAATAATGTGGCAAGGAAAACCAGCACTTTTATATCTCAGGTGCTCAGTCTTTCACTCTGGTAATAAATTTCATTTTCTCATTCCTCAGAACTTGAAATTCAAACGGTCATAAACTGAAAACCCACGTGGGGAGTTTGGGGCTGTTTTTATTTCTGATACACGTTGGTTAGGGTTGTGACTTGAGGGTATACTCACAGCACACTTTGGGAGGCCCCGTACTCCAGGAGAAGCCTGACCACGTCCACATGGCCGTTTTGCACTGCGTCGTGTAGTGGCGAGTCATTGTGGTAGCCAGGGGCATTCATCAGCGCCCCCTGCTGGAGCAGCACTGCCACAACACCCAGGTGCCCAAGATTACATGCCTCATGCTGAAACACCAATAAAAAGCAGCTTAAAAACTGTGACATCTTACATTTGACCCTCCGTAAAAAACCATGAAGAGACGAAGTTTTTTGGATGGCCAAGAAGGCAAAGTACCTAACCCAGCTATTTTCATAAAATACCAAAAATGGTTCCATACAAATATTTCTTTAGGGTGCATTAGAGCTGTAATGGTACAAGTATTCATTGTATACGATTCGGTATATCATTTCCAGTTTGGTACACGCGATGAAATGAATGGATACATTTACTGGCACGTGCCAGTGTCGGGCTAGTGAGGCTTAAGCTGTGAATGTTTTTAGCAAGCAGCTAAATCTTTAATCATGTTTTATTCATTATTTGTGTAACTTGGTTTATTGTTGTCTAGCCGGCGTTAAAACCTGCCAACCAGGCTGGGGGGTGGGGGGGACTGATTAACGGTGCTGATCGTCACTTTTTAACTTCAATGGAAAATGTTGGATCGGCAGGACGGATTTAATTGTGATTTAAAAACATGTTGCGGCCATCTAAAAACTGTATGAAGCAGTGGGTTTTATACACAGTGTACCACCTCAAAGTATTAGGCTCTCTGCATAGCACCATTGTGAAATTAGACTTGAACAATATACTGGGTAAGAGCTTCTGTTATTTTCTCTGCATGAGGGTTATTGTTTGACATTTTCTCCCTTCATGCTAGTGTTTGCTGCAGGGTGGATTCTTGCATAGTGCTGCAGGCGGCAATTTCGTCATATTCTCTCTTATGTTTAGTTCTTAGATGTTTAATTAGATTACTTGTGTTGAATGAACTTGTTTTCATACCTCCTCTTTATATTGTAGCAGAGCACTGTTTGCAATCTGCTCTACTTTGTTTTTTATTGTGAACTTTAAAGCACAGGAATTCCCCCACGTAACGAATGTTCACTTTACGTCTCTTTACTTTTACGAAAGACCCGCATTAACACCTGCTTTCGTTAACCGAGAGAACTCCAAAGAGGATTTTTGCTTTTGTGCGAAAAGAAGAAATGTGAAAACAGCATTTGTTTATCAGTAAGCCAATTATAAACGTACAATAATGTGTCACATAATGGCGTTTCGTCGACAACAGACCGCATATACAACGGTAGTCCAATAACATAACGGAGCTGAAAAATTCCTCTCACCTAGCAACATCATAGCCGTCATAACGTCATAGTACAACGCATTTCTCACGTGTTTGTCATGATGCTGCTGTAAACAAACACTGTGCTGCCAGATGTATAATAATATAGCACATATGATTATGTATAGTACATAATACCAGATAATAAAAATAATAACAGTTACTCGTTTATGCATTTGCTATACTGTATTTTTATAGATACTTTAGGCTATCCCATAAAGCCTGCGTGCGTAGTAGGCAAATCCATCCAGGTTTATGCAAGCAGACTCTGTAACGATCTCACAATAGCAAAATCA
Organism: Gnathonemus echidnorhynchus; assembly: GCA_026776725.1. NCBI lineage: Eukaryota > Metazoa > Chordata > Actinopteri > Osteoglossiformes > Mormyridae > Gnathonemus > Gnathonemus echidnorhynchus. The sequence goes on along the minus strand of JAODJU010000035.1, from coordinate 18,395,499 downwards.
CCTAACGACACATTGGTCAGTATCCCTGTCGTTAAGCGACACGTGACTATCGATTCTGGTAAATGAAACTACACTGATACATAAAAACTAAAATAACACTAACATAGGATAAAAACAGGAATGTGCAGCCTATATAAAGTAGAAATAATGTGTTATTTGGTATGGTGTGTTATTTTTTTCAGTCTGGGAATGCTCAAAAAATTCTCACATATAAATTCATAACCGCTTCTTCGTTATATGTCATTTCGCCTTACGGAAGGTTTCATAGAAATACATGTGAAGTCACACCGCAGACATATTGTGTCACTGCTTGTTTCGCGCATTAATGATATTGCTGATACGTCATGACGTGATATTGGTTATGGGTATCGGCACATTATCACAAGAATGAGTACGAGAACGAGTACTCTATCGGACGCTACTGCTAAACAAAAGAAAGGTACTGTAAATACCTATTCCTCTTTTGCCATCACTTAGGATAAGATAAACCACGGGGAATATATACTCGGATGGGATAAAACACAGGTCTGTCTTAAACGGGGCCAACAAAAAATAGGATACCTTTAATTATAAATAGGATGAAACTCAAAACTGACAGATATGCATGTAAAAGGCTACAAGCTGCAGATTAAACTGCATTTCTGCAGATCCTTCAGAGACTGCCTTACAATTACCACGGAGCTGATGCTTCATGTTTACGCCTGTGTTTTAAGGTGGGGGAGGGCAGGTTGCATCAGGCATGTAATTACTTTTTGATGCTTGATCAGCACAGGCCTGGAAAGGCTTAAGATCAGCCTGTAATACCGAGGCATCCTTCCACCCGTCGTTTGCTGCAGGGTAGAGGAAAGAGGGATAGGAGAGACTCGGGGGACTCACCAGTGGAGTCCAGCCAGCATGGTCCTTTAGGTTGGGATCTGCCCCATGGTCCAGAAGCTCTTCAACCGCCTTGACGTCCCCCTGCACAGAAGGAGGCCCACCCTGACTCAGAAAGCCTCTTACTGACCCGTGATTTCCAAAGTCCGAGACAGAGGTGTTTGGTTCAGGTCCAGAAAGTAAAAATCCAGACCAGGATTTTGTTTCAACCTACCAGTTGAGCATAAAGACTGTCACTCTTTAAGCTCAACTGGTTGGTTAAAACAAAATCTTGGTCTGGATTTTTACTTTCTGGACCTCAACTAAAACTTTCCACTTCTGCCAACAGACACGCAGTTTGGGGGGGGGGCATGGACCAATTGTGCACAAAAACATGCTGTTTTGCTTTCCAGCAGGAACAAATATTGATTACCACAGACAAAGGGAGGAAATTATGTTTATTCCTGACAGCCTGACTTTAAGCCTTTGTACATCACAGCCATCATGCCACAGGATAAATCAGATATGCCTGCAAGTATAAACATAATCCATCAATTACTGATAGCTGAATTAATCATTTACAGTAGCAAAACTTTTTTTTTTTTAATCGAGGTCCTCACCTCCTCATAATGAATATAATGTTAATATACTGATTTTCTATTGATATGACTAATTGCAAGTGGCTGCTTACTGGATTTAAATCATTGGGTCACGTCCAGATGGCTTCAAGGTACATTTCAAATCCTAATTGAAAAACCGTAATGGAATATCTGTAAGCCACACACAAGCTGCATTCTATTACCACTGTAGAAGCAAGTGACTGGGAATTCTCAGGGGTCCTGTGGGCACAGGATACTCGTAATGGTGTAAAAAGGCAGTTAACAGTCTCTACCTTTATGGCGGCCAAGTGCAAAGGAGTCTCCCCCTTGTGATTCCTCTTGAGGAAAGGTGGGGTTCGTGGGGAGGTAGAAGATTCTGGCTGCTGTTCCCCGAGCCTTCGGTAGCATGCTTTGGCAGCGGGGCTGGCAACTGGTGTCACGTGGGCTGCGCCTTTTTCTGCAAACTGTGCCCCAGGACCAGGGGACAGCCTGGGCTTCTTTGGGGTCCCTTGGGCACGCTCCCCAGTGCCAGGTCTGCCTCTTTTGGGCTTTTGGCAGGAGGGGTCCGAATGTTCCCTGTCTGCTGTCTGGCTGCCCGGACTGGAATCCGCCCCCATTAGCTGGCGTCTTGGCCACTGGTTTCTGCCCCGCGTAGCTCTCTGAGATGGACTCCTGGTAGGAGTCAGGGAGCCACTGTCCTCATGCAGGACATCTGGCTGGGGCCCTGCAGGAGAATCACAGACTTCCACTGGGGACTGGAATGACACCTTCCTGCTAGACCTTCCCACCTGCACGCTGTTCCCTTCCCTGCTGTCACTTGCCCTTGCTGGGTCAATCCCCCACTGGTGGTTAAGTGCATTCAGCTTCTCCTTCTGCGCAATCTTCTTTGTCTGCTTGCGCAGAACACGCTCCTGGTACATCACAGGCGGCCTTCTAACATTCTTCTTTCCAGCCTTCTTTTTCAGGCCATCACTGTTGCCTCCACAAGGGTAGGATGACTCAGAGTCCTGGGAGGAGGAACTGAAACTAAAGACAGAGTGGTCTTTGGACCTGGTAGAGCTCCCAGACAGTTTTTCTGGCATTTTCACCCGTTTGTCTACCCTGCACCGTATTTTGCGACTTCTTGGGCTGAACCAGATTTTAAAGTTCTTTGCAGCCTTAACAGCAGCAGACTGTATGGGATGCAGGGATGATTCTTCAGATGGAGAGGCTAAAAGAAAAGGAAATTACATCAGTGTCATGCACCCCATACAAGGTCTGCCGATCATCTGCTTAAACCCCACCCCGCCCCCCCTCAGTCTTGGATCTCCATAACAGTAACTTGTAAGGTAACGTTAAAACAATATGGATGACATGTTCTTGCACATAAATAAATATTTTCCACATCTAAAAAAATCCAGCTCTTAATTAGTAGCATTCACTTCATTTGCAGACATCTATCTCCTTCCAAAAATATCTAGGTGTACCACATTCAACCTTCAGCAGGTGAGAGGAACCATCTAAACCCGCAGATTGTGTACCAATGACTTCAGCAGGGCTCAACAGTGCCTCCAGCTGGCAGAAGAGCTGTGTAATGTTGCTGAGCTGTCGGTTGATCTGGAGGTCCTTCACCCAGGCAGGGCTCTGGCATACAAGGCAGCCAGCACCGGCAATGGGACCAGCACACATCCTGCAAAGTGAGCAAACACCAGCCGTGCACCCAGTTTGGGTTAAACGGTGCAGAACATATTTCACACACGCAGAGCCAGTCAAGCTCAGCTTGATGTTCTGAGCTTATACACCGTTTTAAGCGATTCAGATTAATCATATTTCACGGTAGCACCAAAGACAGACCACCAACCCACTGTTAAGTCTAGATCTTAAACTATCTATACTGTACACCACCTTACTGTATTGATAATGGTCCTATATTTTAACAGCTTAAACTTTGCAAAGGGATGCATATCCAGAGCTATTCACATGATGTATTAAGAAATACAAGCTTCAATTTTAAGTGTCCAAAGCACATTTTAAGCACTTGAGCAATCAAGTATAGCCTTAGTGGAAAACAAAATTACTGAGAAACAGATTAGCTTTGTTACAATTATGGATTTCATTCAGCATTGCATTCTGTATGTTTAGTTTCATATATGTGTATATACTTATACACTAATACACAGCTTAGAGTACTTGATTAAATTATAAGCTATTCTAACCAGCAGGTTTTAAAAGGCGTCTGGTGCTTCTTCTGTTACTATTTTTAATGATCATCCTAGCAGACTTTATTTCCGGAATAACGGCATAGCATATTCAGTATTTGATCGCAATAAAACCTTAATAAAACAGTGACTGAAATGTATCCTCTATAGATGATAAAGGTCAACCTATGATCATTTTAAAGGTACTTTTATAGACAGACAGAGACGGATGTGATTTAGCCATAACGCAGTCACAAACTCTCACGCATCTGAGGCGACAAGCTTTCGGAGTGTCACGCAAGAAATCATACGGCAAATCTTATTCCATCATAAACCTAAAATTAGCTATGCCAAAAGTGTTGGGTTAGTTTGCAAACCTTACAGACTATTTACAAGGTAATACAACTGTTACATACATGTACATATGTGTGCATCAGCCAGCTGACCTGAAATTGGGAAACATGATTCAGACTCACCTGCAGAACATGTGCTCACATGTACCCAGGTACACCGGCTCTTTCATCAGCTGGGAACTACGTCAATCAAAATAAAATTAATAAACACTTCAAATGAACCATCGCTCATGAACTGGTAACTACAACAATACATTAAATTATACTATGGCGATTTCTCCGAGCAGCCCCTTATGAAACACGACCGCGGCCCATTACCGACATGTACCAGGCGCCCGCCCGGGCAGCCGGGACACAGAAGCGCGGACGCTGCCTACATGCTCGGCGGCGGCGGCGGCCCGATTACCATTTCGCACACAACAGGAGCTGCCTGAAACGCGCCACTGCCAGGCGGGTTCGGCCCCAGGGCCCCGAACCAGCACCGCTTTCCATACTCTGTTATTGTGCTTGCTCTGTCTGTATTACCCTCACTGTGCTTCACATCTCCCGCCAGTGCGAGTCGGAGGAGGAGCCTGTCCGACATTAGCCGACCTTAGCATATGTTAGCATCTCTTTGCTTGGCGGACATTAGCCGACCATAGCATATGTTAGCTTTTTTTAGCTTGGCGGACATTAGCCGCCCTTAGCATATGTTAGCATTTCTTAGCTTGGCGGACGTTAGCCGCCCTTGGCATATGTTACCATGCTTTAGCTTGGGCAGATGAGCGTATTTCAGCTCGCTTCTACTTATTGGGTAATTAGTAACACATATGTTAATGACAAGAGGTTGTGTGCAGATATGTGCGCTATAAGAAATTACACGTTATATGTTAACGTGTTTATTTAGCGATCATCATAGATATCTGTTTTTAAGGCGACCTAACGAAGGGGGGTGGGATGTAGCGTAGTGCTTAGCGCCGTTGCTTCCGATGGGCTCGCATCTTCCTCCCGGCTCTATCTGGCATGACACTCACACAAAAATCTTACGACATATCTGTAGTATTCCATTATAAGCCTAAAATTAGCTACTTCAAAAGCGTTGGGGTAGTTTGCAAACCCTACAGATTATTTAAAAAGTAATGAAACATCCATACATGTTAAAGCGTGTGCAGACTTGTCTCGAATCGAAAATCTCACTCCAGCCAGCTGACCAAAGTTGGCAACCCTGGAGATGCATGTGTATATTATCCGGGGATATTTACGCAACTGTTGTGTGTTAAATTCATGTTGGAATATGATTCATAGTCACTGTGAATACCGGTCAAAAGTAGGTTAATTTAACTAACTACGGCAATTTTGACTGAAGAACAGTAGTATAAAAATGATTTATAATTATCACTACGTTGTAATGGGTAGATGGATAATTAAAACTCATTACAATAAGTCGACGAATCAGCATCAGCTCACGGGAAACATTGTTTTTAACGTATACGATGAAGCAGCTATGTAATTTGCCATACCCCCATGGCACTGTACATGCCCACATATCTGCCAAAAAGCCCCTGTGCTCCATGCTCTAGCAGACACAACCAAAGCGTAAACATACCTCATCTAATTCATTAATTAATTAATTAATTATCCATCCTGGCAATAAAAATGATGGTGGAATCAGCACTGTACAATCTTTCTATTTCATGTCAGACAGGCGGTTCTGGTAGTCAGCCGGGGGTAATAGGGGGTTCTGGGCATCTGGGTGGCACTAGAGTCGGTCATGCCAGTGTCAGCTAGTCCGGTCAACATCCCAGCTACGTCACTGTTATTTGTATTAAAATTCTCCTCTGAGCTGCCCTTATAATCATTAAAAATGGAAGATAACAGGGCTCAAAACAAATTATAAAAATGTGTAAAGCTTCATAATGAATGCCCGAACAGCCATGTGAGAATGAATACTAATGAAAAACCACGTGACTCTGACTGGGACTATGTACAAAAGTACGTGACGTACAGCTGTTCAGACCTGATCATCTGATTCCTCCTCCCGTAATGGCCCCGCCCACATAGACACAATGCGTATCAAGTTTTAATTGATTATTGATGGGTAAGACCGTGGGGGATGTTTCAATAATTTTTATTGTTCTCCTTTGTTGTGTCTGAATTCATCTGTTCCAAACTTTTGAGCTAGATTTTTTATTAGATAATAATCCTGTAAGACTAAGTCATTTTGCATCTTTACAGACTCCTCCTAGAGGAATTCCAAATAAAATGGGCTATGCTGTAAGTCCTTGTAAGTAGCATTCACCTAACGGTAAGATTAATTTGTAAAGGGGAGGTGTCCTTGTTTAGTCATTACTACATCTCTGGAATAAAGATAGATTTAATTTATACAAAGATAATGAAGCTTGACCTCAAAATCCGCATCACCTAAATAAAACAAAGCATTGCATTATATCAGTATGTGTCCGGTTTACTAACGGACCCAAAGAGCTTCTTTGCACGCATGTAATGGAACCACATTCTGTTCTCTATAGCAAAAGTCGAAGTAAAAAATAATTATACCACCATCTAGTGGATGAAGCATAATACAACATCCATCAAATAAATGTCATACTCTCGAGGTTTACGTAATGGATTCAGTTGCCTCTGATACAGGTATAAAGGCTTGAATGTGTGCGTTTTGGCGGCAATTGACCAGCGGGTGATTTCCCAGATAGGCTATGCTATTGGCCAAAAAGCTTGCTGACTGGTTCTGACTCTGCTCAAGTGACTCTGCCAAGCTCCTAACCTGCTACTAACTATGCTGTCCTTCTATCACAGACAGATATTTCCAGGATGTGTATTGATGTGCCAGTGCCAAACCAACATCCAATGACTCAATGTATCAGATTCTGTTTCATTTTTAGGATCTGCAGTATTTTCGTCCTGGACTGGAAGTTGCCTCTTTGATCTAAGCTCTAACAGGCATCTAATAAATGCTCAATAATAAATTTAATTCCTCATAATCATGCCATGTTTAGCCTGCTTACTGCATGTGCATGTTTAGTAACAAATTCAACCCAATAATTGGACTAATTGATAATGGGGCCCAAAGACCAATTGATTCTTGACAGTAAATAATATTGGCAGGTACAACCAAATAGAATGTTTATCTTAAGACACTCACTCAAGGTGCTAAAATCAACTGAAATCATCTGAAATCGTCTGAAATCGTCTGAAAGCCTTAAGTAACATTTTAACTATGTTGGTTAAAACAAAGAAACCTGTTGGAGTGAGCACAGATTTGGATGGACTATGCAACCAGTTAAGGTTCCCCTCACAGGGAACTGGGAGGGGAAAATGATTGAAATCATCCTTGGTGATAACATCCAATGCCACCCTGAATGGCTATTCATGGAGGTCGGCTACATGCCCCTGGGGCCCTCCAGAAAATTTCTACAGCTGACATTAAGCTCGTCATCGATTTTGATCTGGATAAGGTATCACTGGAGGTTTGCTCTTATTACTGAATAGTATGGTGTATGGTGACTCAGCCTTCAGGGTCTGCATGTTCTCCACACATTTGTATGGGTTCCCTCTGGTGTCCCTTGGTGCTCTCCTGCAGTCTAAAAACACGTGGAGAGGGAAAATTAGTTATAGTCTTGCTTTAGTGCACAATGTCGTTGCGGAACGTTTTTGCTTGATGGTCGTACTGTTAAGTCAGTAATGACTGCTACACAGCAGGATACATTTACAGAGGTCATTTTATGTCTATTTGGTTTTATTTCATTAGCTTCATACTCCTTTAATATTATGTATGTTTTAATTAATTATCCAAATGCTACTATAACAGTTTAATGGCCCTGTTTAAGGCAGTAATTACTATTAAAATGTTTTTCCTGCCAGGCTTCAGATGACATGAGTAGATTAGGTATTATCAATGGCTGACCTCTCCTTTTAGTTTCCTACATCTTAATCCATAATTAAGCAGGTTGGCTATTTGCCTTGTTCAGCTCGTCTATATTTATTCACCTTTTGGGTGTTTTTTCCCCTCCCTCTGTTTCCTCTTGTAAGGAGCAGAAATGACCCATAAGTAAGTGGTGCTGAGAGGAACAGAATCTCAATGACAATGACAAAACAACTTCTATTCAGCCTTAATGATTAACATGGTCTATACAGCTTTTCACTAAACAAACTTTGAAGATTTGGGTATGACTTGTCGAGTGAAGACACACAGTCTGACATAACTAGCAATCGGTCTTTGTCGTGCTTGCTTAGTCAGTCCTTAGTTTTAGCTTACACAGGTAGAGAGCACAAATGCTGACCCTAGGAAATGGAACAAAAGGCTTTTTTCAGGGGATTAACACTGGGGAGTGTTAGATTCCTACATTGTGAGGGATGTGAAGTCAGTGCTGGGAATGACATCACACCCGAGTTAACCACATTCCAGTGTAGCCAGTGTAACCACATTCATTGTTAGCCATTGTTAGCCATACCAGTTGATGATACTGCAGTACAAGGTATTTTGTACGCAAAAACACTGTAGCAATACGTCCACAGATAGAGGCTGGACCAGGGGTGGGCAATCTTATCCGTGAAGGGCCGGTGTGTATGCGGGTTTTCGCTGAAACTAATTAGAGGACCGATTGGCTGAAGAGTCCTCACACCTGGGTTTGAACAGCTGACCTACAGGTTATCCCAAAAACCTGCATACATACCCTTTGCAAATAAGATTGCCCACCCCTGGGTTGGACAGTACTGTATGTACAACTGATTTAATGAGATATATATAGGACTTAAGTGCTAATAAGCATTATATAACTACAGCTTTCATTTCTGTTGAAGGGCACAATCATCTTGAATTTTGTTGTAGAGGTTCTTCCGACTTCAGGGGGTGTTTCAGTTGAAATTTCCGATTAGGCACTCACAAATTCCAACTTCCCAGCTCAAATGGAATGCACCATTAATCCCATGGTATGAACCAGGGTCGCCCAGACAAAACTCCATGGCCCGGAAATTATATGTGGCTGGTTCCAATAAAAAATGATGCATTGCATGTCTACTAAGGCTTAGTGATCAACAAAAAGTTAGGACCAAAACATTCTGGGTTGTGATTAATCATAAGGCCTCAGGCCAAGATCCAATGCACTGTCCACTCACCTGGAAGAAAACAGCCGGTAGAGCACCTGGACACCATTACAGTCTCATGTATTCGACTTGCTGTAATGTAGGGGTCTGCACCCTGCTCAGAACGACACTGATGGCTAATCATGTTACATCTGGCAACCCGCCAAGCTTGACTTGGAACAGACAAGCACAGAATTAGGATGGATGTGGAGTATATCTGTGATTGCCCATTTTATATTTAGCTGGGTAGTTTTATTTACACAAAGATGTTATGAGGGCAGAAAGAACAATGATTGGTTTAGAGAGATAACCAATCAGATTGTAGAGGAGGTGGATCCAAGCAAATAGAGAAGGCTGGACCAAGACATCTGATTGGTTGGTTCCGCTCTCTCTAGTTGCTTGAACCCACCTCCTCTCCAATCTGATTGGTTATCTGCCTAAACCAATCACCTTACCTTCTGCCCTCAGAACAGTTGTGTGTAAGTAAAACTCCATTGAGCTTATATTTACTTCCTCAAATTAGCGGATTTAGTAGCTGTAGCCATACCAAAGTGTGTGATTTGTGCTTACTGACAGTGGAGCATTATAATAGTCTAACCCGCTATGTGTAAAATGCATGTATTAATTTTTCTATATCCTGTAAAATTTTTAAATCTGTAAGAAGCATTTCCTAGACAGAAAATTGGTGAGAATGAAACGACAGGTCTGTATCTAGGCTAGGGGCTGGTCCAGTGAGCCAAAATGTGAGCCCTCAGTGGACATGGCATTACATGTGGTTATTATCCCCTAGTAATAGAAGCACTGTTTTGTCAGGGTTTACAGACAGAGGCATCGCTTAGCCATCTCCTTTCTTCATTAAAGCAGCTTACTGGGGAGATTATGGGTTATTTCCTAAATGGCTTTGACCTGAAACAGGAATAATAACATGCACAGGAATTTTTTTTTTTTCCGCTTGAATCTCTGACAAAATGAAAGATGGACAGAGCAGTTCAATAAATAGTGGGTGGGGCTAAGTCCAATCCTTTTCTTAATCCTATCTGTGAAAAATGGGATAATAGAGGAAGAGAGGATTCAAGTTGGCCAATATCTAAACGGCCCACTTTTCAATGCAGATGCTACAACCTGCCATCTAGTGGCAATATTGTTAATGCAACTGCAAAGGGTTTGATAATAATCAGAATGCTTAGCTTCCATTTCAAATTTCAGAGCTTCAGGCTAAAAAATGAAAAACTATTGGTGAGTGTATCTTTATGGTGCATTGCATTTTTCTTTATTAAACTTCTCAAGTGGCTTAAAATGTGTAACATTTTGACCTTGGTTGCTTGTACATTATTCTCAGCAGCAACTGGCATAACTGTCTATTACAACAGTACACTGACTAAAACTGTTCGTTGCAGTGAATTACACACTTTCCTTGGCAGTGAACACGGCTCAGTTATTACAGAGTACTGCCTAAAAACATCAATTTAGGACAGCAATTTTCCAAGATATGCCTTGCCTTTTACACAGTGGAATATGGCAGTAAATGTCAACTATCCATCACAAAAAATAATACAAAATAACTATCAATCCACAATAAGTACTGATTATTTTGTCCACCTGCAATAAAGTATCAGCTGAGATAAAAAATTGTGTCCATTATCTCCTGCCTGTCCACCAATGCAAGAATTATGGCCGTTGTTCTATTTAAAAAGCACTTGTTTTAAACAGGTATGAATCAGTCATTTCCAAAAACAGGACAAATGTGATAACAATCAAATCTGAAGTCCTAGAATGAAAATATTTCTCTTTGCTTTTCATAACATTTAAAATTCCTGCTTAATGCTCTTCAATTAAACAGAGCACATCTCCACTAACACTGAGTAACATAGTAGGTATAAGTCAAACAGGTGATACTGTTTATATAGTTTGGACCACCAGGCAGGTAAACAGTGAAAGGGGTAAGTTCAAGTTTCTCAGAGAGATGAAAGCAGACAATTCAAACTTAATAGTATTATAGAAAAATGTAGATTTTTTGTGCTGAAAGGCGGGGATCCGTCAAATATAACCATCACAAGAAGTTGTGTTTGAATCCAATGGCTTCAGTGTAAAAATAATACTATTAAATAAACAGACTGTCTGGATTTTGCTGTCTATTTTGCTGTAATCATCTTTGGCACCCATCTTCTGGAATCCGATGGAAACCGAAGGCACACAAAGATTTCAGTACACGATCTTCCAGTGTGTCGGCTGTTCACACTCCTGTTCATCATCGCCGCAGAATCGATTGTAAGTGGTCTTGGGGTCAAAGCCGAGGATCTCTCTCTCCTCGTGGATCCGGAAGGAGAATGTGGACACAGAAGTCCCGATGAAATACCTGGAAAAGGCAAAGGAATGGGGGAGCTGCTTAGCTCTGAGGTCGCTTAACAACCAGCATCTAGGAAATGGGTTCTTTTATGGTGTTTGGGTGTGGCCAGTAAACATAATCTATGTTTCATGTGTTAGACACCAGTCACTACGAGACTGTAGCTGGCCCATGTCATACGGATTTCCAACAGCTTCTCACCAATGATCTAGGTGCTTCTGTTTGCCCATCGTGCAAATAGGTCCACCAATGATGCCATAGTGTGACGACACATTTGTGATTGGCCCGATTTCCCAAAGCTATGATAAGGCCATCCTGGATCAGACTGACACATTGGTGCCAGGCTAACTGTCTCTCACTCAATACCAAACTAAGTGGGTGGTGGACTTTAAGTGTAAGCACTCTGGTGCCTGTAGCCCTCTCAGCATCAAAGGGCTCCCAATTGAGAGGGTAAACACCTTCAGATATCTAGGAGTCCATATCTCAAATAACTTCAGATATCTACAGCCAGGTATCGGCTGTACCATCTTAGGTAGCTGAGGAGGTTCAGCGTCTCACCAGCCATCCCTAAGGTTGGTTCACACTTCTCACGTGTACTAGTGGACGTGTCTGCTTGAACGTTTATGACGCATTTGACGTCATTGTGTGTCTCCGCGGACGAACGCCTGCTGCACTCCAAATTTGTGCCTGCGCAGCTCTAGACACAGTGCATAATCAATTCGATAGCATCCACTTTAAATACCGACATGGAAGCTTTTGACAAGTGCTGGGGTAGTTTGCAAAGCCTACAGACTATTTACAAGGTAATAAAACTGTTATAGACACGTAAATGCATGTGCATGCGAGTGCAGATTTGTCCCGAATTGAAAATCTCACGCCGGCCAGCTGACCAAAGCTGGCAACCCTGTGAACTGGTTCTTTGAACTGGTAAAACATAGAGAAATGGACACAAACCTCACTGCTGTGGTGCATGTGCAGGGAATAATAATAATAATCATAATAATTATAAAAAATGAACAATAAAAAAAATACAACATGTTGTGCGCATGTGCAAAGTACGAGGCTTGACCAGAGAACTATGAGCGTTTCAATGTACACATATGCAGAGCAGATGCGCAAGAGCTGTGCTTGTGTGGAGAAGTATGAACCAGGCTTTAGAGCAGGGGTGGGCAATCTTATCCAGAAAGGGCCGCTGTGTATGCAGGTTTTCGCTGCAACTCCCTAATTAGATTACAAATTAGATGACTGATTGGCTGAAGAGTCCTCACACCTGGGTTTGAACAGCTGACCCAAAAGGGTATCCCAGGTACCTGCATACACACCGGCCCTTCTACTCTGGAGTGCTAGAGAGGAGGTGCATCATGGGAATCACGGCCTGGTTATATAATTGTTCTGCTCTGGAGCGCAAAGCCCTGCAGAGGGAGGTACATACAGCCTAATGCATCAGCATGGCTGATCTGCCCTCCCTGCAGAACACATACCTCAGACGATGCAGGAATGGAGCTGCCAAAATAAACATCTATCTCTTCACCAGGAATCAGTGGATGGATTTTTATAACATCGGTCCTTCAAAATCTGATCCTTCCTTTACCAAAACCTGACCGTTGAGCGGGTATTTAGTATTTTTCTAACGTGGGCTACACCTGACTGCAAGGGTTCTTGTAATGTGCTTCGGATCTTACGGGCTGGAGCGCGAATTTTTCCGCCGGTACCTGGCATGTGCGCAGATCCATTGGTCGATAATGGCCACGCCCCCGTCTTTCAGAAGCTCCAGGTCCTCCCAGGTGGGCTCATAGCGCACCATGCTTGGCAGCATCCTCCTCAGCTGCTCCAGCTCTGCAGACACAAAGAAACAGGGACCCGGTCTAGACTGCCGCTGAGGTTCACCACTGAGCCCCAGCTGATCTATCCTAGATACGCAAAGCACATGGCAGGATTTTACACAGTAACTCCACAGCTTGTTCCAAATACAATACAATAACTAGCGCTGGGCCATATGTCCACAAATTTGTTTCACATTATAAGATTCTGGGGGTTTCACTGTATTTTTTCCCCCTAGTTCATCCTTACCATGGCAGCAAGTGTTTACATCAATAAAATACCTTTATGGACCTTTTTATTAATTATAAAAAATCATTTACATTTGACTTCCTAGTATAACCAACAGGTTTTTATAAAATTATTAATGCATATATTGACTATAACCATGTACTTAGCTCAATAAGAATTGTTTAATTTCATTTTATTATATTAATATTGTGCATTTGGCCCCACAGAGACATGTTTTATTGATCATTACAGCATTTTTAGCTTGGTGAGAATATGTTTACTTTACTGGCATGCTTTTAATAATTATTACCGAGATCAGTCTATAATATAAGGGATTTTTCTTTACCAATATGCATTTAATTGCAGACCTAATTATATTACACTGGATCCAAATTTATTTTTATTATATTGCTGAACAGCTGCATGTGGAGAATTGCTGTGTCACTAACTGTTGGTAAGGGGGGTAAGCATAGTTAACAGGAGTCCCCGCTCAAGCCCGTTCACTCTGCACAGTGATCCATAGCGATTCTAGCGACAAACGATATAATTTGCTGCCTATTGAAGTGTTTCAGCTGATGTTAGATGTTACGCTTCAGTATGGCAGTATACGAGAAATTCATACCGTGCAGGAAATTAAAATTGGAGTGCCACTCAGCACTAACAATAACTATACAAAACTCCTGCCATCCTTAGCACCATATCCAAAGAACAGAGGTAGGTGAAATTAATGTTGACAACAGCTGATTGTGTCCCATGCAGTCTGATTGTGTCCCATGCAGTCTGATTGTGTCCCATGCAGTCTGATTGTGTCCTAGCACACCGATATTTGGGAATATTCCATTATCCTAAAGAACTGAAGCTGCAAAACACCATACAGCTATTATGAGAGATTGTTTCTATCCAGCCTCCAAAAGCTAAAGGCAGCTACCCTGAGGGCTCACGGCTGGAGCACTTTCACACCAAAGGAGCACCTTCCTCATCAGCATCAGTGGCCACGAAGACGCGGTCCAGCTTCTGCTTCTTCATGAGGCTGCGGATCTTCTTCACCGCTCCCTTGAGGCTCGGTACATCATCCCGGTGCCCCCAGATGAAGTCCTTCCTCCGCAGGTGGACCGCGATGTATGCCGCCCCCTTCGCACTACCAGGCTTGGCCTGAAGGAAACGACGGACCAGTCACATGAGCAAAGGTGATACAAGTGAAAATGACAGAAAAGATACAATTATGGGATCCTTCATGTAAAATTCCGTTCAAGCCAATTTTGATGGAGGAAGCCTATTCATATATAGTATTGTTTTTAAAGATGCAGCAAACTAAAATGGCTGACAGTAGAGTATAAATTAGTTGCAACTTAAACAGGGAACATAGAAAGTCACAACAAATAACAAAAATACATAAAAATGATAGACTTCCGCAAATATTGCTCTATAGCAATACTTTGATTTATGATTTTAACTTAAAAGATTTTTAACACCTAGTAAATTACAGACATGCATCTGTATCTCCTCTCACCTTCATGCGGGTCCAATCTTCATTGTACATTGTCTGGTCCTTCTCATCCGTTGAGTTCAGATACTTTGCTCGAAATTCATCTCCGATGATGCGCAGGTGCTTGGAGAAGACCATGCTGCGTCTGGTCTGGGGATAAGGAGGAACTTAAAAGGCCACCACTGAAGGGAACACATGCTTGCCAGGCCCCCACAGCTCAACTTATTTGGAAATATTTCCCCCACAATAATCAACACCACGATTCCTGACTCAGGTTCATGTCTAATAAGATCACCTTTATTGATCCCAGGGGGAAATTAAAAAAAAAAGTTCTGAATTAACCAAACAACATATGCTGAAATATCACTGTAGTTATACAGGGGTAGGTCAACAAGATGTGTCCTTCTGAACTCACATCCCAGTAATCTTTACCAGCATAGTGATCGTGAAGAACAGTCTCTGCTCGATCTATCATCACAGACCTGTTGAGAAAGATAAAAAGCCCATGACTCTACATCATACTGTGGACTTACATCCTGGACAGAGAGTTAGAAAGCACCATTAAGATCAAAGTAGACAGCATCAGAATATCGGTAGGGATGGCAAAACAGCATGACAATTCGATCCCACTGTTCGCCATTTTGACTACAGGAAAGGTCTATATGATCTATAGCAACTCACACAGCTGTAGTGTTTTCCAGCAGGTAAGGGGCGAGAATGGAGGCGTGACCTTGAGCAGACAGACAGGAGACGTTCACACCTCTCGTCTCCTCGTACCCCCAGAACCAACCTCTGAGAGAGAGAGAGAGAGAGATAAGTAAAAGAAATCAAAGCATTATGTGTAAGCATTACGGGGACATTGAATCTGCATCTCCTTTACCACCTCTAGCCTAAATACATCATTGTACAGCTTCTCCGGATCTTTTTCTGGGTTTAACCTAGGCTGTCAATTGAATTACTAAAACTTAACCAGAAACATTTACTTGCCGAATAAATCAGTGGCATAAAATGGCATTTTTTCATAATTAAAACAAAATTTTCTAGGTGCTAGCATGTGGCATTATGCAGTTGTTCATGGGGATTACACTGTTCATCCAGGCTAGTCATCTAGCTGGAGAAGAGCTGGTTAGTGAAGGCTGGAAACAGACCACCTCATACCTGTAGTATCCCTGCTTGTCCTTGGAATATGACGGCTTCTCAATGCAGGAGCGCAAATCCACTTTCTCCTCCCACTTGCCCTCGGTCCAGCCCTCTGCATAGTTCTGTAACACCAGGACCTGCTCAATAAAAGGGCCCCCGGATTCTGGGTGCCGGTGACAGAGACAACAACAGAAATAATATCTGCCATTTCTGTAATTCTGTGTAAGGCAATATATTAACTCTTGTAATTTTGCTCTTAACTCATTTATACAGCAGCATGCGTTCATGCTAAGTATCTTGACAAATATGTCCAACAGCCAATGTTGGGTAAGTTACCACAAAAGTAATCCATTACAATGCTGGAAAGCTCCGGTCTAGAAAGTACAAATCCAGGCCAAAGTTTTGCTTCAACCACCCAGTTGAGTATAAAGAGTCACAGTCTCAGAGTACTCAACTGTTGGCTGAAACAAAACCCTGATATGGATTTTTAGTTTCTGAACCTAAACTTTGCACCGCTGTGTGTAATGGATTACTGTTGTGAGTAACTTCCCCAACATTGCTAACAGCCATAAATAAATAACGCATATATTTCTGTCATTAAAATGGACAGACATGGATCTTAGCTCACCGGCGATGAACTCCTCGTACTCCATAACAGGCACGTTGGCCTGCAGGCTGGTTATGCTGAAAAACTCGCCCCAGGGAATGCGTACTTGGTCAATATCGGGGCTTTGCCAGTGGTACAACCGCCCCCAGGGAGGAAGAACAAGGACCCAGTCCTCATGCTTACGCAGAGTTTTTACCAGGGATGCCATGCGGATGTACACGTCCCGCCTCAGGTTGAAGCCTTCAGGCGGATTCACATCATATAACAAATACCTGGGCCATGGGTGTAGAAAAGAAGGGGAGGGCCTGTTAACTTCTCAAGACATCGATATGCCACTGTACTAACTGGCGATGTTACCCTTTTCTTAAAAACTAGGACTGACCTCATAAAGTAAGAGAGAATTTGTTATTGGGGTGGCACAACTGATTTTTATTTTTTTTTTAAAGTATCTATTTATTTGGTGGATGAATGAAGCCAAATTAAAAACTGATAGATCAAATCTTTTATGAAAGAAAGGCGGGATCATGAGTTGAATCCTCTGAGATAAAAGTGCGATACCACAGTCTTACTCACTGAGCCACCGTGACACCTTCAACTCTTTCGGTCTTAAATAAATACCATTCGTTATTATACACATAGAAAGCTTTTCCAGATTATTTCATAACCAAACAGTTGGTAATTCAAATTCTACGACAAGCATCGTTTTTATACGGCTAAACAACAGCTTAATCTTAACAACGAGATTAATTAATGGTTCTTTTCTATGAATGTTCCGTTGTATGTGGAACTATGTAAACACTAACGCAATAAAGAGCAGCCTAAATAAGCAACCGCCGTTGCTTGGATCATAGCTTAAGCGTATTTTCAAGTATGTTACTGAAAAAAACAGAACATGAATATCTGATTAAAAAAATAATAATAATTTTAAAAATCACATAGCAAATTTCCTTACAAGCGATCTGCAAACTAGAATGATCCACGAGAAATCTGAAACAGTCTTTCCCTAGGGATTATATGATTCAAGATCAGAAATAATATTTTTTAAAAATCAGTCTTAGACTACGTCTCCATGAAGCAGGGACTGTATGTACCTCACATCTCGCGCTATTTCTCCGGCCGGCGTAGAGCTGGCAGACTGGCCAGCATTAAATGCCATATTATCAAGTATTTCCCCAGACGCTGTGCGGATCTGCATTAAAAAAGAAACCAAAACAAGTAAATTAAAATATTCTAATATACTCGATAACACGGGGGTCTTTTTTAGGTCGGCCATCTCTTCCCGAAGCCACGCACTTCCGGAAAGGGAAGGCACGCGCTTCCAATAGGCGTCTGCGGTAGCCTAGCAACGGCGAGAACCCGCAGTACAGGGAGTTTCAACTTATCGGCCTTGAGATTTTCGTTGCACAAACGTTCTTTGTTGAAACATATTTTTATGGCGTCATTTCGATGTACACATGCAGTACTTCTTTGACAGAGGTTTATGAAATGTTACTTAGAAATCAATTTGCTAGGATTGCCAATGCTGCGGCAAAAAGTAAAGTAGTCAATGGACTACTTTAACATCTGGCTGTTTCGAATAAACTGATTTTTGGCTCAGGTGTAGTAGTTGCGTTTATCTTAATCTGATTAAAGCTACTCAAAGATTAGTTTTAAGAATGTGTGTTTGTGGTTTTCATATGTCGATTTGTAGATTATATTTGTCATAGACTATAGACATATTTCATTGAATTCTGTAGCCTAAATTACGGAGATTGTAATATTTTCTTATGGTGTGCATTGTTGAGACTGTTGCCTGTCTGGCTATGTCCTGTTCCCTCTGTCTTGTAGCCCTAAATCCCTGGTGTGTTTCCCTCCACCCCAGGCCACCATGTGGTTTAACACAGTGGTCCCAAACCTTTATTTCGTCACGGACCGGTTTAATATCAGAAACTATTTTCACGGCCCGGCCTTTAAGCAGTGGCAGATAAA
>JAODJU010000035.1:18361944-18375743 GCA_026776725.1 Gnathonemus echidnorhynchus | reverse complement strand
AGTTGGCCTTCAACGTACAAATTAGTACCTTTAAGGGTACAATTACTTGTCACTGGGGCTGTACCCTCAAGGATCTAGCAATTGTACCCTAGCTGTAGGTAACTGTACCTTTGGTATGATTTAAGGTAAGTCTACAGAAATGGACTCTGAGGAGTATTTTGGTACCATTGGGGGTACACTAATGTTGTAAGTACTTTGGGGAACAAAACTTTACCAGAACTGTAATTTTTTCTGACAGTGTGTATCGCTATAGTTCATTTCGCCTGTGTGCCCTTCAGCAAGGCTCTTAACTTTAATTGTTCCAGTTACTGTCTTACTCTACATTCTCAAAAATGTATGTCACTTTGGATAAAAGCGTCTGTTGCGTAATTATAAAACAACCATTACAACGTAGATAAGACCGATAACAGACTTAATTTATTTTGGCGACTAAAGGGGGCGCTAGTGTATTTTACAACCCATGGTACCAAGCAATGGGAGCCTGGATGAAAGTGGCAGAAGGTGGTTTTGGACTAAATGGGTGTGTCTTGAGGGTGACTAACATTAAAGGACGTCAGGCAGTCTGCAGCACAGAGCCGCGGAGTTACGCCGCCGAAATCCCACGAAGTTGGACCGGAGCGGCGTCCCAGCACGATCCCGCGGACGTATCAGGAGGAAAGGGGACAGGATAAAGAAAGTAACTTTACCAGTAAAGTCTGCCTCTGGATATTGCTTTCTCAAGAGTGAATTTAAAAAACAGACCATCTTGAATTAAGAAGTAAGTCTAGACCTCATCGCAAGTTACATTTAAGTCACCAGATACCAGACTGGCAATTTGAACAATAGTTACTGCTAATTAAGACTCTGGTCCTACTTTCTTTCTAGGTCATTGTACTGCAGATGTGGTCTGTATGTTTTGTGCATGTTTAGTTAAGATGGACATACTTGTCTTTCACCCTGAGCTTGGCTGCATTTTGATCAGCAGATAAATCACCACTTCATAACTTTATGGCAGTGTTTTTTCACAATAGCCTTGTACATCGATGGCAAATCGTGGGCTTTCTTTTGTAACAAAGTGACGCCAAAAGTCGTGGGTATACTGGGCGCCTAAGCACCTAATTGCAGCGATCTTTATGAATACAATGTATCATTCAGTTTTTTTGTTCCACTCTTCACTTCAGTGTTACAACTCTTCCTTTCCATTTGGCCCACGTTTCTATTGTCCGCTAAGCCCATCCACTGCAGCCAGGCTAGTAATTGTTAGTTATTTTACTAATTGAGACACGCTGACTTAAAAGAAACAGAGCTGTTAAAACACAGTACTGTAAGCCAAGGCGAGGTTTAAATTGACCTTAAATAAGTCTAAGTTTTACAGAGCCAATTTAAATAAGTTGCCTTTAGTTCTCTCACGGTTTCTTTCCTCATGGGAGGGGGTTGGGTCCACTGCTCTTTAAGTGAAGAGGGCGGGGGATAGGGAGATTTTCTTATGTTACTCATTTCTCCCAAAAACTGGGAATTGTCTGAGTTAATAGAGCTTGCGAACATGTGAGATGGACGGGGCCGATAGAGGGGAATAATAATTCAGAAGTTCGAGATATTGTAATATCCTCTCAAACAACGTAGTCAAACGTTGTTCTCTTACATTTTCAATAAAATATTGACGAAACGTGTCGAGAAACTTATATGCCCATCCGACTTTCAAGAATATAGCTGTTGAATACAAATATGATTATAAGAAGCATGAAGAATTTGCGAACCTTAAAACTTTCATGCACATTTAATATCGCATGTAAATTCCTTGTTCGCCCTCCACACGGTACATGGTTTTCTTGATCAGCTGAAACTGGTCTGTTTTTTTTTTTTCTCTGTCCCTTTTCCGTTTTGATGAACCCTGTACACCCCTGGGGAAACTCCCAGTGTCTCTTGTTTTTCCAGATTCAAGCTAATCCCTGTATACTAATTGCATTTCTAAGAAAACGGCGATACTGTCCAATGTGAACGAACCAAACTGGGCTCCCAGGAATGTTCCGTTATTTGTAATTGATTCCAGAGCAATTTAACCCGCAGCCCTTCCTTCGTAGTCCCCAACAAAAGTCCCGTGTGACAATAAAGTGTCGTGAGCCAGAGGCACGAATTTATGGAACCGGTAGACAAAGAAACCCTTTAATTCCGAGGAAACTCCACGTGTCCATTTGTAAGTGCCCCAAGCTGAAATTTGCTGGCTCGCTTACAGCAATCAAGTCATGAAGGAGGGTTTTAAAAATAAATACATTAAGATAAATACGTAAATAAATGATGATGATGATAACTCGCAGTACTGCACGATTTACAAACGAGCCAGCTTTAGATCTAGTTTTCAGGACCTGGAAATGGAAGTCCTCAAGAACGCGGGGGCTGGAGCCCGTAGCGGGGGACACCCCCGACACGATGCCAGTCCATCACAGACCATACCGTCACCCGTGCAAAAACGCCAAAGTGTGTGTCGTTTGGTAACTTGTGAGAGCGAGACTGGCAGCTAACCGAACCTCTTCCCGAAAACCCTCCGGCATTGCTGCTCCTCACAATGTGGAATTAATCTGGGTATTTCGGGGGTTTTGGTGCTGAGTAGTGCTGCTGCGAATTGCACATTTCGTTCAGTTTAGGTGGCAGAGGCCACCATGCTTTGTCTATTTTTCACTGCGTGTATGTTTATCTTCCATCTGTCTGCCTGAACGAGCCTTTTCTAGAGCTGAAACGCCGCCATCACTTATCTTGTTGCTTTCATCGTGTTGACCTCATTCCGTAAAATTGCCCCTCATTCCAAAAAGACGTTTCTCTTACAACTAAAGCTTTGTTGTTTAGCTGATGCCTGTTTTCAACACAACAATTTAACTCTGCTCCCAGCAGGGAGAGACTTGCCATCTAGTTGAACCTTGAAATTTGGTAAACCAGTTTTTTTGTGAGGAAAGTCCTTCAAGATTTTAGTTTTGTAAAGTGTCATCGAGGATACTTGGAAGTCTTGGTAGTTTTGACACAAGCTAGTAAGGGGCAAATTGATTTTCCAAAGGTGTGTGTTTTTTTATGTGTGTGCGTGTGAAGATAATTTTAGTTATGATATTGGTCTTTTCACGTCATAATGGTGGTGGAAAAAAATGTATAGGTTTGATGTTTTGACACAACAAATCTGATGGTGGATACAGGTATTCCAGCATCCCATCCAGGGTGTACACTTGCCTTGTGCCCTGTGCTACTTGGGAAAGGGATATTTACTAAAAAGTCCCTGCTGACTTTTTCTTGGCTCATAAATTACGAATGTTTGTCTACATCCTGTCCAATTGCCAAGGAAAATGGCCAACACAGAATAAGTAAGTTCTTTTAAATGGCAGTCTCCCCTTTTGCTTTGCGGTTCTGTGGTCTCATCAAGTATGTGAAGCAGCCATGAAGTTAGATCACAGCAGGAGAGCCAGATGGGAATGTTACCACCGGGAGCATTCAAACAAACAAACCCCGAAAGATCTATCTGGATTGTAGAGGGCAGAGACACTGGTTGAAGAAGGCAAACCATGAATTTCTTTTGTCCTAATAGGGGAAAGATTTTGGGTTGCGATGCCATGCTGTGGTTCTAAACGTAGTAGGGCTGCTTGGGACTGAAGCAGACGCATGTAGACCAGCCCTGGGTGCTGTCCTTGTTTTTACAGCCCTGGGATTGTGTCTGTTTGCTGCTCAATTGGCCACGTGCTGCCTGTCAGCCGGACACACTGCTTACACGGTGCCTCTATGACTTCTCTGTTGGGCTGTAATGAGCAGCTTCTTGAGGTGAGGCTTTGAGTACTGCCAAGTACAAGACCCCCCTCCCTTCCCTCCAAATCTTGCCAAACATCACCCCTCATTTGCAGCGGCCTCCGGGAGTCTTGGCAGTTGTTCAGCCCTTTAAATTTTCTGAATCAGGCGGCATCACACCATTGGCTGTTGTGCCCAGCCTGGCTGTAAGGTCTGACCTGGCACAGTGTGGATGCTGGGCAGCCATGGGATGCAACACAGGCTGGTACTCTTGTGCCTGCTGGGTCTTTAAGTCTATGAATATATTAAGGACAGTGTGCATTTCTTTTTTTTTTTTCTTAAATCATAGAATCAAGCCATCACCCAGGTTTTCTATAAATTCATACAGCAAATGGTCACATCTTATGCCTGTAGCTGCATAGTGTTTTTTTTTTATGTTTCTTAGTATCAAACTGAGTCTGTCAATGTTTTTAACCTGTTTAAACTGGTTCATCCTGAGTTAAGTGTGTCTCTGGCGTCCCACTCCAAACACGAGGTGCGCTCAAAGCGGACAGTCCTACCCTCCTACTTCACTCACAGTACTCGCTCTTCACCCGCTTGTTATACCCACACATCAAAAGCGTTGTGCCGCCCAAAGCCCCCCCCACCCTTGCACCCTGCCCTCCTCTCAAACTCGCACTGAAGCCTTGTAAAAAAGGCTCCATTTACTCTGAATGTATCATGATGGGGTTACTTGCTGTGTAAGTTGAAATGCAGCATTTCTATGTAGGTTTTCTTATGCAGGAGTAGAAATCCAACGTTGCTGCTTCCAGGGACCCCAGGAAAGGTCCCCCTTCCAGGAGAGGTTTCTCTTTAGGAGAATGATGGAGCAAAAAAAAGCTTACGGGCAGCGGTTTTCTGAAGCAGTTTCCTTTAAGTGAGCACATCTACTGTATTTATGAACTCCTCTGTTTGATGTATTCGCCAGGTCTGGTTATGCTGTCCCTATGATTTCGACTGGTTAAGGTTTTTTTTGTGGTCAGTCACCAGTGAGGTAAAAGAAGCCTTTAATTACCTGGTATGGCTGGGCTGGGCTTTTGGAAACTGGGATTTTTAGTTTGTTGGAGATGAATCATGGACTGCCTACCTTGTGCCCCCCCCCCCCCAGGAGTGGGACACCTGAGATTCAGCTGGGGGTTAGATCTTGGAGATTTTATTCTTTTACCTCATGGTTATAGCTTTGCCGCAAGGCTAATTCAGTAACCTTCATGTATGGCTGCTCTGGGGGTTATTATTATTATTATTATTATTATTATTATTATTATTATTATTCATTATTATTTTCTGCCTAGTATATTGAAGCGCCTGTTGGCAGTAGAGCTGCTTTTTAGTAAAACCAGCCTCTTTCCTAATTAACGTGGCACCTACACAGCAGGGGTCTCTGTTTTTCTGTCATATCGGACATAATTAAAAACCAGCAGAATCGGGGTGACGTCAGGCTGTGTGTGAGAGAGGTAATTTGCTTTAATCTCTACTGTGGGAGGAGAGCAGCTTAAGGTCAGAATGCAGGCGATTCTCGTATCGTTCAGGGTGTTTACACTGGACTCCCTTATTTAACTTGTTCTTGTTGTAAAATATGTTGCGATGCTTTTAAACAGTTTTTTTGAAGATAAATGTGTAACCAGAATGATACTTCTGTTTTTGTGCGCGTACCTGAAGCCAGTTAATCAGTCACTGAAGACAAGATGTTCCTTCTTTCATGAACTTCCCTCATTTGCCTGCCCGTGTCAGCACTGATTTCTCAGCTGCTGTCAGGTTGGGGTTTGTGTGTCTATGCCATCCTCTGAACAAGCCCCCTTTCTGTACCGGTGAAAGGAGTCAGGGCTCAGAATCGGCTTCAGGCTGACCCAGTCCATCCATCCAGCCTCCATAACTAACTGCTTATCTGGAACAGAGTCACAGCCTGGATCTGACCCCAGGAGCGTGTTATGGGGTATAAATTGAACTGGTTGCTGGTTAGAGAATTCACAGGCATAAACTAATGGCAACTTTAGGAATCCAGTCTTCCCAGATCGGGAAGCTGTAGGGCGGTGTTTCTCGACCCGGTCTTTGGGGACCCCAGACAGACTTTGCTCCCTCCCTGACGACTGGTTTGAGAAACACTGCTGTAAGGAACATACAGATTTGCACGGCACTAGGTAGGAGTAGAACATCGAGTGCTGGAGGCCGTGAGGCTCTGAGTCTTCACACCCTTCCTGCTAATGTACTCTTTAGTATCAGTCTGGGGGAGGCTACCAGGCAGTGAGAGCTGTGTCCATGTGCTGTAGCTTGGGGGGGGGGGGGGTTTGGGGTCTCAAAGCAGTGGTTGGTCTTTGTGGGGGAAGGGTGACTATATAAATACAAGGGGGGGGGGGGGTTTGAAGCGCACCAATAATGGCAGGACTCATGGTCCAAGTTGACACTGTAAACATTGGCTGGGTGCCAGAATGGGGAGGAAGCCGAGAGCAGAGGGGGGTCAGTCTCTCCCACTCTCCCCCTCCCCCACAGTCCTCTGGATGTATGGGCAAGGGGGTTTGTGAGACCAAGGGGCAGATTGGGTGAAGGGTCTCAAAGGAGCCAGCAAGGCAGCAGCTGTCTGAAGGGGGGGTGAGATTTAATTTTTTTTTTTTTGTTAGGTATACAGACAGTGTGAGGCTTTTTAAACAAAGTGCATAAACACTTCTGTGATTAAACTGTGGGACGATGCTTATTGTATGAAATGGTGTCCTTCCATACCAAAAGTACTGCATGGAAAAGTCCAGTGTCAGATCTTAATCAGTGGAGGCTTGGTATTTATCTTAATGCACTCGTCTCTGTCAGAGCAAAACTGATACTATCATAGTGAAAGTGACTAATGGAGGTTCTTTGCTAGGGTTTCCTAACAGAACTAGATTTTAAGAAGTCCATGTTTAACTGGCCTAAACCACAGATATGGAAAGATGCTGAAGGGTTCTTCAGGAGTTTCAGACCACAGTGCTGCGAAACTAAACCCTCTGTTTGTGAGCTTTGTCTGGAAGCCTGTGTTTCACGCCCAGTTCCATGTAGTGCTTTTGTCATGGAATTACAACGGTGCATGATTTCCTGCTGTGTGACTGCTGTCTCACAAAACGGGAATGATTGTATAAAGGACTGTTTTCGGCTATAAATCCATCCATCTGGTGGCCACTTACCCTGACCAGGGTCGTAGGGTTCAGCTATAAATGCTTGCGAAAGGAGACCAAATGCGGTTGGTCCACAGATGCAGTCGTAGATGGGTGGTCTTGGGTCATGGATCAGTGTTGCCAAAGTGAGGGCAATTTAATTGAATCATCCTTGATTTCATGCTCTGTTCTCTGGCCCTTAATGTTCTCTGGACCCCAGCTATTACCGCTGCTGAGAGATGACCTTCTTCCAGTAGCTTTCAGTGACCCACAGCTCCGTTTATCCGAACAGCTTGTGGGGTGATAGATGAAATTGGCTACAGCTATGGCTCTTGTACTTTTGTTTTTTCCCTAGGCTCTTGCATTTAGGATGATTTTGACTGGCCTTTATAAAGACACTGCTTGTCTGAAATTAACCCATGCTATGTGCTTCTCTGCGATAAGAAGTTTGGCTGGCAGGTTCTTTCTGTAAGAGATCGGGGGACCATCTGATATTAAGATGTTTAGCTGGTGGTCCAAGATTGTCCACCTGAGGTTTCTCTGGCCTCAGATGCACTTTAGTAGCAAGCTTTGGCTCTCATCCGTGTGCATTGGCTTGCTGCCAAGGTGAGACAGAATTACCGCACAGTCACAAAGGAAGGGGGTTGTTGATGGCCTCTCGGGGCACAGTCACCCCATCATATGGCAGATTGATGGTCTGGAACAGGGGCAGACTGGTAGACGGGGCAGCTGAGGCAATTGCCTCAGGGCCTGGGCCCCCCTCAGAGTTATTTGTGAGACTTAAGATGCTGTTGTGTATACAATCTCTTTATGGTGGGAGTCATAATGCAAAAAATATTTGGTACAATACTTGGTACAAACCAATTTTGAAACGTATTAGTTTGTAATGTTTTGTAGTCAAACTAATGTTGTGGAGGCGTGTATATAATGAAAAAACAAGTTTGTGGACTTTGCTTACTGCAATGCATGATGGGTACGATATTTGGAGGCTACTTGAATTTCAACTGCTGCAACTGGCGTAGGCAGGCCCCAGATGTGAATTTGGAAGGGGAGGGTGGCAGGCATGGTTTTTGCCACTGGTCTGGAAGACACTTTTACTTGAAGGGGAAAAAAAAAAAATTGAAGCAAATTTTTTTAAAGAAATGGGGGAAGAAAGATCAGCTGTATCAATGTACATAATTTCATTTATGACCACAGGATCAGTCAGTAACTTTTTTAGTATTTATGGTCAATACAGACTTTTCCTTCCTGGGAACAATCGATCACACTGGATTGAGCACCCAAACATGTCACAGATTAGGTATGGGAAGGACACAGATGCAGACCCTAGAAAAATCCTCAGGTACTGACATATCTCTGAGAACGATGATTGGAATTGTGCAGTGTCTTCTCACTCTTCTGTGACAGCAGAGAGATGAAGAAGTAGGACAGGAAGGACGTTCTGAACACCGTGAGCCGTGAAACATGCCGGCTATCCAAGCTGGGACTCAGTTTAAGCGCAAATGTCCAGACAGCGTCCATCCGTCTTGCTGCTGGTCGTCCTTTTCATCTTTCCAAGCAGGCCGGTCTTCTTCCCCAGTGTGTCAGGCCTTTTCATAATATGCCTAAAATAAGACTACTTCATCTCTGCAGTGAACATACCTTTTGGAGTCTGAAGGCCTTACCCCTGGACAAATCTGAAAGGACCAGCCTCCATGAAACACACCTATCCCATTACTGCCCCCTGCCCCATGCTCTCCACCCCTTAATCCTGTTAGTCCAGCAGTGATGGCTAGTAATTAAACTCCCCCCATGATTAATCTGCTGTTCTGAATTGCAGTTCACTGGACATTAGACTGAATGATACCCCAACTGTTTGTTCATATATCCTGAAGCCTGAAATGTACTGCTGCCTTTGCCCACCAAAAGGCGTCACCTGTATTTACACAAACTCCTTGTCAGACTGGTTTTTGTTACTGTTTCTGCAGCTTCAGCCACAAGTTCTGTCATACTTTTTCTGCTTTAGGCAAAGTAGACCAGGGAAATGGTTCATCCTCTGCTTTCTGCAGCTGTTCATGACCCATGTTCAGGAGCGTTAATGAGCAGAGAGGCAAAATGCATCAAAATCTCTTTAGATACCTTATTTGTAAGTGTATTTTGTATCAAAATAAACTACAAAATACAGCCACCAAGTAATGTATGAAAACTGACCACATTATTTTATTCTTTAAAAATGCAAAAATACATTTCACAAACTTCTATATCAGCCCGTTCCTTCACAAGCACACTGACTGAAATGGCCAAGCATAAGAGGAAATTTTTTTTCACTGCTTAACTAGACACAATGTAAATGCGAAACCAAACAAAAGATCAAATATTGAGGTGTCGTAAATATATCCCCAATACTCGCATGAACACTCAGATAAGGGTGAGTTAATCAAATGGAAAAAGTAGTAATAACAAACACAGAAAGATTTTGTTTTTGTAATGCTAATTGATAATTGTAATGCTTTTTGCACCTCAGATGCAGATAACTCAAAAACAATATTTTAAATGAAAAATGCCAAAAACAATTTAAGCGCTTCACTCCAGACAATCTTAAACTTTTATACACAGATAAGCCTGACATTTGAATTAAATCTTTTCCAGACATTTTAATTATCTTCCTCCTTGTCATGTGTGCTAAACCTGTGTGCAGACGCATCATAACACATACATTATGGGGATAGTATTTCTTGTGTTTTCACAGTACAAAAAATACTAAACACAAGTCTTTTGATACAAACTACAGTTGTTTTTATGAAGTCAAATACAAATTACAAAATACAAAATTGTATTTTAAAATATGTATTTTTATGCATGTATCAGACATACTGCCCATCCCTGCCTATGAAGTTATATCATGCCGCAGAATGATTAAATATCTTGTAAATGCTGTGGGAATAGACTATTGGGCCTTGACTGCCGCTGCCCTATCTTAGAATGATGACCGAGCTGCACGTTGTAATCTGCTTCTCTGTAAGCTTCTCGGTTACTTATTAATATTGAGTTTTTAGAGCACGCGTCCACTTTAATATTAACCGAGTTTCTAAAATTACACCCTTTGATCTGGTGGATTATAGATAAGATGCTTTTTTAATTTTATGTCATGAACTTTTTGTGCACACGTGGGCAGTGAGATGCATTATCGTTATATAAACTGAACTCTGTTGCAGGAATTCAATACGCATCTGGTCGCTGTTGTGAAAGCTCTGTCTATCCTAGAGTGCCAATAAGCTGTCAGGTCACATCCACAGCCTGCCAGGACATTTTAATGTAATTTGGAATTGGTATTCAACAGTCACAATCATTGCAGGATCACCTTGCAGTGTATTCAGGTATTTGTATCAAATTGGGAATTATGGAAAATGTTGAAATATATTTACAGCGTCTAAGCTAAACTGATTTCTGAATGTAAAATGAACGCTGTGCATTTGGTAATCAGAACAAGCGTTTTCATTTTGACAAAAGAATTATGGGTAAGGAAGGGCGACCCAGTGCTCTGAAGCTTGGGGCTTTCAGTGATTATCTAAATGATAATTCTGAGCAGCCTGTGTAATGCAGTGAGGTATTGGCAATGCCAGTGTCCCTCTGAGAGATGGTGAGCAGTGCTGAATCCAGTGTGTTTGTGTTAGCACTGAAACCCAGTGGATTGAGAAAATGTAGAAGAGTTCTGCCAACAGACTTACAAGTTGGGATCTCATGTAGATCCAGAGGTGGGTAATTCAGTTCAAAGAAGTCCAGACTGATTGTTTTCATCCAACTAGTTGAGTTTAGAGTAAGTCAAATGCAAATTACAAAATACAAATTTGTATTTAAAATACGTATTTTAAGTGCATCTTTGTCCCTCTGTGTGTTTGTCTTTAGCCTGTATGGAGACCCTTTGCTTGGTTATCTGTCGTACAGAAGCCTTAAGTTGAAACTGGTGTGAATCTGCTGCCTCCAGCCATATGTTTGCTTTCTAAGCCGCAGTTTCAGCCTATTGTCTTGACTGTGCCGCAGAGTTACCATGTGGTCGCTGGTGGAATGCATCGATGGTTCTGGGGTTTCCCACAGTGTCCGCTGACTCGTGCAGAATGATGGTGCTATAATTGGGATTTCCTGAACTCCTCCCCCATCTTTCTTAAGGTTCATCGGAACCAAGTATCAGTAGAAATCATACACCTGTTCTAAGCTCATTCAATTCAATGCAGTTCAATCCAATCCAATTAATTTTTATATAGCGCCTTTCACAACAGAGTCACCCCAAGGTGCATTGGTATGTCGTGATATATTCCTGCATAATTTATACAGAATATGTACTTTCTTCACCTATTCCTCCCAACTTTCCCTGTGGACTGCACCACTTTGGTCTGACCACGTTCCCTACTGGGCCTGAACCTTTTGCTGCACAAATAGTGACTTGGAGTTTATTTTTGTTCTTTATTTTTGGGCAGACCCCATCTAGGAGGTCCATCGTTGGATGAGTTATTCATAAACTCCTTGGGTGCAACAAAATGGCACTTTTCCTAAGCAGGGCTTTGGCCTGGTACTCTGAGTATTATCTGGTATTTGGTCATTTCAAGAGTCAATAAGAGTGGTGTGAATCTTTTCTTAATGCAGGAGACTTCGCATGTCCAAGATGGAGGCGAAGACATCATTACTCGATAACATGATAGGGGTTGGAGACATGGTGCTGCTGGAGCCCTTGACTGAAGAATCCTTCATTAACAACCTGAAGAACCGCTTTGAACACGGCGAGATCTATGTAAGTATCCTTGACAAGCGTGCGCCTGTTTAGCCTTGTAGATTGGCTGCTCTGGCTCCTGCTCTACCACATGCTTTCCATCTGTTGATCAGCCCTGTATCCTGTCATCTGCTATCTTTGATGCCCCTTGCCCTTCAGTGCAATGTCTAGAATCTGACAAGATGCCCAAGGCTCTCTTTCAATGCGTTTGGAATTTACATTCCAAAGGCAGGTCAAAAATCTAGGCCAAGACGGGAATGAACAGAGCGATAGAAGAGGTGATGCTTTGGGTGAGATTTTAACACTCTGCTAATGGCAGGTTTTTCTTGCAATAAAAACGTTGTTTAGCTTTTTCGCAGGCAAATTCTAATGTGGCACTTTGGTTTGTGGTGATCTGCTTTTAGCAGCTGGTCTAGTACAGTGTTTCTCAGACCATTCCCCAGGGACCCCCAGACGGGCCATGTTTTTTGCTCTCTCCCAGGACCGTCGGACGGTCCCCGTGGACTGGCTTGATAAACGCTGGTTAGTGTCTATCGTGCTTTGATGCTCTGCAGACCTGAAATGTCATTTAGTGTCTCACAACAACTTATCTGGTTAGAATTCCTTGCCTATGCACTTGAACAATCTTGCGGTCAAGGGTGACGTCTTGCAAACTCCTTGAACAGGGTAGCTTAAATGGGAAGGAAGAGAACAAAAAATACTGACTTTCAGCGTAATTTGGAGGTTGATGCCCCATTATGATCTGGTGTCAATATTGATTGCAAGTATGTGCAAGACATGCTAACTATGTCTGAAGCTAACTGTGGCTTCAGGCTGGGTCTAGGCGGTGGAAACTTCTCGTGCATAATTATGGCTGTCCGGAGTGACTTGTGGGCAGTTGGTTTTTGCTGATGCAAGCCCTTCGCACAGCCATACCGGTGACTTCATGGTCTGAAATACTTTGCATCCCACCTGCTTTTTCCACTGTCGCAGTGTTTTGGGATTTCAGCCCCCACCTCTTGCTTGGTTTAAAGACACTGCTGTTCACTGATGTCCACAATCCACCTGTTTTGTATGTATTCATACTGATTGTACTGGTCAATTTGCTAAAGTGGTTACATTCATTCTAGACGAAATGGGCAGCTGGTTTTACTGTCAAGCCAGGGAACTTACAGAGCGATTGGTTGTTGGTTTAGGTCCAAGGGTTTTATTGTATAAGTGTCCAGATGTGTTTGTAATTTTGTATCCAACAAGCAATTCAAAGCATACTAATAACGGTTCTGTACCAGAACATTCCCATTTGTAGCTGCAGTATACATGTAATTTATAATTTTCTGTGTTGATTTATGTGGGCTAGAGAATACCCTGTGTCTGATTAGGGTGTTTGCTGCGGAAGATCTTTTGTGACACATTCCTGGTCTCAGCCCTGCTCCATAAACCTTACTGTATTCTGTAATTAAATGCCCCCTCCCCCAACTTTCCGGTTTACTGTTATAGAGGAATGTTTTGCACTTTTCCCTTTTTGTAATGTTGCTCCTCTGAACGTCAACATTCAGCAACTCTCGAGCACTCTGAAGTCCATGCAGCTACCTGTGTTGGTTAAGGCTCATTCAGTGAGACCCTCATTTGAGACATCTCATATGGCTGGATTTGCTATGTAATTTAACCTTTTAACTGGAAGCTCAAGGTTAGGCTACCACATGGAACCATGAATCCGGAGCAGGAGACTTGAATACAGCTGTGTAGAGTGGGAGGGAGGTTGAAGATACGTTTACAGGCTTGAACCTTGAGGTTGACTAGTATCTTGTGTGCATCAAAGATTGGTGAGCATGGGACTTAAATCTCCTTATTAAAACACCCAGCTTTATAGAAATGGCCATATGTTTACACTTCATGTTTTGTGGCTCATTTAAATAAATTAATTCGCTTGGTAGTAATGGTCACTTGCAGGTACTGCATTATTCCATTGACTTGCATGTCGGGAGAGTTCCGAGACCCAGCTGGACCTGAAAAGATGAGTCCGAAGAGTTTGCTGACCGATTTCAGGCAGGGATCTTCAGGGTGCACACCGCCCATTCATTACTATGGCTTTTTGCATAGTTT
Organism: Gnathonemus echidnorhynchus; assembly: GCA_026776725.1. Classification (NCBI taxonomy): domain Eukaryota; kingdom Metazoa; phylum Chordata; class Actinopteri; order Osteoglossiformes; family Mormyridae; genus Gnathonemus; species Gnathonemus echidnorhynchus. The sequence goes on along the minus strand of JAODJU010000035.1, from coordinate 18,362,021 downwards.
GGAGTGTTCAAGAAAGCAGGGACACCAAAAGGGGGAGGGGTGTGTGGGTGTGTGTGTGTGTGGGGGGGGGGGGGGGG
>JAODJU010000035.1:18324494-18357184 GCA_026776725.1 Gnathonemus echidnorhynchus | reverse complement strand
AAATATTTATTTAGATTTTAGCATGTACCCAACTTAAGATGGAAAAATTCTAAACGGGTCCCTATTCAGTTTTGACCGGTATTCCAAAGGCCGTATCTCTGTCAGCATTGTAAGTATGGTCACCAAACCTTTTTGGCAAATCACTCCATATCCTACAACTGCACTTCATTTCTCACTCTGTAATCTGTGAAGAGGTATCATATCATGAATTTCCATATCTGTGTCCTGCTACAGGCCCAGAATCTCAAAGGGTAATAAAAATATTGTCACTTTCTTGTGTCATTCTGAAAGTTCTAGGTTCCATTTACAATACACCAAAAAAAAACAGAAGAAAGGTGACAATAATTTTACTACTCTTAAGATTCTGGGCCTGTAGCAGGACCACCGATATGGGATGGGGAAAGGGGCTCTGTGGAATAAAGAGTATTTTTATAGATGTCTATGATGTTTGAGTTCATCTGGACTTGGTTAAAGAGAAGCTAGCTTTGCCAGGATTTACACCTTCAAGAACCACTTACTAACTTGAATTTTACATGTTAAGTTATAGGATTTTACTTGTTGAATTGAGAAGCTGATATTCATCTTCAGTTTTTGTTCAGTGGAGGACACATTATGGTTAGTATAATACACTAGCAGTTTATGCAAAATTTAATTTCCGTGTAAGAGGATTACTGGCTTTTTCTCTGTTCAGACAATTTTTCCATCGCTACAAAGTATAAATGTACCAATATTTTTTGTCATTCTGTTCAAATGTCACTCTGGAGGAGTGGAGGTCCTGCAGCCATTTAAACATTAACGACAGCGTTTGTTTTGTTGAGAGAGGAGTAGATAAGGAGCCACAAGGAAAACAAATAGCTCGCCTTGCAGCTGACTTTGGCTTGTATTTGTTTGCCTGCATGGAGAGTAATTCCTCCTGTTTGAAGGTCAGACTCATCTGTATGAGAGGCCTACGTACCGGCCCATCTGTGTGAGAGGCCTACGTACCGGCCCATCTGTGTGAGAGGCCTACGTACCGGCCCATCTGTGTGAGAGGCCTACGTACCGGCCCACTCGAGTCCCAAGCTAATGAACACTGAGACGAGCCTTGACATGTCTGCCAGAGACAGGCCACGCGCTAATGAAGGATTGTAATGGTTCAGCAAAGGCATACAGCTTTACACTTCTGGAACTAGCCCTTTAACTATTGAGAATTGATTGGTAGCTATGTGTCGTATGACAGATGAACATGTGGATCTGTGTTCAGCCCAAATTGGCAACTTTGGCCTGTAAATATTTGGCTATTTGCTTCTAAAAATGAAAGCCTGACAACCATTTAAAGTCCAGTTAAGTGCAAAGATACTTATTTTAAGGTACTGGCCTTAAACAAAATATTAATGTTTGTTGTTTTTGCTTTGGTTTTTTTTTTTATCTGTGAATTCTGGGAATCTCCAGCAATGTCATGACTAAAGCTCTTGCATCGTTTAGAACCAGGAAGGAATACTATTGGTTTCTAATAAAAAATCTTTAACAGATCCCTAATTTTAATGCACAATAAAAGTATATTGATATAAACTGTACTGTCTCATCCTATATCTCCTTTTGAAAATCATATCTATATACTGCAAAAATGAGAGATACTGCTAAATCCTAGAGGTATAAACAAACAGTGCTGTACATATGAGCTTACTTTCTGATTGGAGGTATTTGTTCAGTGGTGCCAGGACACAGCCATATTGTTTTTGTGGTCTGGTCTTTCTAATGTTGATTTCATTGTAAGTTTATGGAATGTTGCCAGGGGAGGACCATGTGATGCAGTGGATCATCACGTGTGCAGTAACCATGACAACGCATACAAAATACAGCACCACAGTTTCTGCTAAAACTATCTGGAAGTGGGTGTAGCGGTATAAATCGCATTCACTGAGCTTGTGTTTTAAACCTGGAATAGGACAACACTGTGGTTCTTATTGGGTTTGTCATTTTGAAGTCTTAGATGATCACTTAAGCCCCATTGAACATAGGGTCCAGATGTGGGCTGACCATCCAGCTGATGCCACATTGGTGTCATTTAGTTAGGAGCTGCCAATGCCCCTTTGTCATCCCCACGGCATTGTGGGGGGTACATTTCAAGATGGTGCATTTCAGTATGTTCCATTTTGTTCCACCCTTTATATCTTGGAAGTTTATACCCTTTATATCTAGGTGGAGAGTGCATTTTTGCTTCTACAGCCAAGCCCTGCTTTTAGTTGAGCTTTATAGATGTAAACCATGTTGCTGCATAGCAGGAATTGAACTGAAAACATGATAAACACAGATGTAGATCATTATCCTGCAACAGGGCTGCCTAAAACAGACAAGATGATAAAAAACGAGCTATTCTAAGGTGCAGTTAAGTCTAGCACAGTAAATGAAATCTATATATAATCAGTGATTGTTTTAATTCTGGTTTTAAATATTTTTCTCAAACCAATTTAATTTGTTCATCAGCTTTGTAGGTGGCTTTGTTTCAACGTTGGCTATATTTCCATAGTAAAATGGGTGTTTTTTGTGTCATCTAAGACTTTGTGCCTATAAAGAGATTCTTAATCTTCGGTGTACCCAAGATATTCAGTGGAAATTAGATGGTGCATGAGACAGGTCTGTCTAAAGACATACTTCCTCCTACTCGCATGAGAAAAGGCTGGCTTATTCTTTAAGACAAGTTCCACCCAAGGACTAACTTTCAACACTACCAGAAATAGGTGTTATTGTCCATAGGACAAGCCTGGTTTATCCATGATTATGGTCTCGTTTAAGCTTGTTTTTTAATTATAGAATCTCTCCTTTTTGTCGTCTTGTGTTGGAGGGAGTTTGGCTATTTAGACTTTACTGTGCCTACTTGTCAGCACCCAGTCAGGTGTTTGAGCTAATTTCAAACTAAGGCCTTGACTGTGATGGCTTAGGTTGCAGTCAGTCCTTCATTAAGTCATGAAGTTGGCTTCCACAAAGGGACTATTACAAGCATATTAAAATCATTTGAATAAGTCATGAAATTCAGTGCATCATTGACTCTTAACAATGGACAAAAGTAGCTATACTATATGGAGAGATTTGGATAAAATGTGAACAATTATCTATCACACTTGCTAAAATGACCTCCTAAAGAGTACTGGTGACCACTGAGAGCATGGGGTGCTACACTGTTAAAAAGAAAGCGCTGTGTCCTTTAGCCACACCTGCCACGTCGCACTTTAAAGCCCCAGGAGGCCCCTGTTATGAAGAACCACAGCTGAACCCCCATTACTGTTAACTGTAATTGAGTCCAATTGCAGCAGGGACCTATTCAGTCATTTACAGATGATGTCATCCGAGTCCTATTCCCAGTGCAGGCCAGACTGCGCTTACTTCTGTAACTAGCTTTGCACCAGGGTCCATGGCAACCAAATAACACGACTACCAGACCTTGCCGACTGTCCGATCTTGGATCCGAATTTGAAAGAAACTCTCATTTTGCTGATTATCATGGCAATTTCTCCACTTTCGCCAGTATTGGCACCAACGGCTGCTTTTGTTGTATGAATATTGTTTGGTCACAAACCCGTCTGTCTCAGTGATGACACCAGGCAGCTGGTACTTCTCCGAGATCAGGTTACGTGTGTCTCTGTACATGTGTGCAAAAGCACTTTGGGGAAAAATATGCAGATACTTGTGCATCTTCTGAAAATCAGAGCTAGTGAAGACATTCTCATAAGACCCTTTTTTGTTGCCTCTTGCTTTTTTTAAAAAAAATTTTTTAAGCGCTCAGTGTGTTTCATTTTCCCTTCTGTGTGATTGTTGGAGTGGGGAAATCTCCACAATGAGTCCGAGGTAATGAGTCCAACCCCCAACCTCACCTCACCTCAACACTTGAGCTTCAAAGCCCAGGGAACAATGTGCGCTGAACACTGGACCTTGTCCCCAGTGGGAGCGCTCTTACTCACGCTCATGCCAGTGAGGCGTTTATTCATGTTTTCAAAGAAAAATCAGAGCAATAATGGTGGTAAATGCTGTTAGGCAACAAAACTGTCGAGTGTGTTTTAGGAGGACTCCCTCTCACACAGCACTCCGAGGCCCCTGATTCGCTAGTTCTTCTCGTTCATATGTAAACAGCTCATGTGGTCAGAGGAAGAGCCTCCTTTTGAGACTCCAGGTGCTTTCCCACCAAACTTCTAGAACCTAGTTCCTGTTTTCGAGCCCCTGGGCTGTCTCACATTTTTATGTATGGCTTTCCCACTGTATAACAGGAACTATAACTTTTACAGTAAATAAGCATGGAAGGTGCAAAAAGCACGTAGGTTAAACTTCACGCATTATTTCAGGCAGAACTACAGCACCACCCCAAAACAAAGGAGAATGAAAAAACTGTTTATTTGTTAGTTACTGAGCGGGAGATTGATCGCGTGGTCCGAAAATACATGGCAAATCATGCTTTCAGACTCACAGAAGAACTGGAAATCTATATTATTCCATTATAAGCCTTAAAATAGCAACATCAAAAGTGATGGGGTAGTTTGAAAACCTTACAATTTACATGGTAATAAAACTGTTACATACAAGTAAAGGTGTGTATATGTGTGTAGATACTGCAGTCAGCTGACCAAAGTTAGCAACCTTAGATTTGTTCAGTTCACCGCTCACTAAACATATGAACACTTTCAAGGAATGGTGCTCATTTAGCACTCATGCACAAGATTGCAAGGATCTCCAAGTCCAGTACTCCTTATAGATCATCTCCCACCCTCCTTGGTCATGGCTTCTGTCCTGTTTGTTCTCCACACCCTGCTGATCCAGAAAATGCCATGCTGTCTTTATTTTGTTTTGTTTGGCGGAGGCCGCAGAGACTCTGTGGATTTTCATGGTACTGTTCCTTGTGTAGTCTGTCGCCAGACCCAGGTAGGTGTCATTAGTTTGTGTGGTCTTGTGGTCTTAATAGCTGTGCATTGATGGACCGAAGCACCACCTGTGTCTTGGACCAATGACCGCAGGGCTGGTTTGGAATGATGTTTCTGCTAAGATAATAGTCTGCGCAAGTAGGTGTGATGGGGATGGTTTTTAAATGTCCATCTATCTGTAACTAAGGGGATACATTGCTTGACCTGGTTTCAGTCAGGTTGCTGTGTTTTGCATCGAAATCTAGACTAGAAATTGAAAATGATGGATAGACACATGGTGTGGATTTCTATGAGTGTCCTCCAATGTTCTCAGGGATAGACTTTTATAGCTGGTTATTGAAGCCAATGGATTACAGGACTAAACTTGTGCACTATTGAGTTTTCGCTTGAGGATTTAATCAGTGAAATATTAGTACTGATTAATTTTGAGGACTTGGCTCTCTATGATACCTTTCACCTATTCAAGGTCTGAACAAACATTTTGAACCTTATTTATATGAATAGCTTCTATAATTATTGACAAACATCAGAATAAGGGGCATTGCATAAGTCTGTACCACGTCTACCACTTCAATATCTGCTTCTGACCTGTTACCCTGAGTACAAAGAGTTTTATTACAGAAATGAAAGGTTTTGTTTTAATAAGAATTATTCAAAATAAACAAAACGAAGTCCTGTGCAAACAAAGGCATCACGAGTCCTTTTGCGATAGCAGTAAATACTAAACGACTCTCTTCCCTTTGAATCACAGTGTAATCAGATGGCAAACAGCAAGTTATTTTTCTGTTCTGCAAGTACAATGTGCTGCTTCTATGAGGAATTTAAGTCCACAAACCTTTCGCTGCTGGCTGGGTTTAAGTGATCATGCTAACTGATAATTCCCTGCCGTGTAATGCTGCCTCTGTCAGCCTTTCCCTGCTCTGTGTAGTTTACCATGCAAGATGCATAAATCAGTCCTGGCAGATGCACGTGTCTAGATGCACTTGATGCTAATACGTGATAAACATAAATTCTACTAGTGCCCCGAGTTTTAAAGCAGTTAGTTCTTAACAATGATAAACCCACATTAGCTTCCATTGAATCTTTATCAGACTGCAGTGAGATTAATGTTCTGCTGATAAGCAGAAAGCCTGGGTCAATGTTAAGAAAAAAACTGTAATAAAATGTTTGGGAAACAAACTTGTGGGGGCTTCTTGCATCATAAGTGCTGTATCATCTGTTAGCAGCAATAATCAATCATATTTCACAGCTGAAATGTGCTGATTCCTCAAGTTTTCATAAATTCTACTGGTAAGAACTTAAGTGGGTAGTAAACATCTTTAGACACCATAAGATAAGATAATCCTTTATTAGTCCCACAAGTGGCAGAAAGTGGACAGTACAAGAACAGAGCAGCAAAAATTAAAAACAATAGGATAAAAACTATATATATGTAGAGTGGAAATATATAAATATGTACAACACTGTGGAATTGCACTCAAAGAAATATTGCACATAAGAAAACACTATGGTGGATGTGTGTGTTTTGTTAGTCTATGTGTGTGTGGTCAGCTGCAAGGACTTTGTTATAGAGTCTGCCAGCGGATGGAAGGAAATACCTTCTGAATCTCTCCTTCCCACATCGTGGATGCAGAAGCCTGCCACTGAAGGAGCTGCTCAGTGCTGTCAGAGTCTCCTGCATGGGGTGGGAGATGTTATCTAACAGGGATGACAGCTTAGCCACCATTCTCCTGTCTAACCATTGCCCTGGTTTCTTCAGAGCAAATGAAATGAGCTCCCTGGGCATAACCTTCCTAACTTAATTACTAATCACCATAATTATCAATCATTTCTTCTCCTTATAAAACTCTTCTTCTGCTTCCAGTTGTATCTATACACACATGACATAAACATTTACAAACTAGATTGATTCCTATTGTTAAACAATAATGTTTATGACCCAGAACATGTGTAGCTGCTATCAGTGTGTGTGTGTGGACATTAAATCCATCTTGTCGAGGGAAAATTTTAACTTGGTCAGTAGCAGCTATGCTGTAAACCAGAGAGGTAATGCAAGGATGTCCTCGTAAGATGAGCTTAATTTGCTTAAAAATGGGAGTAAATCTAAACATTTGGATAAAATTTTGGTTTCTGACATTGCTGAGTTTTAGTGCTTTGCCATGACAGGTTTCTGTTACAGTAAAATGAGTTCATGTGACAGCACCGCTAACTGCTAAAGTGAAAAGCACTAACTGCTAAAGAGAGCACCACTAACTGCTAACGCAAGCTTGTTGTGTGTGTGTGCGTGCGTGCGTGTGTGCGTGTGTGGTTGGGCGAGCAGCCAGGTTCCAGTCCGCACGCCTGCATTACTCTTAACATTTAAATGGGCCACAGTTCTTCACTTCCCGTGGCTACTCCGCGGTCTGGTCTTTCCTGCTGGCGAAGGATCTCCAAGGCTGATCTCAGATTAGCCTTCCCAGGCTGAATCCTCAGCCAAATCCATACTGTGCACGAGAGATGAAGCTGATCCCGGATAAGTGCTCTGTAAGTCCTCATTCATCTATAAATAAACGGGCACCGGGCAGCTGTAGTAGAGTAAAGCTGAGTAAGATCTAAGTGCCACGATAATAGGACAGATGCGGAACTGGGGAAGTTTTCCAGAGCTACGTGAACAAAAGTCAGTCTGGCTGCGCTACACAGGAAGTAACAGCAGTAGTGTCTGGGGACTTTTGTCAGGGCTAGAAGGAAACTGCACCTGGAATTCCCATAAAGATTACATGGAATTCTCTGTGATGTAATAGCCAGACAATACTATTATAATATCGCATGCATGATCCCATTCTTCTGGACATCTGTGAAGGGGGAAGCTTGTCACCTTTGAGGTCAGGAGTTTTGTTCTTTTGTTTAAAATTTGAGATATCGAACCCCAACCAGAATCATGTTCATTTAAAGGGTTGTCTTCTATAAACCTTGAAACCTATAGTTTATCTTGGAAATGCTGTTGGACATGCTACTTATGACTTTACGGATTTGTCCACATCTCTTTTGACATCCAGTCACCCTGGAAGCATCCCTGCCGTCAGTTTTCTACGCCATGTTTTGCGAGGACTAAATCACCCCTGTGGTTGTCAGTTTCCTGCCAATCATTTCTCCCAAGATGCAATTTTGACCTGGCATTTACAGCACAGCTTAAAGATGGAACTTAAGGAAAAAATTAGGGTGTTTTCCTTTATGGGACCTTGAATGAAGGGTTTTAATCTGAATTGTACATGAAGGTTAATATTCACAGGAGCTCTGGCTTTCACTGAGGCTTCCAGAGCAGAGATGACCCTACATCGAAGTTGTATGAGCCGTTCGGCTTCTGTCAACTGTAAGGGCTTCTCACTGGCTTTGATCGTAGCCGAAGACTGAGTTTGTGAGGAGCATGTCCCCAGGTGAACTGTAAAGCCCAAGAAGAGGAAGACAACTTCCTTGCGGGAACTGTGGAACGCGTAAAAAGGAAGAGTGTACCCAAGAGGGTACATGGCACACACTGTCCCAACCTTCCCACTGCTCTGCTGGGAGGAACACAGAGGCTATTTTCTGCACTGTGCCTCTTGCAGTTGTGGTTTTGGGCCCGCCGTCGCATAGAGGAAGCAGAAATTACAGCCCTGGGCCACTGCTGACTAGCCTATCACGGCGCACACGGCAGGACGTCTATATTTATCCTTGGCGTCTTCGCAAAGCAGGTTCAGATGTGGAGTAGCATGCTGGCACAACTGCTGCCCACTCTTGTGTATGTGCCAGTCACATGGCGATGTCCTCACTAGCAACAGCAAATTTTTTATTTTTTTTTTGGGGGGGGGGGGATGTAAGTTGTCCCGGGGCCCTGTAGTCTGGTCAGTCTTATTAGCCTTGGCCTGTTAGCCCCCAAGATTATATGCAGGCTTGACCTGGCAGATGTTCCCAATTTCTTTGTTCCCCCTCGATTTAATCTCCCTCTTAAGGGGATTACTTCAAAATCTTCACAGATGTGTGGAAAATCACTCTTCTCTGCCTTTACAACGGCGGTGCTGGTTTTAAGAAATATAACCAAAGATTGATGTGGTGCTTGTCAGTTTGTGTGTGTGTAGAAATGCGTCTGGTGTACTAGTGCCCTCTTATGGCCTGCATTTCTCACATTAGCCCTGGTAGAACCTCAGGTGCGCTACTATCATGAAGGGCGTTTCCTTACCCTCAGGCTGATGAGACGCCTCGGCACCTGTGGTGCGGCCCAGAGGACCAGCAAGTTCCCATCGTTATCCTGACCATCACTTTCCCATCAGCCTTTTCCAATCTACAGCCTAATGCTGCCAAGGTTTGCCTTTTGGTGGCATCACCTCTTGCTGCTTGCCACCCCCTAACAAGGTGGCCTGGACTTGATCCCCCACCCGAGGTGTTTGGGTGAGAAGCACCAGCCGCCGCTGCCCCCCTGCAGGCGCTTCCGTCCTTTCAGCCCATGTGACGGGCCATTAATGCGTCTGCATGGGGGGGGGGGCGTAGAGCTGTTAAACAGCATGCAGCCCTAGCTGTACATGCCGAGGTCTTAATAATGCTCCCTCTGGAAAAATTCCTGGGTGATGGAATGTAGGACAAGGATGAGGGCAAACAAACCCCCCCCCCCCCCCATCTTGTCTGGAACTGCTGCTAATTTGGTGCTTTTTTGAGGGGGGGGGGCACATTGGACAGGAGACTGGCTCATTTATGTGCTGCTTTCAGGGGTGGTCAGTCTCTTTTTCTTCCCCAAAGACGTATTAACATCTTCCTTGATGGGTATCTTCATTATCACCCCGATCGTGTGACCGGTTGCCTGAAACTTGTCTGCTTTGTATTTAAATTGGACCCTACTGTGGATATTAATTCCGGGTTGGTTGGAAGGCGTTAGCTGTAATTGGTTTAAAATTTTCCTCATGTTAGGACCTATTTTTAAATTTCAGGGAGCCCGACCAGATGATGTAGTACAGCTTTCTTCCTGTCTTGTAGTAATTTCAAATGATTAAAAGAAAAATCATAGGCAGCTGTAGGAATGTAACTCAGTTTTCCAGAATATTTGATTCCTATTATATAACAGATTACGTCCGGATGTGCAACCTACCACTTTTTAAAATATTTTAGTTTATGACATGTCATTGCTGCAAGTTTATTATTATTATTATTATTATTATTATTATTTTCTTGTAATAATTCCCAGGGTTTTGTGCATCCTGCAGGAGATATGTATAATATACACATACCAGTAATATATTGTATAAATAAATATTATTCTATAGTAAAATTTAAACTGCGCAAACCAAGGAATATCATCCAAGCAGCGTTTTAATCGATTTGTATGTGGCCCAGTTTCATTTGGTCGTCCGAAATGTGTTAAAATTAGAAAATGTCTTCAGTTTAACCTAGAAGCGCGCATTACTGCCTCCTTTCCTCTGCATTGTGAGCCGGCACTCTCTGGAATAGCATATGAATGGTAACAGGTTGTTCAAGTAATGTACCGTATCCCATGTATGTACGTTTTGAACAGAAATTTAACTTAAGATCCTTCCTCAAAGGGTACAGCAGCACCCAGTCTTTGCTTTGAAACAGCGCCACCTAGTGTTGAAAATGGGCCGATGCAGTCGCTTCAGTGTTCCTGTCCGCGGTCTGATTTGGGCGATATTTTAAAGCCTGCTCACCACAATTGTCCTCCCACTTTTTCTTTCAGCTACGCCTTAGCAGATGAAGCTTACCGATCCCTGAGGGACCAGGATAAAGACCAATGCATCCTCATCACCGGGGAAAGCGGTGCTGGGAAAACTGGTATGTATTGCTGCTTCTTGCATGGTTCAGTGTTCTGGTTTGGCTTGTGTTGGGGAAATGGACATGTGTGCACTGCTGCAGTCTGTGTGACCACAAAGGGCAAAGGGTCAAAGCTGTCTTCCTGTTCTCTGTGGGACCTTGAGAAGCTGTGTGATGCCAAGTTGCTTGCAGATCTGGTTTCTTCCATGGTGCTCAGCAAAAACTCTGGCCCAGTAGAACCGGTTTTGATGTACCTTGGTGAAGTGTCCATGTTTCCATAAATAAAGCGTGCCGTGACCTGCATGTGGAAATGCCCTTACAATGAGCACAAACTGGAGCCAAGCTGATGTCTGTTGATCTTTATCACTGACTTCTTGGTGCCCTGGCTAAGAATAGTCATTCACATACACTGCAAGTGATGACCAGATGTCAGAGGCAAGAGGAATGGGATCCGATTGGGTGAAACAGCCTTTTCCCCTTATGGCCCTCTTTCTGGAATGTTTCGATCATGATTCTCTTGTGTATGTAGACATGGCTCAGATGCTGGCCCAGAGTTTGGTTTAATGGTGCATTTTCCTACAACACAAGCCTGTGGGGGTGACTTTTTTTTTGAGCCTGGTGGTTTTTTTTGTTTTTAATGACGTGGTGAATGTCTTTTTTTGGGGCATGTTTCCACATTATGTTTGCAATAGGATCACGGCTGCATTTCGACCTGGATGGGATCAGAAGCAAGAGTACTTGCACAGATTGACACGTATTGCTGACCCAAATGCAACCATACAATGCGCTTGGGAGCGTGACGTCAGGAAACTTACGTTAGTGCTGGACGTGCAAAAGCTCCTATAAGGTTGTTGGGTAGAATGGGACGGAGCTTCTTTGTGCCTGGCCAGTGTCCTCCATATTCTCTATAGACCCCACAGCCTTCTGGAATCAACATTCATACAGGCTGGAGTTCATTCTTGCCATTCTCCAGCCGAAGATCAATAAAAACTAGTTATGTATTTTTGTTTACGTGCTTTCCAGTCTGCTTTCTCTATGCTGGTCTGCAGTGGAGTGGAGAACGTAACCGTGGAAAGCTCAGACTTAAGGTTTTCACAAGGATGCAGTTGTTATGCTGTTTATAATGAAGGAACCTAATTAGCTTTATAATATACAAATGTGTTTAGGCGCGGAGCTGTCTGGTCGTCTGATCTGGAATATGCTACAGTCTTTGCTCAGAAAACTGTAGGTTCCTCAAAGTGATTATTAGATTATTATGCGTGCCTATCTGCTTGATTTAACTGCATTGATGCCATTTTAAGAGCCTTAACCTTACCCCATATCCAAGAGATGTTGGTGTTTATCGAAACAAGTCGAAGGTGTGTGTCATCTGGAGCAGATTCGTACATAAAATAGCAGCTTTTCATGCTGGTCTTTGTAAACTGCTGTTTTATGACACTGGTGTAGCTACTGGGAGCATTTTTGTTTCTGCTGTGGATGATGTTAATCTTAGTTTGCCTATTTACATTAAAAAATGTAATACTCTTTTGTCACACATCCACACCGAATGGGAGTGAGAGTGAGTTAGGATTTGGATTATCTCTTAATTTTGTGGGTTTATACCTGCAAGTCTTGGCCACCCTTAACATTTGGGTGTTATAAAATTACATCTCTGCATATCTGATCTTTTTAGCTATAAATGTAAGATTTCCTCTATTTTAAAGTACATTTGGTGCCATGAAATGTAGCCAAAATGATGCAATGCTGCAAGCCACCTAATCACACGTTTAGCAGCACTTTAGCATGCAATTTAACATCTACCATGAGCGCATGTTTTTCCAGGAAAGGCGTTACAGTTAAGTCCTTAATGTTATACGCATGGATTTTGCTCCTTATCCCCCTATTTGTCGGTCCGGGTCGGCAGAGATGAATTGGCGTTTTGGGTCGGGACCCCGGTCTTGATTTTTTGCTGCTGTGCATTGCAGAGGCCAGCAAGCTGGTGATGTCATATGTGGCAGCAGTGTGTGGTAAAGGTCAAGAGGTCAACAAGGTGAAGGAGCAGCTCCTGCAATCCAACCCAGTGCTGGAGGGTGAGTTCCAATTCATTCAGTCTCCCCCGCGCTAAGCGATGCTTTATTTGCCATTTACTCAAAAACAGGTACGTGTCCCATTCTTTAGTGTTCACATATTGCTTCTTGGTCTCCTTTGAGACATACACACATATTTACAGGAGAGAGCAAAGCTTGAGGTTGGAGCACAACGTCAGCCATTTATAAGGCGTCCGTAGAAAATTTCAGGGAATTAAGGGCCTTGCTCAAAGGCCCAGTAGAGAAGTGACTATTCTGCCAAGGACATAATGTGAACCCACGACCTTCCAGTTACAGACACGGAGGCCGTAACCCTCTGTGCTACAAGCTAAGCTGTTACCCATATAAAATCAAAACTGGATGAAAATTCCCGTGATAATGACAATGTGGCTTAATGACCTTGTGTGACTTTTTTTTTTTTCCATTTCAGCTTTTGGAAATGCCAAAACTGTGAGGAATGACAACTCATCTCGTTTTGTGAGTATTTGTCTTCATGCCTATTTAAATCAAATGACAGTCATGTGTGTGTGTGTGGAAATGTTTTCTCTTCCAAAATTGTCCCCAAAACAGACTTCTGTTGATAGTATAAACCCAGCCCCCCATCTTAAAGTGGTAAACATTTTGTTCTGCAGCTGCATATGTTTTAGTGGCCCGTCTGTCTGTCCGTGGCGTGAGTGTGTACTGTGGGTCAGGTATATGCAAACCGGAGTTAGATTCATCTTTCAAGGTGCCTGCTTTCCCTAATTATAAGGAAAGAATGATTTTCATGTTGTGTAACAACATGTTTTTTTTTTTAACCGTATTGGGTGTAGCCTGGTTTTCCCCTGCTGTCATTTGGCAGATGAGCCATAAAATGTTTCTTCATGTTTTTTTTTTTTTTTTCTCTTTCATACATTTTTTTCGTGACTTAATATCATCTTTTGACATTGCAGAGAGCTATTGCTTTCTGGAAAATAACACACGAGCCACAAATGAAATTTCAGCGTGATGTAACGTTTTGGCCGCCGCTTGTAACGGTCTCTGCCAGCTCTTTATTTAGGATACGAGCGTTCATCAGGAGCTTCGTCTTTGTGCTGCTGCCTAGAAAGGTCCCTCAGGGAGATCCTGAGAAGGTGTCTGGCCCTGCAGCCACATGCTTTTGGCTTCAGAACACTGGAGCTTTGTGCTATTAAGATTAAGCGGGATAAGCTGTCCAAGCAGCACACTGTAAACTGCAGGGAAGCAGCAGGAAAGTTTGGGCAAGCATTCTGAAAAAGGATGTGACCCAGTTTTCCTTATGATTCCTTTGACCTGTGATCGGCTTCACGCGAAATTAAAATGTCATTGCTGTTGCTGTGCTTTCGTATACTTGATACACCCCAAGCTACAGTTCAAAATCAAGAACATCGTTAGAGATTTATGAAAAGGGAGGCTAAGCTTTTATTTGGGGGTCTGATTTTCATTGAAAAGAATGAGAACTCATTATTTAAACTAGTATACATTTAATTGGGGAGGGGGGGGACTCCCCCTAAACCAGCCCTAGTGATGGTCTTGGGTGAGATCCTGACTCTGACCTGATTCAATGTACTCATGAAATTCCGTAGCTCTATATTTAGCCTCCGCGTGGAAAATTTCCCTGTAGGTTCGGGTGGTGGGGGAACCCCCAATCCTCAACTGTGAAATCTGTCCTTTAATGGAATCCCTCTTCAGCACAAGAATATTGGCATCCACCTGCTCCCAATATCGGACACTTCCTCATTAAATACTTGGAAGCGGTAGACAAAATACTAGCATGCATGTGGTCAGATGGACGATCTGTTGTATGGGAGTTGCGTATTCAGTCATTCTTCTCCGTTGTGCACAAAGCAGTTGACCTAGCTCGTTGGCAGCATTCATGAGATAAGATGGGTGGGTGTTTCAGCCAAACTGCCCCCCCCCCCCAAAAAAAAAGCAGTAAGTCTGGCTTTTAGGTATCAGTCGTGGGAGTATCGGCCCATCCGAAACATTATATGCTGTTTAAAATGGCAGATTGCGCATTCGCCTTTAAATGCTGGTATCTGCCTATCATGGCCTGCATCCCCTGCAGTGGTGGTTTTGCAGTTAGACAACCTCCATCGTGAATAGAATCAAACAGGCTGCGCAACACTGGCTTTACTGTTGGCCGTCCCTACTCAGGCTGGGGGAGGAAAGCGCAGGTCTCGTACAGTAGCGCATTACACCATCGGAAACCTATCCGTGACTGCAGCCAGCTTTGTGTCTGCGTGTGCGCCTGGAAACGAAATTCCAGAACTTGGATGGAAAACTCCCTGCCTTGCACTGCAGCTTCATCCAGAAATATATGAGATGCAGTAGAAAGCCGCCCCCACCCTCCCTGGAACCGGTGGTGATCCAGAGGTGTGCGTGGGGGGTGGGAGCACATGCAGCTTCTAATCATGCTCTTCTATTCATGCACGTTTTGCACAAGCAAAGATTCGACACCCCCTTTAATTTAAAATGCCACTAGGCATGTTTCTATTTAAGCACGCCTTATCCTGAATTTATCTCCACAGGGGAAGTACATGGACATTGAGTTTGACTTCAAAGGAGACCCTTTGGGTGGTGTCATCAGCAACTGTGAGTATAATGGGATGGAGTGACTTGTCCACATCTCCAGTATCTTAGATTTTTCGCGCTCTGCATGAATGTATCGCACTGGCATCAATCAAAGAGGTATCTATATTTGTTGGTTGATTCCAAACCATATCATTAATTAAATGTGACATTACTTTTAGTTGTGCTTTTTGCTTTATTAAATTAGCTGCCATTGTGCCAGTCTGTACTGTAACAGTACTGACATGGGCTTCCAAAGCTAAATTCTGTTTTGTCTGTACTGGGGGGGGATATTTAGTCCCTACCCTCCTCTGCTGAGTCAAGCATTCCTCGTGAGGCAGAGAAAGGTCACGGACCAGAGGCGTCTGTCGGCCATAGAAAATGCAGAACCGGTAGCGTGGGTAAAACATGCAGGCCCCGCCCTCCCCAGCTCTCTGCCCCCCATCTGGCTCCACGTCCGCAGGCTCCGGCCGACACCGTGCTGCCCATTGTCCAGCCGTTTTTCATCTCTATGCAAATGCGAGTGCTTAGTGTCCCCATCGTGACCGAGTTGGAGGATTGTAAATTTGCAAACACTGTATGCTTTTGGCAGAAGTGTATTTATGCGAGCATTTGTTCCAAGGACGGCAAGCGTGACCCCTTGCAAAGACCGTGCTCACTGGCCGGTCCTATGTGAGTCAGACGTTTCCTCCATAGGGCCCTGTGTCAGACAGGAGTATAGGAATAGGGTCCCCACCAGTGTCTGTGTCATTCTCTCTGTCCTTCATATTCCTGTTTTCCTTCTGCAATATTAATCTGCTTATTTACTTTACAGTTTGCTGCATGTGGGACTGACTTGTACAGTGATTCTGCTAAACCCCACTGCAAAAGCTATTCTTCCTAAGCATCTTCGGTGAAAATGTCCTGTTGTGTGATTAGGGGAAAAGCACAGCTTCTTAGTTCTGTTATTTATTATTGTTATTAAAAGTCGTCACCTGCTAGTAAATTATGTCACTGTGGGCTTCAGAGTGGTGCAGCTGTGCTTCTCGGACACCTGCTCAGCACGTCTGCAGCTGGCTAGTCGCGGCCAGTCTGTTTTTACAAAGTAGCTCCTATTTCTCTGTTCGCTGTTTACAGAATGGCTGCTTTCTCCTGTGCTTTTCCTGCTGTTATAAAATGCTGCAAACATGCAAGAACGTTTGTGGTCAGAAAGCAGGGGTCATCCAGCATCCAGTACCCCTGGAACAGCTGGGGTTAAAGGCCTCGCAAAGGGGCCCAGTAATGATATTACTACTCTGTTAGACATGGGATTCAGACCCGTGATCTGGACACAGGCTCAGATCCCATAACCTCCTGAGCTAAACGCCACCCGCAAACAGTAGTTGTAGTTAAGAGAAAAGAACTAAGTTTCATTTGTGCAAAGCAATGACCCCATGTCTGAACTGCTCGAAGGAACAAAAGGTGATGGGTCAGCACAGAATCTCCCTCAGGGGGCGGGATCCTTGGACATCTGCATCCAATCGGTCCTATGGAGTGGATCATATGATCCAAAGAGAGAGGAGTCCATACATACACCAGCACCTGCACCAGGACAATAGCAAGAGGGGGGGCCCTTTGTCTCTCAATGCTGATTACAAGTGCGCAACAAGGCTCAACAGCAGCCAAAGAAAAGCTGGGGAGTATCTCTCTTTAGAGCTGCTGCGTTATTGATGAGTCGCTTCCTGAGGAACGTCTAGCTGTAGCTACCTTTAGAGATGGGCGAGTGATGGCTCCTTGTCCTTTGGGGACCCTCACACGGACCTGTGTGAAAACAGAGGTTAAATGATTAGGATCTTGTTGGTCGGCTAAATCCTGAATCACTAGATTGTCATCTCACTGTCCTTTGGTCTCTTCTTAGACTATTCCATTCCCCAGTAGGCTCTGGTCCCCCTGAGGCCTGATTTTTGGGTTTAGTTCATTAGCTTTATGCAGTAGGCATTGTGTGGACTTCCAACATGACTTGTGGTCATCTTGCTGGTGTGACGACGGTGTTGGAACCCTTTGGCAGATGATCAGTTTTCCATAGTGGTAGCCTAGTGATGAAGTTAGTCGAATTAATAACGGTCAACTTAAAAACCTGAAGTATGCTAAATCACAGTAAGCACTGCAAGCTTATCTCAATGACTCTGTCTCAATGTGATGCTGTTGCAGATCTCTTGGAGAAGTCTCGGGTGGTCAAGCAACCTAGAGGAGAGAGGAATTTCCACATCTTCTACCAGCTCCTCTCAGGCGCCTCTGAGGACACCTTGAGTGAGTGACCATCAAGCCATCGACCTTGACCATCAACGAGCTGCATAATTCAGAGTGCTCAAGTTCACTAACTGCACCCTGCTCCTTCCAAAAATGATGGGTGTGGACATCAGGAAGTGTGATGTAATCAGTGCATTGAACCCAGTATGTTTCGGTCTGGGAAGAGTTTTTCAGAATTTTTCTCATCTGGGACCTGTGATTTTTTTTTTTCTTTCGCCAGTCTATGGTCCATGGAACCTTTTTATGAAGCGTGAAATGAATTTAGGGTTAAATGTTGTGCTGGGCGTGTACACGTTATGGTACATCTGTTATGCATCACACTTTAACCAAGCTGTTGGTTAATCAAAAAGCATTCTGAGTGATCTAAAGTCGTCTAGCATGCAGGATTTTGCATCAACTGCTTCTTAATTTATCAGCAAAATCATATTTTAGATCATACTCTGTTTTTGGGATTCTTTTACCACAAGCATTCTTGCATGTTTGCTCTGTTCATATACTTTAATTTGATTGGAGGTTCTTATTCAGCATTATCCAATGGAAGGACCTGAATTATCTCATTGCTACCAACCAGCAGTGTGCTCTGTGCAGCTATTAATCTTAACTGTATACTAGTCTCAGTTCAAAGATCTGTGGAGGTACTCATTTGTTGTTTCCACATTGAGTTTGGCTGATGAGGTGGGCTGTAACTGTAGCTGTTGTCGCCATAGAAACAGGCCTGGAACTATTTAGGCAAATGCAGTTTGGGTGGAATGACCACCCAATACATGATGCAAATCCTCTGTATTGCATATCTTCCTATCTTGACCCACGGTTCCTCTGACCTCTGGGAAGTGAATGTTAGCATCTGGGCCACGTTCTCCTCATTTCCCAGAGGACATAGATGTTGGTGGATACTGGGCAGTGGTTAGTCCAATTGTTGGAATGAATGGATTGATTCAAAATAAATTAATCAAGTTTGGTTTGAGTTTGGAACAAAAATTCTGCTGGATCCTGTTCTCTAGGACTGTAGTTTGATGATTTGATGGACGTCATGTATACTGCATGGGGGTGAAGCAGCATTCCCACCCTCCCCTTTATATTAACCCAGTGATTGGATCTCTCTGTTTGTACCTCTCGTACCTCAGAGACCCTGAAGCTGGACAGGGACCTAGGCAAGTACAATTATCTGAGCCTGGACTCCGCCTCTGTCGAAGGACTGGATGATGCAGCCAACTTCCGGACTGTCAGGGTAAGTCCTAAGCCCTGGAGGTGGATGTGACCTTGTCATCTAAAAAAACTGTAAGCAGTCAAAGCCTGTAGGAGGATGTTTCAGGTTAGCCTTTTCTTAGTATGGATATCTCAGTGAAGTCTGAAATGGCCTCGTCTGTCTTTCTGCCTTCTATATAGTGTGTATAGTAATTATCCAGCAGCAGGAGGATTTCTGGTTAATTTTGATCCTTGAGGGTACAGGCATGAGTTCCATTGTTTTATAATGTTAAAGTTTAATAATAATCTGCACGACTCATTCTACATCTTACCCCTTAAAAAAAAAAAAGGGAAAAAAAGAGAAACATGAACTGATTTATTAACGCGTACAGTAGCAGAGTCTGCTGGTTGTGTTTATATGGTATATCATAGGTTCACAGGATCCCTGAACCCTTTTATCCAATCAGGAGCATTCGTAGTGGTAAAAACAAGCCCATTGGTTCAATGAGACGTAGCATTGTATGGAGAACCCCACAGCCGCATAGCACCTGCTGTCCAAACGGATGTTGGGGGGCGGAGTTAAGGGCCTGTCAGGTAACAGCTGAGCTTCGTCCCCATCCTGGTTCCTGCTTGCAGCGCTGTGGTTTCCCTGCACTTCCTCTCTATGTAGTCAGCGCAGCTGCCGCTCCAGATGGGCGCCGCTGCTCAGTGCCGTGCATCCTGTTCTGCTCCCGCCGCCAGCTCTGCCGTTTAATGCGGGTTTTTCTCAAGCTCACGCTTAATACAAACACTTAAGTGTGAGAACAAAGCCCACATTGGGCGTCAGCGTTGCTGTTAAAATCAGGAATAGCAAAATACTTCTGATAAAGATCATAACGACATATGAGAAAATAAATGCAGTCAGTGAAGGCATGCTAAGGTAGGACGTGTAGTGTTGAAGTTGTGTTGTGTTGTGTTGTGTTGAAAGGCAGTCAAAATGCAAGGGAAGTAGACTTCTGAAAAATAGGCTAAAACGTGCATACCAACTATGTACTGAAATGCAGATTTAATGGTCGCATACTTTAGTGGGTCATTAAGCATGTGGCTGAATGTTTTAGTAAACCTTCACACTGATCTGTAAACATTCAGTTTTGCATATTCTTGGATATTTGCAAATAGAGTAAGACCTTTCTGGTCCAACACCAGGGACATGGTGGCCTGGACATTAGATACTGTCAAAGTTCAGACCTGATTTTCAAATCCCCGACCAGACCTGGGCTCCCTCCTCACATTCTTCCCCGTCACTCTCCTTATCTCTCACTGCTGTACCAGTGCAGGGTGCAGGGCGATCACGGATAGGTCTTGGAAACGATACACTTCCATACAACCCTTCACATACACACCTCTATTCTTCTATTTGTGGGGGCTGTCCGTTCTTAACCCCAATCCCAACAATGACAACCTTAACCCCTACCCAGCCCTAACCTTAACCATAAGTAACCAAACAAAATACAAGTATTTTGGCATTTTATAGTTTTTTTAATTGTAGTCACAGATTTTTATAAAATTGAGTTCCCCTTGTGGGGACTGAAAAGCTGGGTCCCCAAAACATGAAAATAAGTTTTTTTTTTTTTTTTTAATCACATCGTGGGAACATTTGGTCCCCATAATGTAATATATACATGACCCACACACACATACACACACAGATACAGGGGTTCTGGTACAAATTTTAGGCCCTATGAAAGCATATCATATTGGACCCCCAACCCAGACCCAATCTAATTGTCCCAAATATTTTAGGCCCCCTGTCATTCAGGGGTCCTTGGAATTGTCCCATGCCTCCCCCATGTCAACCCTACCCCCGCGCATGGTCAGACATCTTGATTGCCTGTATATCTTTCTCTAACACATCCTATACTTGCGTCGCATCTCACCTTTGAGTGAAAACCAAACAAATATCTCTTCCAGAGAACCGTACGGCCCGCTCTTCTTTAATCCATCCATTCAGTTCCAAAGCATCCACGTTCATATCTCAAAGTGTACAAGGAAAAACTTCAAAAAGCAAGTCTTTTGATAGACGCCTCCACTACCTTTACCTCTCCACCGCTCTGCCTCCTCCCGCAGAACGCCATGCAGATCGTGGGCTTCATGGAGCACGAAGTGCAGTCGGTGCTGGAGCTGGTGGCCGCAATACTCAAGCTGGGAAATATCGAGTTCAAGCCAGAGTCGCGTGTCAATGGCTTTGATGAGAGCCGCGTCAAGGACAAGAATGGTGAGGCTGTGTGAGCGCCGGTCAAATGAAAAGCCTGATCCATCACCTCTACACATTTCATTTATTTTCCATATTTTAATTGTGGTTTAGATGTTTGAGTGCATTTAGGGTCTATGAATAATCCAAACCGTTAACTGATTTTTAATTTTTTTTTTTGTTTTTCTCCACCATACTCCCTGAAATACTGAACACACGTTTTGCAAATCTTTTACTAGTTTATTGCTCACTTACCTAGTTAACCACTACTGCCACCTAATGGCAGGTGCTGGTCATAATTTTATATCCTGGATAAAATGGCTTAAAGTGCCCCAGGAATCTGCATATAAATAAAATGTATGGTTATATAAACTATATTAAGATTAATGTCTGAAATTTGTGGCTGCAGCATAAGAAGGCAATCGCGCATCGTAACACTTCGCACGGTGACTGTGCCGCAGTGTGTTTCTGCTGCTGATGCGTGTTCGTGTCTTTCCCCTGGTGGGCAGACCTGAAGGAGATGTGCGAGCTGATGGGAATCGAGCAGGCAGCCCTGGAGAGAGCCTTCAGCTTCCGGACCGTGGAGGCCAGGACGGACAAGGTGTCCACCACCCTCAACGTGGCCCAGGTGACAGTGTCTCAATTTCTGCCGTTTTTCTTCTCGTTTGTGTGTATCCCCCCCCAACTCTCAGTCCTGAGGTTTACACAGGAGTCAGCAGTTCATGTCCTTCCTGTTCCAATGGTTTAAAAACAGAATTGTTAGCCATTATTGTTACTCATTTTGATGGCCCGGTGCTCAGTCGGCGATTCCAGAATATCATAGAAAGCTGCCCATTACAAACATCCTGCCCGATAAAACAAACACTCAGGCTAAAATAGGACGCAAAGTCAATCTCCAGCCATAGAAAGCAAGCTAATGTCACACTGTGACTTCCAAGTGCACCATATCCGAGTGTGGCCAGGATGTGCGGCTCTTGGTCCATGAGAACAAGCCCCTTGTTGTAGGAAAGATCTGGTTTTGACCCAAGATTGGACTTCTCCCTGACGCTGGAATCAGTTCACCTGATAGAAGATGAAAGCGTGCCTGTAGGAGACATTTCTCAGAGTTCAGCCTGCAAAGGACAAGGCTCTGCCATGGATGGTTGATTGGATGGATGGATGGATGGATGGATGGATGGATGGATGGATGGATGGATGGATGGATAGATGGATGCCTTTTTATTCTTACCATTTGTCCAAGATTTCCTTAAGATCATAATTCGCTTTACTAGCGGTTACTGTGTTTTGGGAATAGTTGATATTTTTCCAAGAAACATATTTACTCTGTGTTTACAGGCCTACTACGCTCGTGATGCCCTGGCCAAAAACCTCTACAGTCGACTGTTTAGCTGGCTGGTGGCTCGGATCAACGAGAGCATCAAGGTGAGGCCTAATCTACGGAGTGAGCCGCCTGACGAGAGGGCAGGCCTGCATGCACTGGCGTGATTTAGGGGTGTGCTGTCAGGACAGTGCCACACCAAGCTCCTGTCTGGTTTGACGTTAAAGTAGGAAAACACACTATTTTGGGGTTTCCAGTTTGAAGAAGTGAGTGATGTATATTGGTCTGCAACATTATTGAGGATGCTTCTAGACGATATGTAATGATCTCTCCCTGGTCTGACAGGCACAATTTAAAGCACGCAAGAAAGTGATGGGAGTTCTCGACATATACGGCTTTGAAATTTTTGAGGTAAGTGTGACATGTTTACTTCCTGATTGGTTGGTAGTCACCTGCGCTCATTGGTTGAAATCCAGCACCTGAGTTACTTAGCCTGGAACAGAGTGTTGCACTGCCCTTCTAGTTGGCATGTGGTTTGGGTCCTTGGTGAAGTGGTACTAATACTCATTTCTGTGGCCCTGTGGTAGAGGGAGCTGATTGCAGTAGCTGTTCTGAATGTACATTTAGTAGGAAGATTGGGAGGGAAAAATATGGCAGACTCAAACAGGCATGAGAAGTGATGAGGAGTACTTTGGTGCTGTCAGGTTTAAGGATGTTCTCAGGATAGCACACGAGCGATCCAGGCTCTGTTCACTCACTGCTGAAGGCCTTCCGTGAGGAATCTGCCACTGAGGTTAAGGCCAACCTTGACTTTGCAAGTGAAGCAGGAAAAGGCAGGCTCACTGTCCCATAAAGACGCCACAGCTCTCTGCACGTCCAGCTGGAAGGCAGCTGTCGGCGAGCCGCCCTCCCTGCCGCACGGCCGCTCGCGGGCGGATGCACGAGACCGCCAATCCAGGCTGGACGCTCCTGGCTTTGAGGAAGTCGCCACTGCGTCTCCCTGCAGCGGCGAACTGGAATCTCTGCGGTGTAGCGGTTGCGGACCTCAGCGGACTTCATGCTCTGTGGCCTGTCACGCTCGGAGCTGAGGGCTTCACGGTGCAGGACAGGCTGAGCCAGCTGTTCCAGACCTGGGTTCCTAGTGGGACACACTCCCCTTCTCATCCAGTCACTCGGACAGCTTTTGGACTGACTGCATAAGAGTGTTATTTTCATCTTAGAGCTTTAAAATATACTGTGAGATTCTCTGAACTATTTTAGTGCCTTTATGGCTCTGTTACAGGTAATCCCATGAACAGTTTTATGTTAATAGAAGGTACTCAGTTGATTAAGTCTCTCTAAACCATGCAAGATGCCCTCTGTGTTTTTCCCTCTTCCAACTAAACAGTGTTTTCATGTGGCTCCAAATGTATTCATTTTGAGCAGAAATGTTGTTTGTCGTCTTCGTCCTTGGACCTTTGAGCCTGACTAGGACAAGCAGTTGGAAAACAGATGGATGAAAACAATGGAAAGTGACTCTCATAAATCCCTGCATGCGGGTCCTGAATATGCTGTATTTCTTATCTTCAGTTCTTTGTCCCCACAGTTGACCCTAATATTTTACAGGATCTAACACTTTCACAAGTTCCTTCAATGTTGGCTTAGATCGGGTCCCGAAAAGCTCACTTTGACCGGCAGTTCAGGTAGACAGGAAGGTTGAGTCGTACTCGAGGCGAAACAGTCATCTGTGTTCAGTTTGGTTTAAGAAGTGTGTGGTTTTAGGCACAGGGTTGCTCTGTATTGTTGGCAGCACTTTTCAAAAGTGGCTTCACCAGTAATGGAAACAGCAGCCTCCTCAATGGGCTATAACCTTGGGCTAAGAATATAAAGCTTAAGGCCTGCGTGCTGTCTGGGCTGTACTTTCAGCATAAACTGCATCAACCTACATTGCACAGTCAGTTTGGGGACAATGTTGAACTGTAGAGGTCATCTGATCCCTCACCATGTACAAACATTGCTTCTTGATAGGGTGGTTGGTTTCTTATGCTAAGAAGATGTTCGATCAGCAGGTCAAAGGGTATTTGAGCATTGGCGTAATGGTGAGACAGCAGCCAATGAGGGCATTTCTCCTGAGAATTATCTAATAGTGATTTAAGACCCAAACCATGAACGCAGGTTGGGTTAGGAAAAAGGTGCGGGAGATTCTGTCTTGCAGGTTGGCCACCGCTCAGAATGTCTTGGAGAACTTTTCTGTCTGTGTGTATTTTGGATGGTCACAGTAGGGGGACCTACATGTTAGTCAGCATGTGCAGATGGTCATGGAGATGTTCTGCATTTACACTGTGGGTTTTTATGGAGCATTTAAGCTGTTAGGGTATTGATTGTGGCCATCTTTAAGATGTACAGAATCTCATTTTGGTCTTTAATGCCAACATCCTAAAAGTCCTTTACTCATTTTACTGTAACCTTCTTTACTAAGTTACCCCTTACCACTTCACCCATTTATGCAGTGTGGTCATATTGTGAAGCATGACATTAAATCTCTTGCCCAGCCACTAACCATATCTTTTTCTCCCAAATATCCTTGGTTATTACGCCAGGATAGAGTAAGTACCAAGACCTTGCAGTGGGAATGAGGGCCCGCATGCATCAATTGAGAGTATTAATTCCGTTTTTAATTTAACTCTAACCTGACAATTACTGCCAGCAAACTCATAGCACACAGAAATGTGTGAATGTGAAATGCGCTGCTCCCTGTGCATTTGGATGAGCTCATTGAGAAAGTCTTTTCTGATAGGACTGTGTGACTTCGGACCACCTCTCTATTGGCTCCTGCTGTGGTCTCTGGTACACGAGGTACAGGACAGGCAAATGGCTGTTCTGAAGTGGATTTTGATTCGCCAACATCAAGAACTTCCCTTGTGCCAAAGAAGTGCAATATTTCAATGTACCCACAGGGTGGCACCATTTTTGGAAGTGATTGAAGGGCGAGTCCCAAGCTTCCTGAGTGCTCAATTGCACCAGCTGTATATGTTTGTGAGGAATGGAGGGGTACTGGTTGTTCTGTCTCCCCCTAGGGAATGGAGGTGCTACTGCAATAAAATTACAAATAACTTGATAAGATAACCAATCAATATTTAAAAATATACAGCAGGTGCAAATTTCTGACCACAGTAGTAGTATTAAGCAACTTTTAATAACTCTTAGGCTTCAGGTTTACACTTAGATATCATTGTTGTCATTAGACTTTGGTTTAAAAGTTAACAAGGAAGAACTAGTCAACCTGAGTCTTTAAGGTCGTTCTAAAATTGGCCTTAGCTTTAAAGTACAGCATCTCCAATCAGCACCAGGGTCTCGCTCTGGATCCCCTGTGGTGCTTTCAGAAGGTTGTGCTGCTCCATCCCTCATGCCGCTTCCGTCAAAACTCATCGGTTTTGAACTTCTAACCATGCTGACTCGGATCACGAGCGAAGGCATGTTCTGCTATCCTAACCCAGCACAGTATGATTGATGCAGTGGAAATGGGTCTACAGGAAATCCTAATGTGGGGGGAAAAAAAAATCATTTTATTCCCAATTGTTTAGGTTGTCTGTGTGCCACGGATTGCGAGGACTGTGCCGTTTTGAGTGCCAGCCAATGGCATAGTTCTTCCAGTGCCAGGTGTGAGCAGACAGAGCCAGTTGAAAGATCAGTGAGCAGGCCTGTGTTTTTAAGGGCTGTTATGGTTACGGGTGTCTAGCCACTAAGGTGTGACCTGCTGCTGTCGTTACTGGACAGCCAAATATATGGCAATGAAGGGTAAAGTATGAGGAAATTGGCTTTCTTCATGTTTTACTGGTTTATATTTTTGCTCTCTGAAGGCGTCGGAGCGCCTTCATCACTGATAAATTTAGTTCTGTTAATTTTGTCCAGTATTTTTTAAAATGTCTTTCAAGATAGAATTATCATTGGTCATCATACACTAAACTTTACAGCAGTGTTTCCCAATCCAGTCCTCGGGGACCCACAGCCAGTCCATGTTTTTGCTACCCCTGAGCTCCCTGCCAGACAGTCTACCGGGACCTGGGAGGGAGCAAATCGTGGGACTGTCTGTGGGTCCCCGAGGACCGGATTGGGAAACAGCACTGGGTTTGTTCATTTTAGCTTTACCTTTAGCTCAAGACTAGAGGTAGTAAAAAGTAGAGGGAGGTCAGGAATCAAAGTTCTGATCTGCAGAAAGTTGATGGAAAGGACAAGACGACATGTTAGTGTTTGACTAGAGCCACACAGGATGCCGTGGTGTTTGATGGAAGAGAGGCGTTTTAATACCTTTTCTCTGGCCTTCCCTTTTTTTTTTACAGGACAACAGCTTTGAGCAGTTTATCATCAACTACTGCAATGAGAAGCTGCAGCAGATCTTCATCGAGCTGACGCTGAAAGAGGAGCAGGAGGAGTACGTGCGGGAGGTGAGCTCCTGCCAAGCACTCATGCAGTCTTACTCTGAGCCTGCTTACCCTACTCTTCAGCAACTGAGGAACAGCCATTTCAGCTGTAGGAGGTGCTGTAGAGTCTATTGGATTAGCCTTGGCCACTTCTAAGTCCTCTTTTGAGTAATATCATTAATAAGACATGTACTTACACATGACTACTGATACAGTATGTTTATTTAATCACATATTCAATACCGGATGCAGCATTCTACACTCAGCGTCCCATTGGCCATCCTGTCCCTAAGGGCAGTTTGGTGCAGCACAGGGGCTCATCTTGCCATTCTGCCATTTTCCTGTCTCCTTTGGCATCAGCGAATAAAATGGAGAGAGTGAAGTGGTGACCCCCCCCAAATCACGGGGTCCCAACTCGCGTCTTTCTTTTCATCAGTCCCATTGTCTTCTCGCCCCTACTCCCCATTTCCGCCCTGTGGTCCGCAGGGATAATCTTTCACTCCAGCAGGGGTAAACAAGCAGTGCAGGCAGAGTCCTGCTTGATTTCAGACCTCTAAAGTATGCACCCAGTGCCTCCCCGACCCCCCCAACCGATGTTCCATATCCCTGGATCCCATCCAGAGGAGTGCATGGGAAAATAACACCCCTCAAGAGGCAAGCTGAGGGGGCTTGGGGAAAGGAAGAGCGACAGAGGAGGAAGGAGGACAAATCGGTAGTGCATATTACCAGGCTCGTTCTCCAGAATTGCCCCCAGAAAAATCCAGCCATACAGTCGCATAGCCTGTTTCACCACCCATCTGCGGTGCTGCTATTCTGGATTCTGATGGCATCCAAGCTGCAGCTAGTGCCAAATGAATTCGGCCTCCGCTGAAGGGTGCTGCTGTAGGCGGCTTCTGACCTAGGGGGCATTGACTCCTTCTCTATGGAATGTAAACACACGGATGATCTGAGTCTATCCTTAGGGGGCACACATTCTCCTTGGAGGACAGCTTTAATCAGTCTCACTGATGGAATAGTAATGAACATGACTGAAATTCCTTTACCAAGAAACTAAAATGGTGGAATGACCTTTCAACATCACGCTGTAAGGACTAGGAAGAGAATTGTATTACTTGAACTGGCGATTTGTCTGTACCTCAGTCCTGAAGAATGAATGAAGATATCTTTCAGGAAAGTTCTTCTCTCAGTAATGATGTGTCAGAAACATAGGAGGTGGCAGTTTCTCTTCTGTGAATAACCATGCTGTTGAATTTCTAGGGGATAGAGTGGACCAACATTGAATATTTCAACAATGCCATCATCTGTGACCTCATTGAGAATGTGAGTTGGATTTCCTGTTGCTGTATGCTGAGCTTGGGGTAGTAAGCTAAACATTGGCACTAGATGTGGTAATGAAATTTCATGGATTAATATGAACTGCAGGTTTGCTGGGTAACTCTGGGACTGGGATACTAAGTCAAACAGAAGGTGGAGTTATTGACAGGATTTGTTTATAGGTCACATCTCTTATGATGCCTCCTTGGGAGGAATCGTTTCCTTATAGTTATTACTGAGTGCTTAGTTGGCTGGCATCATATAATATCATGCTTTGGTATCAGTTGGGACTTCCAAGTACCAACTCATTTGTCTTTCACCTTCCCATCTGTGTTAATAGTATACTTTCTGTACTCAGAACCAGAGTGGGATCCTAGCCATGCTGGACGAGGAGTGCCTACGGCCTGGAACTGTGACCGATGAGACGTTCCTGGACAAACTCAACACCATCTGCGCAGAGCACCAGCATTTCGAGAGCCGCCTGAGCAAGAACTCAAAGTTCCTCACCGACCACAGCCTGCCCCACAGCTGCTTCCGGATCCAGCATTACGCTGGGAAGGTGACCTGCTCAGGGACACGGCACAAAGTGGTTATGGGAATGGGGTCGGAACTATCGGATTGTAGAAGGGTATTAGAGTGACAGTCATATCAACAGTTCAGCTCTTGTGAATTGGCTTGTGAACACAAAATGGTTATACTGAAACAGGGTTGGGGCAGCACTGTGGCGCAGTGGTTAGCACTGTTGCCGCACACCTCTGGGACGTGGGTTCAAGTCTCCACCAGGGTTCCTTGTATGTGGTAGTTTGTATATTCTCGCTATATCAGAATCAGAATCTTTTTATTCGCCAAGTACAGAGAAGTACAAGGAATTTATTTTAGTGCGGGTGGTATCATGACATAAACAGAACACACATACAAATGTTGTTGTTGGGTTGCTTCCGGGTACTCTGGTTTCCCCCCACAGTCCAAAAACAGGCTGAGTTTAATTGGAGTTATCAAATTGCCTGTAGGTAAGCATGTGAGTGAATAGTGTACGAGTGTGCCTTGCAATGGGTTGGCACCCCATCCTGGGTTGTTCCCTGCCTTGCACATGGTGCCTCTGGGATAGGCTCTGAACCCCCAGCAACCCTGAATGGAATAAATGGTTACAGAGAATGGATTGGTCAAACATGGTTAGTCACTAGAGACACACCATGACTTTTATGGGAAGCTAATGTAATCATTATCCTATGTGTCCATTCATTGAGCTGGGAATGAATTGGTTGTTTTGATTGTTGTTTTTTCGTATCTCCTGTCTAGGTGCTGTACCGTGTGGAGGGCTTTGTGGACAAGAATAATGACCTTCTGTACCGTGACCTGTCCCAGGCTATGTACAAAGCTAACCACAGTCTGATGAAGCTGCTCTTTCCTGAAGGAAACCCTGTCAAGGTCAACCTAAAGAGGCCCCCCACCGCTGGCTTCCAGTTCCGAGCCTCGGTGGGCACGCTCATGAAGAACCTGCTGACCAAAAACCCCAACTACATCAGGCAGGTCCATGACTCCCCCAGGGCAGATTGTTGGGACCATCTGCATTAGACTATGGCTAAGATGTTAGGCAGTGGATCAAACACTGTAAAAGGAACATACGGCCTTAACTTGAGTACCGATATGACATTGTTTGCCAGCTGTCTATGTCGACGTAGCAGCTATACTAGCAAAATTGTTGTGCTAATTATACTTGTACTTTGGTTGTGATTCTCCAGGTGCATCAAGCCCAATGATAAGAAAGCATCACATATCTTCACCGACTCGCTGGTGTGCCACCAGGTGCGATACCTGGGCCTGATGGAAAATGTGCGTGTCCGCCGTGCCGGCTACGCTTTCCGCCAAGCCTACGAACCCTGCCTGGAGCGCTACAAGATGCTCTGCAAGCAGACGTGGCCTCACTGGAGAGGCCCAGCCAGGTAGAAGGGGTCGCCGACGTGAGCAATCGAAAGTTATCAAAGGGAGTTTGCTAGTTTACCTCCCGTATGCTCATTGTGTCACATGAAACCAAAGGGCTTGAAATTTAGGTTTTAGAGAAAGTTCTAGACTAGCGCGACCTTGAGTACTGCTTACTCTATACTGTCTTCCTTGTGCAACAACGTGACCATTCCCTTGCTACTAACAGCAACTGCTCCGTCCCATGTGTATGTATCAGTGTTAGTTGTATTCTCCATGCAGAGTCAGCCTGTCGTAAGTCGATAGGTCTCACTGACCGTTGCCAACCTGAAACGCAATGCTCACTTTGGTCGCAGACATGTTTAGGCAGCAACTGCCTGTATCATTCTGCTCTATTTCCCTTACAAGGTTTCTGTATGTCATAACAGAGATAATGTCCTGATTAGTATCTGAGACTGAGGGTTGGCTCAAAAAGTTTGTGAGCATTCATTCTCTGTGCTCATATTACTTCCTTAAATGACTTCTAACATTTATACAGTATTTTTGATTATTATTTTGTTAGAGGACGATTTTGCCAAAAGAGACTAACAGCAGTGTTAGCTTTTAAAATACTAATTTATACAACTATGTATATATTTTAAGATAAGTGAAGTAAGCAACCATTCAAAATGACAACCCTTACTACATCTGAGTGTGGAGTCATGTTTCTACCTTCAGGGAGGGAGTGGAGGTGTTACTGAATGACCTACAGATCCCCCAAGAGGAGTTTGCCTACGGACGCTCAAAGATCTTCATCAGAAACCCCAGAACGGTAACCACCCCTTTTATTTTCAGTAGCATCAGTTCTTGGTGGCTTTCAGTCAAAACAAACCTTTGATCTACATGGGCCAGGGACTCCAGACAATCAGGCGTCCATGACATTAACCTCAGGAGACAATACATCTGATCTACCTGCATTCCTATGAGGTGTGGATTGAGATCAAAGGTTTTCTCAACGTGCCATCTTATGTGGTGAATGTGTCATACCTTTAAATTGTTAGACATTTTTCAAGACTCTTACAATCTCTCTGAGACTGAGGATGAGAGGAAGCAGAACCAAGATCTTGTTAAGTTCTTGTCTTGGTCAGCCCGGATATTGAATCAGATGGAGGTCATAGTAAGCTGTGTGATAATTCCCATAAGTGTTTAGCTAGGGATTAGAACATAAGAACTATACAAACAAGAGGAGGCCATTCAGCCCATCAAGCTCACTTGGGGAGAACTTAATAGCTCAGAGTTGTTAAAATCTTATCTAGCTCTGATTTAAAGGAACCCAAGGATTCAGCTTGCACTACGTTATCAGGAAGACTATTCCATACTCTGACTACACGCTGTGTAAAGAAGTGTTAAATCTGTGTTAAATCCAGTTTGAAATGTTCTTAGCCTTTCTTGGATGCATATGTCAGTGACCTTTCCTCTGCAGCTCTTCACCCTGGAAGAGAAGAGGGCACGGTGTTTGGAGGACCTAGCTACCCTTATCCAGAAAATCTACCGCGGTTGGAAGCAGCGTACACTCTTCCTGCTTATGAAGAGGAGCCAGATTGTTGTGGCAGCTTGGTATCGTAGATACGCGGTAAGCAGTCACTGCTTTGCTACCCTCATACCATGTGTGTGATGTTTATACACACACACTGCTGCCACATGTCCTGAAGGTCATGGACAGGCATGACACTTTGGAGGACACCGTTCCTCTTTTGAAATGAGCAGTCTATTGTGCTGAATAGAGTCTGTTGTTTATAGCAACAAAAGAAGTACCAACAAATCAAGAGTTCGACCATCGTGGTGCAGTCCTTCATCAGAGGGTGGAAGGTGGGTCATCTCTGCCAAGTTTAATGGGGCATGAAACCTGCGGTTGCATGTCTTGCCATAGGTGATGGCATGCTTTTTGGGCAGATATGGTTTTACAAGGAGGATTTTTTTTTTTTCTCTGCTTGGCCATAGGCGCGCATGATTTTGCGTGAGCTGAAGTACCAGAAGCGGTGCAAGGAGGCAGTGACCACCATCGCAGCTTATTGGCATGGCACGCAGGTACTGCATCAGTAACGAACCTGCCTGCACTGGGAGGTGTGGCAGGATTAATGAAACTGTCTGACTGCCCACATGGAAATGCATCCAGTTGGACCTACAGGCAACCTTGATTACTCAACAGAGACGATTATCAGCTCACAAAACTGTAGTTTGCATCTACAGGTAGATCCAATTGAGCTGTTGGGGAAAGATTCTTCTAGCTATGCTTTGATTGTAGACAGCATATTTTCCATCCCTCATATAAAGTTATAATAGAACAAATTTCAATGGGACCTTTTTTGCTGTGGCTGATAGTTTACAGTAGTGTTTATAGGCCACATACTGATCCCTTCTGATGTGCTAATCATCACAAAGGATCCATTAGGAGAATGACTTTGGCACTAACTGAGTTTTCTTCTTCCACTCGACGGCACTTTCTGGCTTTGGCTTCCTGACCTCACCACCTTCTCTTTCTCTCTCCCTCTGCCCGCCATCTGCACTCTAATCTCCGTCCCTATCGTCGCGATTCCGACCGCGTCCACCTCCCCCATCCCCCACAGGCGCGCCTGGAACTCCGCCGCCTAAAGACGGAAGTGCGGAATAGGCACGCAGTCTCTGTCATTTGGGCATCGTGGCTGGGGACAAAGGTATCGAGGAAGCCTGCTGCCCTCCATAGCCCCATCCTTTCCATCCAGCCTCTTGCTGTGTCACCCCCCC
>JAODJU010000035.1:18314356-18324394 GCA_026776725.1 Gnathonemus echidnorhynchus | reverse complement strand
CCCCCCCCCCCCCCCCCCCCCATAGTCCCTGATCTTCCTTCCCATTCCTTCACTTTTTCAAGGGTTTTATTCCTTCTCAGGTTTTCAAAGCAGGAGCTATAGACTTTGGGAATGTCCCCAGCTACACATTTGCCACGATCTTCATTTTACATTTGTTTGTTTTTTTAGTTGTTTACACTAATTCTGATTTGACGTCCACAGTGATTTCCCCTATTAGTACTGTATGAAACCTTGACTATGATTACAAGCTAGCAAAGTCCAAATCTTTAATTAAGTTTTAATTTTATTTCTTTACTATATCACCTCCTCCCTACCCCCAAGTTAACTAATGCAAGGCCATTGGGTTTAGTTTCACTGATAACTAAGCCAAAGAAAACTTTCATTTGCCAAGGTCTGTCTAATATTGAAGCCCAACCAATAATGTAGTCACCGTTTGGTCACAGATTTCTGTCAACTTGGAATTTGTCATTGATTTCCATCTGTTCCTTGGTCCTTGCATTGTCACTGTACAAACCTGAAGAATCATTGAAGGAAATGGCTCACTTGCATTAGATTACTTTCTAGTGATGGTGACGGGCTCAAATAATTCACACTGCACACGTGCAATAAAACATACATTTGTGTTTGTACCAGGATTTTGACGTTTAGCATTGTCATGTAGTCATAATGATGTATTTATTCATTTATCTGTGGAGCGTATAGCACCTCTGTGAACAGTACTTTATCATATATAAACAAATATGTAGTTTGACTAGTTTGACTTTCACAGAAAGTGTTACCATTGGCAACCTATGTAGGGTCCTTATCATGAATGTAAAGTCTGTTTTAGCTCTTTGTACTTGGGGTATTTCTGTGGGGAAGCCTGTTATTTAGCTTGATACCGTTTTTTGCTCCGTCTGCAGTGGGTAGTTCTGTAAGCCACAGAGACATCCGTAGAAGTTCTTCAGCAGAACCTTACCTCCAGTGCACAGTCTGTCTCTTGCTCTTGCTTAACTGATGATTGCTTGGCGATGACTTCACTGGGTGGGGGCTGCTATGCCTCTACCCCCTCTCAAAAAAACAAAACCCCACCCCTCTACCAGGCACGGAGGGAACTGCGTCGTCTGAAAGAGGAAAAGCGGAGACGTCACGCGGTCTCTGTCATTTGGGCCTCCTGGCAGGGGATGAAGGTATTTGGGAAGCGCGCTGCCCTTGTCACCCCCCCATTCCCCTCAGCCATCGCTGTGACCATCTCCGTGTAAACACCAGACAGCTGGGTTCACCCACATCTCTGGTCTTCATGTTCCCATTTCAGAGCATGTATTCATTTGACCATCTGCATGATCATTAGTTCTCAGTCTGGTTAGGTCACCTGCCTTGGGGGAACAAACGAAGCACCTCTACCTCCTTTAGGATGACCAAATAATCCATGTCAGAAAGGGCACTTTGAGCAAGGACAGGATTTGCAAACTATCATTTCATTTAAAAGGACCTGGATTTCACTTTAGCACCTAGTTCGTGCTGTTTGCTGATTGGTCAGCATCCTATAATCATGCATGTATCGCTAATGTTAATGTGAAACGGATGGATGAGCCTTTCAATTAAGCAAACAAACCAGTCAAAGCACAAGATTAAATGAACTATTTGTAGCCTTTTAGTTTTTAAATAGTTTCTAAAACCTGAAGTAGCTCAAAGTGTCTGTCCTGACATTGGATTATATGGTCACTCTACCTCCTTGCATCCTTACTGTAGAGTCAGTAGAAGGATCCCTTTATGTAGTGAGGGTGGGGTTTTAATGCATTTTTAATCACATTCTACTCGGCTGCATTGCTCAAGTATCTGATGGGTTAGGACTGATCCAGATGGACTTCAGACAAAGCAGGTATAGGAGAAATGAGGGGATCCAGGGCTCTGTGGAGCTCCACCACAGCTCTGCAAGTTTGGTCCTGGTCCTTTCTGGGTCATGTCTCAGTCATGCATGCCTTTCATCCACCATGGCCGGCACCCTTCCATCTCTCTACCCTTCTGCACGCACGGTCTCTTCTCCTGCTAATGCCTTGTCCACTTTCTTATCTCATGCTGCCGTTCTGCCCCATAGTGACGTGGATTCAAAACTGCATCACCTTTGTGACCTTGCTCCTTTTCATCTTCAAAATTAATTAGAAACTAAATGTTGCTGGTGCCTTCTTATGGGTCTATGTAGTCTTAGATCGTGTAAGGGGCAGATGGAGAGTCTTGTCCATCACCACTGTTTCAGGAATGTGGGTGTCTCTAAAGAAGGATTTATCTTAGCCTCTTCAGTTGGATGTGGTTTTCATGCAAACAGTATGGCTGACCAGCAACATCCAGCAATGATCTGAATACAT
Source organism: Gnathonemus echidnorhynchus (assembly GCA_026776725.1). NCBI lineage: Eukaryota > Metazoa > Chordata > Actinopteri > Osteoglossiformes > Mormyridae > Gnathonemus > Gnathonemus echidnorhynchus. The sequence continues at coordinate 18,322,049 of JAODJU010000035.1, read as the reverse complement.
CACATTATGGAATTATGTGGATGACTAAAATTCACTGAGCACTTGTATTGAAATTTTAGGCAGTGCATAATATAGGTTCCTTCTCGGCTACCCCAACCATGTTTGTCAGAGGGACATGTGACATTTGTCGAATCCATGCCCTCCACCCCGGCCCCTTCTTCCCCCTATTGGACGGTTCCTCTTCATCTTCCCCCAGGCACGCAGGGAGCTGAGGCGTTTGAAGGAGGAGGCCAGGCGTAAGCACGCTGTTGCTGTCATTTGGGCCTACTGGTTGGGACTCAAGGTATCATTATATATGCCCTCTTCTCCATTGCTACCCCACTCAGCGCCGCCCTGCTGGAGGGTGTGAATGCTGACTCAGCCAGCCTCGGTGTCCAAGGTTTGGCCTGTCTGACCAGTTACGGCCCAATTTAATGATGACTGACAGCTAAATAACCTTAAATTTAAAAAGCAGCTAGGTGCAGCTAGCCTCCAATCACCGTCCCGACACGCTGGTATTGATAAGCAAAGGCCATATGCTCCAAATGTCATCAGACTTAATATCTCTCCTGTGAAATTACACAAATCTGTCAGATTTGATCTGATAATCTGTGGAATTGAATGTCTACTGCTTTTATCACTTTTGCCTAACACTTTAAACAGTGTGACGACCCTGGCTAAGTGGATGAGGCTGGCTGATTAAGCGCCTTGTCTGCCTGTTCTGCTTGCTATGTCCTGCTCACACACTGCCCCATTGCCTCCCACCACAGTCCACACACAAGCTCCAGAGCTCAGTGTTGCAGACTCGCTCCATCTCAGTGTTCTCTCTCTCTCTCATTCCCCTTAATCATGTCGGCATTTTTTGCCTTCAGGTTTTTTTTTCTCCTTGCGTGGGGTCACCATGAGAAATCACGGCGTGAAAGCTCACTTCTGCTGTCTCCTTTCATGGTTTGATGTCATTGCGACACACTGAATCACTGACTTTTTAGCTTGTATGTTTGAGCCTGGCCTTTTTACAAAGCGCATTAATGATGTTCTTTAGGAGAGAGTTCATTTTTCCGCCAATGAAGAATCTGGTCTTCAGGAAATACTGCACTTTTCATTTCATCATTAGAGTTTCTAGACTTTTATACCAAGGTTTCTCTGCGGCTCTGTGGGCGTTTCATCCAGGAACATGATGTCATCTACCACTTCTGTGCTCTGCTAGTGCCTTACCATTGATGCCAACGCCCCCAGAAGGAGCTTTGCCGTTTGGGGCTACTCTGTGATGCCTGTCCATCTGTTTTATAGGTCCGTCGCGAGTACAGGAAGTTCTTCAGAGCCAATGCTGGCAAGAAGATCTACGAATTCACTATTCAGAGAATTGTGAGTAAAAATTTGGTATCCAGCATTATGCCACGAAAATTATCACTTTTTCCTTGAAATTGTGATTTACTGCTATCACATTTCTGTATTATGCAGCTCACGACCCTGTTTCTCATAATAATCCAGACTTTGTAGTGAGTAGTTGAATGTAGGAAGTATTTTCTTCTACCACATTCCATGCTGCAGTCGTATCACGGTACAGAAAATATGAGCACAGGCACCCCGGTGATGACATCTGTGCAGTGATATGATTGGTGTATGGAGTTAGTAGTGAGCAGTTTACTGTAGGAACTGTTTTCTTATACCAAAGTCTGTGGAGTATCTTGAGTAACGAAGCCATGAATTCTGGTAAGAGACATTGCTGTTCAATGGGTTCATTTGATCCCATTATCTTCAAGAGAAGACTGACCATTTTTACGGCCAATATCTCTAAAACTAGGCAAGAACAACCTTCATGGATAGATGGCTCTACAGCCCCTCTAAAATGCATCTTTTTCAGTTTGGGGGTGAACTGCCCCTTGAAACTAATCATTTAAAATTCAATGTGTATTCATTCAGATGCAGAAGTACTTCCTGGAATTGAAGAAGACTATGCCTTCTATGTCGCCCATTGACAAGAGCTGGCCACCCCGTCAATATCTATTCTTGGAGGGAGCTCACACAGAACTGAGGAGGATCTTCCATCTGTGGAGGGTTGGTGAACTCCATACAATGTTCCTGTATCTCATACTGAAAACCTTGGTTGGACCAAAAGATGAGTGACATGCATACATGCAATAACATTGTGCTTCATATGTCACTCTGGCTCATGGATAGAAGTATTTGAGGAAAACCTCTCAGCCACATTTTAGGCACTACAAATTGGCAAGCATTATTGTTTTCATCTGCAGTGCAAGAAATACAGGGAGCAATTCACAGAACAGAAGAAGGCCATCTATGAGGAGAAGCTGGAAGCTAGTGAGATCTTTAAAGACAAGAAAGCCCTGTACCCAAGCAGGTAGGCCCTGTATCCAAGCAGAGGAAATGCATCACCCTGGGATGAAGTAGCTACAGTGATGTGCTATGGGATGTCAAACTAGACCATGAATTTTTTCATCTTTTGCAGTGTTGGGCAGCCATTCAGGGGCGACTACCTGGAGATCAAAACGAACCCCAAGTACCAGAAGCTGAATACTCTGGTGGACGAGAAAGCCATCATTGCGGACGTGGTGAACAAAATCAACCGAGCAAATGGCAAGGCAAGTTTCCTACCTTGATTTCACAAGGCCCTGCTTCATGTTTTCTTGGTTATTAAGGATTTTCAGTGGCTGCATGTAGCAGTTTATATGGAATCTGAAATCCAGTTTATCCTTAGCCCCTGATCATTTCAATTGCTAGAAACTCCCCTGTTCAGGGGTAAAGTCAAATTTACCTGGGGCTTGACTTGTTTTTTGAAGTAAGATTGGCATTAGGGCTAAAATACTCAGGGCTATAGCCCCAAGTGATCAGACCCTAACAACCATGCCCCTGAACTAAAGTCAACTGGTATAGTGCCAGATTGTCAATTACTACCTATCCTAGTCATCATAATAATCCTACAATGTGTGTATCCCCCTGCATGAGGATGTTCAGAACAAAGGTTAATTGTAGGCCTGCCGATTCTCCTCAGGGTGCTGCTCGGGTCTTCCTTCTGACTAAGAGCAGCCTGATGCTGGCGGACCTGAAAACAGGGCAGCTGAAGGCCAGTGTGCCGCTGGCCGACGTCGCCGGGGTGTCTGTCAGCAGCCAGACTGATGGATTCTTTGCCTTGCGGCTGAAGGAGGTGAGGGGGCCCCACCCAGGAAGATCTGCCACACATTCCCACACGGTCGCTATTTATATCTGCATTAAAAAAGGTCTGTCCTTTTAAAATTTGATGACTGGTAAAATCGGGGAGGTTTTATTCTGGCCAAATTGCTTTTCACTGTTGCATTTAATTTTTGCCGGAGTATACATAGTTTACTGTTAACCGTTAACTTCCCCTCCTAGTCACTGTTATACCTACGTGCCTTTGCCAGCCCTTTCCAGCCACCCAGCCTCTCCGCCTTCACCCACAGGGCTCTGCGTCCGCAGCAAAAGGAGACTTCCTGCTCAGCAGCGAGCGGCTGATTGAGATCATCACCAAGCTCCACCGCACCAAGGCCGGCTGCGAGGACAGGGAGCAGATCAATGTTGACATCTCGGACGAGTAAGACCCCGGGTCCATTTTCCTGTGGGAACCCTGGCCTCAGCCAATGCACCCTAAACAGCTAAAAGCTCAGTGTGTAAGCAGGGCTTTGGTCATGTGTTCAGAATAGTTCATTGTTTTTTTTTTTGTTCTTTTTCTGCAGAGGGGGGTACTCCTTGTTATTACTAGTGATGTGAGACTATTTATATCTTTGTCACTTTACAGTTTTGACCAAGTCGAACCAAAGGTGGCTATTGTTTGCAGGCACTTAATATTTTCTTTTTTAATTCAGGGTCTAACACTCATCTCTCCCCACTCAGGTTCCTGGTGCAATTCAAGCAGGACAAAGTGTGTGTTAAGTTCCTTCAAGGGGGACCCAAGAATGGCAACAGCGCCACCTGTAGGCGCAAGAACAATCGACTGCTGGAGGTGTCTGTGCCATCACCATAGAGACTCTTTCCCTCGGATCCGGCTGTGGGGTTATTCGCCGCCTCCCCCGCCACCAATCCCCCCCCCCCCGCCACATACCCCCAGCGACCTTGCCCTCACCCCGACCGTCACAAGTACTATGCAAATTTTTTATGTTATTATTTAAAGTAATCATTTATTTACTGCTGAATACTGAAAAGTCCCACAATGCAAGAGGGCCAAACCAAGGGGGCCTTTACTGACCGAATTGCTCACATAGAAATAAACACTAGGGGGTGGAATACTGTACGGTCCTACATGTCTGAGCGCATGTGAATCCTGGTTTGCTGGTGATGGTTGTTTTATTTCAACAAACTGTCGCATTCCTGACGGTGCTTGTATTTCGTACCACACACGCCATACATTCTGAGGTTCGATATACGCTGCCCTCCCCAACGGGCTTTGGGATGAGGGTGGTCACTGCGATCTCCCAAACAAGATCACGCAGAGGCGGGTCAACGAGGGACAATTTCAAACATCCAGGCAAAAAAAAAAGGGCAGTTTGCTGAAATGTTGCAAACTAAACAATTGCACTTGTGCTCTCCTGGATGTATATTAAAGAATCATATTATTTTTATATATATATATTTTACCCTGGTCAAAGGCACAAGCTAGCCTTTCATGTATTGCTTACACGTTTCCCAGAAGTTATTCATAAAAGCATCTGTAACTCCTGTACTAGTGATGTGGATGTTTTGTTGATTTTAATGACTCAGCCACAAAACTGCCTGTGATTCCCCGCAGGAGGAAAAAGGACCAGGTACAGCAGATTGTTAAAGGATCACAAGGATCCAAACCCCTTGCCTGCCTTGGGTGGCTGAGCGTACAGGCTTGGTATAGATGGTTTTGGAGATAGCTGTGACGGCCTGCTGTGACGGCCTGCTGTGATGGGCGTAATGGATGCAGTGGTTAACAGGCAGTGCCTTAGTGCCCGATTCTCGGTGTTGATGAGCCTCGCACACCATTGCCACCAGGCCTGCAGTGAAACTGAAAGCCTGGGAGTTTCTGGGTTCCAGAACCAACTGTATCAAATTAAGAAAAGTGCCCAGCTGAGGGGCGGGGCACCGTTTCGCACTACTTCATGGTGTGACACCTTGATGGCGGCCTGCACCGGGGCGCTCTGTCAGTGCATGCGCTTGGCATGGTTTGCTGGGACCACTTCATATTTAGTGACCATGTGGATCTGAAAAATCAGTTTTTGGGACCGGCCCAGTCAGTCCTGGCTGCCGTCCCCCAGGGCTTTGCGTAGATTCACATCCGCTCCTGCCCGGCACATATATGTACATGCACACAAGGAAATGTCGCCCTTTGAAAGGGCCATTTTTTCCCCCCAGGAGGCTATTTTTCCGGAATTATTGTGGCTTGTTTACTCATAAATCAGAAGTACGGCTCTTCTAGAACGGAAATGTGTAACCGATCGAGTGCAAGTCACCCCTGTCCCTGCTGGTGTACCGGCTGTTTTTTTTTTATCGTGTCACTGTATTTGAGCAGGGTATTGATGAGACGAGGAGGAGCTTTCCTTAGGAAAAATCTGCATACATTCTGAGCTGAATGGTACCAAAAAGCAACATGGATGCCTTAGAACAGTCTCAAACTCAGTACAATATACTGTAGTATTTTCCCCTTTCCTGTCTGTGTATGTATTTAAGCAAAAAAAAGAAAAACAAAAAAAAAACAAAAGCAATTGTTTGCATTTTGTCGTGCCTCATGTAACCATTTCTGCAACATGGCCATCAGTGTAACAAACTGCAATTAATCTTTTTTTAATTAAAGAAAGCAAGAAGTAAATTACCTTTGTCTACTTTTGAAAGTTTGTTCAAATATTAACATACCTCTGTGTGTGGGCATGTGCGCAAGTTTCTCGTCCTGTATGAAAATCAGTCATCTTCTTGTGTTCACATGTGAGAGTGCTCACCCCACGTGTGAGAGTGCTCGCCCCACGTGTGAGAGTGCTCGCCCCACATGTGAGCAAATCCACCTGCCTTCTGTATCTGGACATGAGTCTTCTCCAGTGATCCATCACCCAAGCAATTGGGCAAAATTCACATTCCTGGGGTAAGAGTCTAAGCATTTCAGTCATTTCATCAGGCTATAGGAACAAAGGGACTCCAATGAGAATTAAAAAAAAAAAAAAAAAAAACCTTTAAGCAGCTGCATGGATGTTTTCCATCACATCTGGTAAGTTGTGTTGGGTTAAATTCCAAAGCATTGCAAGGTTGCCTGCAGCCAGCCCCAGGGGAGTGTCCCTTGACAGTTTGTGCTCGGCAGTTATAAATAGCAGGCAATTACGGGCCGTCCCGCACAGCGTTCCCACCGTCCTGCCGGCTGGGAACAAGGGGCTGGGCCAAGAAGCCTCTTATGAACCCACAGTTCAACGGTGGGCGTGGCAAATCATAGGGAAGAGCCCTGACCACAGCCTTTCTCATCTTACTACTACTAGTGCCACAACTACAACATGATATGGTGGGGTGGGGTGGGGTGGGGTTATAATTCTGCCAGTCAGAAGCTAGATAATCAGAGTACTTGAATTTAGGTACGTAGAAAGTGACTCATGTTAGAATTTGGTGATCAGTGGTCATTGTTGACACACCACAGCAAACAACGAAATGTGTTCTCTGCCTTTAACCCATATGTGACATCGTGACAGCAGGGGGCAGCTAGTTCAGCACCTGGGAGCAGTGCTTGGGGTGGTACCTTGCTGGTTGGGGATTTGAACCAGCAATCTTTTAATTACAAGTGCGCCTCCCTAACCATTAAGACACCACTGCCCGTGTAAGCCACAAGCACAAACCAGACCCAAATGGCTGTAATCAATCAAGCAACGTTTGTGAAATATCTTTTATGAAGCGATTTATGCTAACGCTAATATCTTGCTTGAGTGTCTGTAGAGGTAGGACCACGAGTCAGTCTCAGAGTCCAATTTCGTATGTAAGTTGTAAAAATTTGGTCATTTACATGAAGCACTAGGAAACGATGGAATGCACGTTTCTGCGTAGCAGAGAGATGTCAGTCCAATACAAGCATTCAGTAGCCCTATTTAAATAAACCGTATTGGGAAAATTCATCACTTGCTCTGAAATCTAGCCGGTTGTTTAACCGCATTATAGACAGTTGCAAAGTGAAACAATTCAGGAGGAAATGGGGGTCAAACATTGGGATTGTTCATATTTTCCTTTAGCGACCTTTTCAGCGATGAGGGGGAAGCCCAAAGAACGTGAGAATTTCAGACTAGCTTGCAAAAGTGTTTCTCTAACCGCGTGGTTTTAAGAAGGTTTCGCTTTAGCAGTGCTACAATAAGGCTTCTCCTGACACCTAGCGCCCAACAGCATTAACTTCCCCCCAGTGTGGAGCTGAATCGTTTTCTACGGGAAATGAAGCCTCATTCGAATGATCACTAAAACCGAACTAAAGGTTACTTACCCGTTCATAAATCAAGTGATTTAGTTACAAATCAATAGCTTTAAGTCTGTGGAGATCCCTCACATTTACCAAAACAATCTTTGGAATTAAGAACGGATTATAAGCAAGCATAAAACAAAATTACTTATTTGTTCATGAGGAATTTAGATTAGACTCGCTCTTTTTGGACTGTGGAGGCGGCTCTGAAAAGAGCCTTTGGGTTTTTCCAGGCGGACCGCTGGCGCCCAGACCTTAAGCACGTTCGCCGCGAATGCGACGCGCCAGCTGAATGTCCTT
>JAODJU010000035.1:18291533-18308610 GCA_026776725.1 Gnathonemus echidnorhynchus | reverse complement strand
AAGGACATTCAGCTGGCGCGTCGCATTCGCGGCGAACGTGCTTAAGGTCTGGGCGCCAGCGGTCCGCCTGGAAAAACTCAAAGGCTCTTTTCAGAGCCGCCTCCACAGTCCAAAAAGAGCGAATCTTTATTCTGGTTAAGCTGCGAAATTCTCTCACACTTATAATACTTTAAAATATTAGTATTCCGTGGAGCTTTCAACTAAACAACATCAAAATGAACAATGTTTTCCATGCTACTGTTTAGCTCAATCACAGTTCTTCAGATACCTAATTTTTGGACTTGTACATGTTAGAACACAGATATTATGTATCATCCATGCAAATTCTCCCTTGTATTTCACATTCCGGTGAAGCGCACATGTGTTCTTGTTTCACGTTGTGTTAGTAAAATGGAATTTAATTTTTATGTACATGAATAAATATGTGGGTTGTATAATAAACACTGTTCTCGCTAGAAACTAAATTTGAGCGTGTAAATACTTGTTCGCCAGTGAGTTGAAAACGTTTACTCCATAAATCCTATAGATGGCAGAAGTTGATTCTTAGAAATTATTCAATAGCTCTCAGACACGAAAAAAATGTATCAAACTTGCTGCGGTCGACTAATAGCTCTTAGGGTGGGTTTCCTTTGCACGTTGTTGTATTATCAAATTCTCGCTTTGTTTTATAGCTCCGGCTGTCAAGTTCTTAAACCATTATATGTTTCTTTCAATACAACTTCCTTAATTTGCTTCCGTATTATAGATGTGGTGGCCTGTGTGGTTTGAAGTGATCATAGGGTATGTACTGTATATATATATATGTGTGTGTGTGTGTATGTATATTTATATATATGTGTGTGTATGTATGTGTATATATATACACACACATACATATATATGTACGTGTATATATGTGTGTGTATGTATGTATGTGTGTGTGTGTATTTGTATACTATGAAATATTGAATTTCTTAAAATGCAAGCGTTGTCTTTGAAGCGCAGCTGATCAGGCGTTAAACTTTGTATAACTGCCCTGATTTAACGTGCTCTACGTATACACGCGTTTGCATCTAAAGTTTGTTGCATTATGAAAATAAACTGAAAATAGATGTAAAAATTTACCGATACCTACAAATGTCCATCTCAATACACTCCAGGCGTAATACCTACGGCAGCTTGGTTATTGGCTGAACCTGGGCAGCAAACACAGCGACTGCCCGGCTCCAGTGGCTCCTAAGGAGGTGAATAATGACCATTTAATGGTTTTTAAAACTAGCCCACAAATCTAAAACGCTGTTCAGCAATTATGTTACTTTTCACTGGTGGTTCAATTTATTACCTAAACGTAGACGTTGAAGTCCTCAGTCATCCTATTTCTAAACGTTTATGGAGATGTCCATAGTGCACAATTTTAAACGATCTGGTTTAAACTACCTGCAATGCCACCACTGATTTACGACAGAATTCAAGCAAAATTACATGTTAATACATAATGAAGTTGTGTGGACAGATTTTAATGCGTTTCTTTAATTGCAGTATGCGTCACTTGACGTCTGTTTTCCCGTGATGTAAGATTTTTAGTATATATATATTTGCGAACTCTGGACCCTCCCACAACGAAAGCCGCCCACAGTGGGATTCTCAGACTCGGATCCAGCTGCTCCGTCACTCCGCTCGCATTCAGCGGGAGGTGAAGCCGAAGCTCCGCCGGACGCGTCCTGCCACTCGCTGACAGTCATTCTGATACCTTCTGCCACTGACAGTCATTCTATTACCTTCACTTTTTTTTTTAAATACACACACACCAGCTTTAAAGGGACAACTTCAAGAAATACTTAGAAGAGACCGGTACCGACATTTATGGAGCACAGAACTGAACATGGTTTGCGGTCCTTCTGAGATAGAATGAAATGACAAAACCGCGCAAAAGCCTTTGGATCTTTGCATGTAAACTGAAGGGCGAGTGACACGTTCAGGTTTTAGATACTCAAAATCTACCTGTTGTGTACTATCCCAGTGCTGAGGAGGACATATATACCTCGTCTTGATGCATCAATGGAAAGCAGACATTTGAGCACCTGACTTTATCCACATTCATTTTATTTTTAATCTTTTTCTTTAAATAAACGTTTTACACATACGTAAAACGACCATGGCGTTGTGTGACACTTCGTTAACGTCGAGAAATACCTTTTTTTGGCTTGTAATAGGTAAGTACTGCTGAACAAGATTTGTGCAACTTTTTCACCCGAGACTTAATTTAAATCAACCGAAGAAACAAAGTTGTATATGAATCTGCTTTCATTTGATTTAGCCATGGGTTACTAAAATAACATTATTATTTGGTGACACTAGTATTTGGTAATACTTCGCTAATTTTGGTTTCAGGCTACCGGATCATCGTTTAGGTAGCTTAAATGGGATAGCTTAATTACATAGTGCGTAATATATGGCACAATGATTTCTGCAATTATGTTATTGTTTGTCTTAACAGCAAAATATCTATTTCTACAACAGTATCACTGGCTGTGCTATTGCCCATCATTACTATATGAAAATGTCCTCGATCATTTATGCACTTACTGAATCAGTCGTTATTTATATAGCACCGTTTCAAACACAGGGTTTGTTTATGCAGCACTATAAGTGTAGTTTCACTGCCTAAGTGGGTTATGTAAAGCGTTTGAAATTAATCTTGTGACAGTTTGTTTTAAGTACATTTTCGTGCAAAAAATCTTTTGCTAAATGCTAAACATGAACCATAAAATTAACAGTTTAGCATTATTCGGTTTTTGCAATCGTTCCGAAACACATCGTATATATGTAATGTGCTGTAGTTATTAGAGAGGTTACATGCATTTCTCTACTATTCCCTGAATGATCTTATGTTGCGCTTCTGGTCCTTGAATAGTCTTATTAGGTCCTTGCTTTGTTATAAGTTGTGTAGCTCCTGCTCCAGTACTGCTTACACTGGTATCTGGTCGTTCACTGGAAGCTCAGTCTACCTACACTTATGCCCAGTCGATTCCCTGACAGCACGCATGTTCGTAATGTGTTATTTGCCTCACTTGTACGTCGCTTTGGTGTCTGCTAAATGTCAATGTAAATGTTACTTTCCTACATTGCTCGGTGAAAGAGCCCATTGGCAGCTGTTTTGCATGACTCACCTTACCTTAAATTATTTCCAAAGCTAAAACTGTTGCTTTTGCCCCCTGTTCGTCGTTTCAAGTGTTTACTCAACATGCTCAACATCTTACGACATTTAGAGAGAATGGCGTCTAAACACGGTTCCCCCAAAGCCCCTATATTCACCCCAACACCATTTTTCCATATATAAATATATAATCGTGTACCTCTGTAGTAATTTGCCGAACAATTACTTAGAGTGGCCAAAACAACACAATGCATGGTGCCACTCGTGTTTTAGAATAAATGTATTTTTATATAAAATACACAAGACCTGAACAAACTGCACATATCTCGGGCTTGTTGGGCTTGTTTTTCTTGGATCAGGTATTTAAATGTGATTTCTGGTCCACGATTCCCTGCTGTTAAAAACCGAGAGCCGATTAAGTAGCAGTTCTATTGGCTACACTTTTGTTTGTGTAAAGGACGGTACTGTTCTTACACACTGATGGTTTCATTTAATTATGAGGTAGCATAACTGGAGTGGGGAAAAATAATCGATGTTTGGAGTTTTCGTAGCAATTTAACAACCATTAGTAACGCGCATATTTAGTTTCTAACGATCGCAGGGTTTATTATATACGCTGCATATTTATTCATAGGTTTATAAACATTGTTACTTTGGATGCTGTGTTTGAACTATGTGTCTAATTTTAAAAAGAAGATACAGCTTGTAACCTCATTTTTAATATTTAGAAATCATGGGAGAGTACAAAGCAGTAGGCCTACTTTTATAATAACACTATCTAAAATACGCCAAATCTAGTGCTGTTTTGCACTGCACCATTTATGGGCTTTGCCTGCTGCCCAAGCCTTATTTAAAACGAATCAGCACTAATTAACAACAGATTACAATTAAAGACATTTTCCAAAAACAATATGGGATGATAGAGTGCAGCAGATGTGGAAATCTCTTAAAGTGAAATCGCCTCTGATTGAAACCGGTTTCACTCAGGTTCACTTGAATGATAACTGTTCTCCAGGTTTTCATTGTTACAGGATCATTCTCCTACATGTACATGCTGTTCAAGCAAGTTCTAAGCACCCACTGGTTTCCATATTTCCCTAGGTAATTCCCCTATCTTCACCATAAATGCATCAGTGTTTGTTGAAAATGAAAATACGCATGGATGGTTTGAAAGGAGCAAAGGACAGTTTCTACTGTAGGTTTACTACAAATAATGTAATTGTGCATGTCTTGACATTTATAAGAGAGCTCTGACAGCGGAAGCAGTACTGGCAATGTGAGGGATGTTGTCAGTGAAAAGTCTGTCATGGTGTTTACGCTGAAGAATTTAGGCAGTGGACTCATTATTGACGACCTTGGCTACATTCATTCTGAAGCAGAATGCTGAGGTCCAGCATCCGAGGAGTTCATACGTGGAGTTAGAAATGATTTCCTACATTAAGTGAGTCCTTCGTAAATAAAGAGCAGAGCACACCATTTTACGTATACAGTGACACCTTTTCAACTTGTGACAAGTTTCCATCTGTAATGGAGTGTGACATTAGCTTGGCTATGGAATTGTCATGGAGTTACATTCCCAAGTTGGTTTTTGCAGTCCATTAGTTTACAGAATGTGCTCTTCAATCACATTTAGACTGTTACCAAAGCTTAGATGTTTTAGCATTTAGTATCGTCCACTCTATGAACTACCCACAAACCAATTATGGAAATCCTGTTGCAAAGGTGCTGACACAGCCATTCCATGTGACTCCTTACTGCAGTTACAATGCGGTTTTGCTAATATTGTAGGGATGTGATTGTTTAACAATGGGTTATTCAGAGCTGGGGAGGTAGGGACCTGCTGGTGATGCAGGCTTGTGATCTGGGCACACTTCTTAATAACATGTTTGTTCTCCTTGTGGAGTTTGTGGCCAACATTTTATCAATAAGGAGCAGACTTGGTAAAACAAAAGCATAATTATACATAGGTTGGGAACCTGAAAGAAATCCTCTGGATGTTAATGCATGGCCACGTCAACAATGAAAATGAAAATATACAATGAGATTTAATGAGGATTTGCACTTGTCATGTATTTTTCAAGAAGGTCTTGGATGGGGTCTCACAATACATACCATGTTGCAGTGTTGGAGGGTTTCACAAAGAATTTTTATGCAGATTTGAAGTCGCTCAAGATAACACTGATACGAGATAAATTTGCATGTATTTCAAATAAAGGGACATTGATATTTTTCCCTGGACTGCTGGCAATTAGTTAAAGCTGAGAGCCATGTAACAGCAAGCAGGCGGATGTTAGAGTAATTTAATCAGAGAGCTCACCTCTCAAGGTTGACAAAGTAGACTCCTGCATGGTTGGCATGTGCCACAGTGCTGCTCTGCATGCCAGGGGGTCTCCACATATTGTGCCCATGGAGTTTGCTCCAGTGCATGTATGTGCGCATGGAAATGGTCACTCCTGTGAGTACGTTCACATTCTGATTAGTGATGAGTAGCAGCGTGAGTGTTTATGGGCACTGGGCCAATGATATTCATAGTGCTTCTGCAATATCATCTAAGGTGTGTAGGTATTTAATAATCAACAGCTGGCAGTGATGAACATGGTTGCTTCTATTCTGGATAATGTGGAATAGATGGCTTTGTGGGTGTGTTCATCATACTCTAGATATATTTGTTACTCTGGTTCCCAAGAATGAAAGATGGGAACTTTGAATCACAGTCCCTTATGCATTCATTAGAGATGAAATATGAAGCAAGACTTTGATAAAGACATTGCATCGGCAACACGATCATGGTCTTCATTCTCCCTGCTCACCAGTTTCCCGGTCGTGAAGTTTCTCTTTATCTTCCTCATCTTGATTCACCTCTAGTTGCAGAATCAGAGCAGAATTTGAGTATAGTTGGCGATATGGATATTTCATATGATAGTTTAGAGAATGCCAAGAACAATAACTGATTAATCTCTCTTGGGGTTGCAGAGCAGAATTCTGTGGAAGAAATTTGCTAGTCTACATAGGCTACCGGTAAAGAATAAACAGGGGCCTGTCCAGATTTTATAGGACCCACTTCCAAAGACTGATATTGTTATTAATGTAAGTGTTTTCAAAATGTCAAATTAGTGTTGAATAATGAAAGAAGCACAAAAGAACACAGGACGTTTTCATTTTCTGAAGCTAAAACGTAAATGTTCTGTCTGGTTGTGTTTAAAGTACAGGCTAATGTTTCCTTATCTTACAGTGGATTAAAGTGAGCACATTGTCTTGGTATCGGTTCAGTCAGATGTCCAGACAGGCTTGACTTTGAAATTGCAACATCAGCCACACGGATTTTTCTTTCTCAAACTCTGGCAATTTGGTGCCCAAAGTTCCTCCGTAAAACTGCAAATTTCACCTCCCAGGGCTTTTCTGTAAATAAGAGTGCAGAATGCATACTAAGATTCGCACTGCAAAAACATTGCACGCATTTGTGATTTTGTTACTTGCAAACCTGACACTGCAGCTGGTAAATGAATGGTATAGTTCTAAATTCAAATTTGTAAGTTTAGTACTATTTTGTCACTGTGTTAGACTGGCATGCTGCCCAAGATGCCCCCTATGTGATGCCCTGTGTTTCATGGGATGGTCCAGGATTACAGTGGTATAGTGGATGAGCTGTTATGAAGGACCAGTGGATCAAGTCAATTTTAAACATAGCTGTTTGGATGTTTTAAAATGGGGAAAATAGTGAATGAAAAATAGTGCCCAAGATTTATTGTTAGTTAAACACAATTCAATGCAATTTAATATCCTAGTGATGGGCCGTGGCTCCACAGAGGTTATTTGTTTTATGAGCAGAGTGTTATGAACTATGATTGTTGAATATTGAAGATTTATTCCTGCGTTTGCATGTCAGTGTGTGTGGGCTGTAGAGTCTGAGTCACAGAGGAGGAGATCCAAGGAGTGAGAGATTCCTTTGATGTCACAGATAGAGAAGTTACAACTGCATAATCTTTACAGATGGATTCTTGGGATTAACTATACAACAGATTTTTCTTTCTGCCTAAAAGTTACCAAATCATTAAAATGAACCATGAAATCCCATCTTTGTTTAATTTTTTTCTTTGCGGTGCCCATCTGCTACAAATGAAGGGTGACTGGAGTTTGGGGGTGTCTAGCCATACATTTCATGAAACCACCTGCACCAAGTTCGGCAGTCATATCCATTCTCATACCTCGCACCACGTCCTAGTCCAGCTTCCAAGGTATCACTCACTGTATTCTTCCTGTTTCAAGGTAACTTAAATAGGTCTCTTGGAATGTGAGCCTGCTTGTCACTGTGGTATCAGTGCCAGGGCAAATACAGAATACCTTTGAATGAAGGGAGCACTATATATAGCATAACTTTGTGTGGAAGACATTCTGATTTAAATGGCGTAGATACATGCAGCCTTGTGGATGGCTAATAGTCTACAAGCTCAGTGTAGCTCCATGCATGGACTGACCTAATGCCTTTGGAATTAGTTTCCTATGACTGTCTTCATTGCCTGCCATGGAAACTGGTCATTTTTTGCAATTTATTTAAAGCAAATATTTGTTCACAAAATTCAGCACATTTCCCCATACAGTGGGGAGTGTTCAATTAAATATGGGTTTATATGATTTGTAAGTCATTGCATTCTGTTTTTACTTACATTTTACACAGCGTCCCAACTTTTTTGGAAACGGGGTTGTAATTATAGCAAGGGCAAGTCCTTCAAAAGTAATCCTCTTTAATTATGCTCTACAAGCATTTATCCTGTGTAATATGGAAAAAAACAGGAAGTGTGTCTAAATTGTAACATTCCTCTGTTAAGTCATCTGTTACACCATATTGTAGGAAGACTGTGACCACAGGGTATTTGCAGTGGAGGGCTTTACCCCCCTACTGTGCCCCTGTAATCTCTGTCTCAGTAGTTATTCGCTGAGGGATTTGAGTGTGAAGGTAAACAAGACGGCAAGCTTCAGTGAAACCGAGAGCCACCTGCTCTCTGGCATCAGTGACACTGCCGGCAGGAATAAGCTTACATGTACATCTTTTAATTAGCTAGTGTGTTTTATTTGATTGGCACATTACTGAAACAGGATTGTTACATTTTCTTAGCCGTAACACACGTGTCATATGAATTTTTCACCTGAGGAACTGGGTTTAGTACTTAGACCAAAGGTGCAGCTACAGGAATTAAATCTAGAATCCCCTGGTTCTAAGAAGGTTCCCCTTTACCAGCACTGTGCAGTTGCAGTGATATTTCATTTGGCTATGAAATTCTTGGACGCAAGACAATGATACTGCACTGCTATATGAGAAGGTCTGGTACCTAAAGACCGAAACCTAAAATTATTTGCAAAACACCGGTATGTTAGATGGATAATTAGACGGGTGGGATATAAACACAAGATAATTTGAGTTTTGTGAATTAGTTTAGTTACCTGGATGTCATAGTGATTATGTTGTTTAAGTTAGTAACTACTATACACACTGCTACAACAAAAGAACAGTATTATACAATGTGTCATTTTAATTGAGGTCTGTTTGATGTATAGCCTTTTTGTTGATTTGTATTGCTTTTGCCAGTTTAAAATGTGTTAATGTTAACTTTTCCAGTGTTCTTTTGTTCATACTCGTGGAAACAACTTCTTCTTTGTATGGTCAATTTAGTTTTATGAAGCACCACTCAGAACGTTGTTACAGCTTATCATATGAGGCATGAACCTGAATTGACTGGCAACAACTATTACCTGTTCTTGCATGACTGCATTGTTGGCAGCTACAAGGCAGCAGTAGTAGTTGTCAAAAACCCAGGGTAATGATTTACCTACATGCAGATTTCAGATGCTGACATATACTCACAGAGGGGACCAAACTTCTCATACTTTGTTTGTAAATGGTGCAAACCTGCTTCCTTATTAAGTATGAACCCTTGTCACATCTTGCATAAACAGGAGTGCAGAAGGTTTGCCATCTGCCTTCATTTTACCCTGGTCCTTGAAGATAAAACTTTCTGCTGTACTGCAAATCTAAGCTTTGCCTTTTAAAGAGGACCTAAGAAAAGTCATTTTAACCCACCAATGTCAGAACCAATCTATTCATT
This sequence comes from Gnathonemus echidnorhynchus, assembly GCA_026776725.1. Lineage (NCBI taxonomy): Eukaryota > Metazoa > Chordata > Actinopteri > Osteoglossiformes > Mormyridae > Gnathonemus > Gnathonemus echidnorhynchus. Next base: position 18,299,373 of record JAODJU010000035.1, on the reverse strand, counting down.
CATTTCTTTCCATACCTTACAGTGGAGAATCGGGGGGAAAAAAAGCTCACCACAGAATCCCACTGCATTACATTTTCAGCATTCATACGAGAATTAAAAAAAAACTGGAAACTTTGATTCCTAGATTATTGTGATGCCTTCTTCTGATTTATTACCCTTTCCCATGAATTGTTGTCAGGAGAATGTCTTCATCTTTCCCACTAGGTGGAAGAGGTTGGGCTGAGTCTGTTGTCATTTATAAGGCAGATACAGTGATAATCTCTCCACAAATCCCGATTTTTTTTCAACAGGACAATCACTGAATTTTCCAAAGTGAGACTGTCAGCATCAGCAGCACTGACCCAGATTGAGTTTCTCGGTGCAGCTCCAGTCCTTCTTACACCAGCTGTTGTATCCGAAGAGACATTTTGTGTATCAGCCAGTTTACTGTTTATAAATCTCCTAACATGCATACATATTATAAACTTACTTTTGAAAGTTCCTAAAATTAAACTTAAAATTAAACTAAACTTCCTAAACAAGAGTACAGATTTTTTTGATTTTCTAGGTGAAATTTTAAATACATTTTTTTTTCAGTTTATTTTAAATAAAAACAGCTGAGAAACAATATTTGACATGCATGATGCTGTATTATTGGGTTATGAAATAATGTGACACTACAGTGGCAGGTATGACGTGTATAATATCTGAGAAATCAGCATTGCCTATGATGGGTTAAATGTAAATGTTGTCCTATAACTGATTTCTGGCAGGTTGTCGCTGCAATACGGGTATCTAGACCACAATAAAAATCTTCTTCCCCAATTAAATGTCTTCGTTCCTTTGTTGCTACACTTAATGGGCTTGGGCTCCATGTAAACTTGGTAATAACTTGAGTAAACTTTTACTCGGCTTTCCTAAAAATTCCTTATAATTCACTGTAAAGGTTGTGCTAATGATGAAGATTAGCTTGACACCTTTGCATATCATCTTGACAGATATAACCTCTATGTCATCTACATCAGTGTTTCCCAACCCAGTCCTCAAGGAGCCTTAGACGGTCCGTGTATTTGCTCCCTCCCAGCTCCCAGCCAATCGGGAACACTGAATATCATTACAGGTGCGCTGGGAGCTGAGAGGAAGCAAAAACGTGGACTGGGTTGGGAAACGCTGGTCTACATTATCATCATATGCACATCACCATGTTGACGTTCTTTACTTTCCGTATGTCATTGACATGGTATCTGTATGTCCCTCCAGCCTTCTCCTTGGCCTCCCACATTGTCTCTGTAGCTACTTGCAGTGCTGACTACCAGTACGCCATTGAGGAGATCTGTCTAGCCAAGTTCAAACTGGACATGGAGGCCCTGGATCGCCGTCACTGGTGCAACTGGGACGACACTGTGGAGTAAGTGTGGATACTTGCTATAGCTACCTATTGCTTATGATTCATGGGTCAGTAACTGTTATGTAAAATGCCCTGGTCTTGAACATAGGAAGCTGTTGAGCACATAACACTAGCTGCAGCTAACTATACAATAAAATGAATGAGGGAGGGAAAGTCTATTGGAAATAAGTGCCTCTCCCCAGGATTTTTTCTTGAGTTAATAGTTCAGGCACAAGGCAATTCAGGCACAAGGCAATTCATTTAGGAGGACTCAGCCTGTAGATGTTCTGGTGACGCCAGCATGAAAGTTGGTGGGAAAGTGAATGTATGGGAAGACGTTCTTCCGCTCTAATGTCCATGCGTTGATTGGAGATGCAAGGCAAAACTCCGTGAGCTGACTGGAGGTATTACACAAAGGTATGAGCTAGCAGTTTTGTCAAGGGTTTCGCACGATTTCCACTTCATTTTCTCTATTTACTTCCACAGTCGACAAACATGCAGAGAAGGTTCATCTGTGTCTGTAAATATCCATTGTGTTTGGCGTGTGATGAATTATCATCCCATCCAGGATGCTTCTATATACATCTTGTTTGCTTTGATGTATAATTTTTTTGCAAGAATTCAAATCTGGAATACTATTGTATTATACCACATTTCTGTCCACTTTATGAAATTATGAAATGTGTATTCTTAATGTTTTAGCCTTGAGCTTATTTTCAGCCATTTATCATAAGCAGAAGTTGGGGCAAGCCTAGACTACCTGTAAACTGAACGCGTGGACCTCCTTGTCCCAGTCGCAAGACGGAAAGTACAGTCTGTTTTCTGAATTTCGCAGAACGTGCCTCTTCTGTTTCACAGCGCAAGTGATGCTGTAAGCAGCCGTTCAGCTGTTCTCCCTGTAGATGAGCTATTTTTGGATGCCTGAGATGATTTCTATGAGTTCCCATCAGTCTTAGAAATGTGTAAATGTGCCATGCGTAATCATGCACACGGGCTGTGGGATTCTAACGTCAGTCTGCAATTTGGGGGTGTTCCAGCCAAATATGACACTACTGTCACGTACGGATAGTTGCCTTTACTACCAACCTTGATCGGGGATGACATTTTCTGTTGTTTTGTTACATTATTCAGTCGGTTAGACGGCACCCTCATCCGCAGCCGTCACAGTAGTTGACAACTGTCCGCTTTCGCTCATTCATACTCATATTGCAGCTCTCTTTCATCCCCTGGGACCTCGGTTCCATTTTTTGCCACCATTTTCTGTTCCCCAGCTGTCAAACGAAGCAAACAATTTCCTTGTGCTGTAAAATCATAGTGATTAATTTTAGGCCTTGCTGATGCTCCCAGAAGAATAGAGCTTACAAAGCAGAATTGCATCGTGCTTTTAATCCTGCACACCCTAACTAGGGAACGTAGAGCATAGATCTCAGAGAGATGTAGAACATCCCAGACAGGATCGTTATTTGCACTAGAACATCCAAAATGGTAAAACAAGTAAAGCTCACAGTAAAGTCCCTTCTCTGTCCACCCTTGGCGACACCCCCAAATAATCCTGAGGCTCAGTACTGCTGCATATCAGTCTCGTTAGGTTTTATGCGACTGAGGTTCCACTTCCCGAGGCAAGAAGACACCATGACTTTCAGAGAAGGTCTCACACTTAAGCGACCATTAACTTTATATTTGCTTTAACCTGAGCCCTGACTTTCCTGGTCCTGGTTCTGGTGGTCTGCTCTGTACGCTCGTTTATGTTTAAGCTTAAGAAAGTAAACTCCAGTATTAATGAATTTGCATTCAACTGAACTCATAATTCTGTCTGTTGCATTCATTCGATTAAATTGAACTGAACACATTTTAGTTCTCACTATATTTCATTTTTATTCATTGTATTAGTGGAGGAGTACCAGTAATAGAAGAAATAAATAGCCTTAATTGTATATTTTTGGTTTCTTCAAATGGTTGATTTGTGTTTATTAATTAATGAATAATTGCTTAATTCCAACAGCATACAAAACTGTGAGAACTTTTGCTACGTTGGATCATATATTAAACATTACAGCAGGTATAGATCAGGCTTTTAGTGACTTTTTTGCTTAATAAGACTTGTAGGTCTTTTTCTTTTTCCTTTGTTTGTGTTGAAACCGATCGAAGCTCATTAAGAGCTTAACTGGAACAAACTCAAGCACTTGCAATGGGCCATCAGACCAGAACTCCAAAGGCCTGGAACAGATGCCTGCGAGTAACACTCACTTCTCCTGGAAACTGATAAACTCCGGGCCGCGTGTCTGGAGTGCTGAGAATGGTGTTTGGCTCCGTTATTTTTAAGTGCTTTGGAGCCGCTGTTGCTCCCCGGAGCAAAAACTCATCCAGCTGCCCACTCTTCCGTGATGGAGACTTAACGCACCCTACCTAGGCAGTTATTCCGCAGCTCCGAACGCGGATCCTGTGACAAGTGCCTGTGCTCGGACAGCACGCACCCAGCCGTGAAAGCACTTGTTAAAATATTCATGCCCCAATCCTAAGCCTTATTCCATGAGGTCATTCTGAAGCCTTTCAATAATGCATGGTCTTGCAGAAGGACAGTAATCCCACAGGCCACACTGTCCTGGCAGAGAAGCCCTCACTGCAGGGCAGTGTGGACCCAGGCTGTCCTTCCTCCTGTCAGTTCCACAGCCTTTCCCCACGTCTCACCTCAGGTCTGGGCCAAGAAGCTTTGATTAACGAGTAACAGGCTTGTGCTAAATCATTGCACTAATTAGGTTCACAGCACACGTAGTACATAATCACTAGTGATGTAAAATTTGCAGGTCCTAAGCAGACTGATGGTGCCACTTCAGCCCAAGTAGACCTCTGGTGTTGCCCCTATCTTTATTTCATTTGTGGGCATGTCAGCAGTCAGATCTATAGTATGTGAAACAAAACTTTAGTCGTCAAATCATAAAATAAGAGGAAACCCATTTATTAACTAATGAAGATGCCTGGAAATTGACTGAAGAGACAGCCATCGTGCTGCCCTATACGCATTATGCACAAATCAGGACTTTCGGTAATTTGGTAATGGCAGGATCAATCATCCATGGTGAAAAATAGTGGTCAGCTATACCCACTAGGTGCCATTACCTTGGAAATCCATAAGCAGCTCTTCCACAGAGGAAAGACATTTGCCCACTAGGTCACAGTTATTTTCTGGAATTAATGACTTTTGACAACCAGGACCAGCAGCAGACTATGGGTGCAACAAGTCAGAAATGAAAGGTAGATGTCTTATTAAGGCTTGGATGGATTGAGTTCAATCCCTGTTAGACATACCGGTGTCCTCAGAACAGAACTGAAGACATCACTCATTAACCTCAACATTTTTTGTACTGTAAATGACTGTAGTGTACTGAAATGAACCTGTATATACAGTTCCCAGACAGGGGGTGTTTGTGGGATTTTTATATATATAGTCCAGGTAAGTATAATTATCTAATACGTTTTTGGCTTATAGAATTTTTTTTGTTGTATGAAAATGTTCTTCACTGTGTTGGAAAAAAGCCTTAGTGCTTATTAGATTTATCAAAACTAGTCTATGGTAACTGGACATCATCAGGAATACAGCTACAGGGAAAGCAGTCTAACTGGCAGATATATTTAGTGACGATGACCATGTTTAATGGTAAATGGTGATGGTTTAGTCAGTTTATAAAAACCTGCTTTGCAGACAAGGCTCTAATGTGAAATAAAGAGAATAAGAGCAGATTAAAGTAAAGCAAGATGAAACATTAACAGTCTGGGTGCACATTGTGAACAAGGACCTTTGATGTGAGGATGATCTACGCGTAATGGTTCAGCTTTAGATAAAGCAAGTTAATAAGGTCAAAGTGTAGCTTTTCTGAGGATTGTCATTTGGTAATCTATCCATCCCATCATGAAGTCATACAGTGCATGTCCTCAACTAAGCAAAACACTTTAAAAGTTGGTGTTTTAAATGGTGCAGGTATTACAAATGCATCTTTTGGAGTAGCATATGAAACATGCCTATTTGGAGTAAAGCAGTGGACATCCGTTTTTTTAGTTAGCTGGGATCACGGCTGTTTTGGTGATGCATTGGTGTGCATCTCTGGTCCTCGTGGTTCCCTTGAGCTGTACATTTTTGTCCCAGCCAGTCACCACACTAGCAACATTTTTTGACTCTCATTTTTGTTTAAATTCAGTTAAACTACTGTTGTTAAGCTCCGTTTTCAACCACTGTCTGGGACTGCAGTAGCTTTGCAGTAAGCCTGACCCTGTGGTCTCCCAGGTAGCAATGTCGTCACCGGGCAAATACAGCATGCTGGGATGTCTTTAAATGTCAAAGTCCTTTTTCATGTGTGACTTAAACTCAAGTGAATATGTCTTGCACCATTTGTGCACAACACATTGCCCTAATAACAACTTGATAAAGGTAGAAAATACAGTTGTACTTGTTTCACCAGATAACCAGATTTTAATATAACACTGAAACAGCTTCCTTTCCGGAATGTCTTATCAGGAGCGAGTGGCCAATCACAGCAGTCACACTCCAGACCTTTCTAGAAACATTTTCTGCATGTCATAAAAACCTGTACCTGATTCTTCAAGTCATAGGCTATTTTCCTTTTTAGAAGTACACTTTCCCCTCACCCCTTAAAAGAAAGATGGTTAAGAATAGGTTTTTTACAAAATCCCACGAAGACATAATTTTTTAATGGTTTGGCAGAGTAATTCATAAGTGTCAGAGAAGTATCAGTTTTTCTATAATCATGTCTTCTCTAATTATATTTCCGTCGTTGGCTGGTGACATTCAGAAGATGTAGCCTTTATCACTGAAAACCAAGAACGGTCACATCCTTTTCACTTACTCCGGTCTCCCCTGGAACTAGTGCTGAACTCAAGGTGCCCCCATCTAATTATGTGAGAACTGCTGTGAAGATAATCTCTGTATTTAAAAACCCAACCATGGATGTGGTCACATCACTTCATAAGTATTATTTTAATTTCTCAAACACCTTCTCCTTTTGGCTTGTTAAAATTTGAGCTGTAGGCCTTCAGTGTGCAGCACCTTTCGGCGGTCTGTGTGCAGCACCCTTCGGCGGTCTGTGTGCAGCACCTTTCGGCGGTCTGTGTGCAGCACCTTTCGGCGGTCTGTGTGCAGCACCCTTCGGCGGTCTGTGCGCAGCACCTTTCGGCGGTCTGTGTGCAGCACCCTTCAGCGGTCTGTGTGCAGCACCCTTCAGCGGTCTGTGTACGTGTCGTCGTTTCTTGTTGGTTGTCTGGCAGAGTTTCCTTGTGGACCGTAATTCATTCTCAAGCAGCAGCCACACACCAACACACCCGTTTCCATGACATCTCCTTTGTAGTGTGTTCAGATGTTACAGCATTACTGTGCAAACCCCTAACGGTCGGAGGCAGGGCTGCACTGTCACTGATCAGTTGCACAGCTCCTGGGACGGAGTCAGTACAATTATCCTGGTTCCCAGGTGTGTGACCATCAGCAAAAACTTGTACTGCAGCATCATTTCCCCTATTATGACTTAACCCAGGGGTCTCTCGCGTGACATAATTACTCTCATGTGTGAAAAGCAAGTCACACAATTTATTGTAGACATGGGAAGCCTTTAAGTGATTTAATGGACGTGGTTTGAAATGGGCACAGTGAGGTGCGCTGAGGCACGGATGGGGATGTTGTTGTTTGAGGGTTGATGACTATTCCACCCCCCCCCCAGCTGCCTATCTGGTTATTTTTAGCCGTGTCAAGCCCTGCTGTAATTCAGCCAGTAGAAATATGCTAAATGTGTTGGATATCTTGTTTTAGACAGACATATTTGGAAAAGAGCAGAACATCGGCACGGTCTCTGTCATCTGTGCAATAAACTGTTTACATGTTGCACCTCATGAAATGAGTAGCGCTTTAGAGTAAAAGGACGTAATAATAAACATCACCTATGCTTATATAACGTGCATTTAAATTGGTTGCCATTGTATGTGTTGTGCTGCTTATGTGGTTCTTCACTCGAGGACGAACGCTAGGCCGTAGCGTTTAGGCTCAATTTACTTTTATTTTTTCCAGTTTATGGATGATCACACACATTGTTGGCACGTTTAAACCCACTTTATGAGATTCCTGTAGTACCAGTAGCAAAGGATGTGTGTCACCGGACATTCTCTGCTTTAGTCACTGCATTGTCACCTAAAATGACTTAGAAGACGGGGTGTTCCTAGCTGTATTTCAGAACATTCCATAAACCTAGACTGTTTCTTACATGAATGAAAATCAGGATGGATGAGATGTCTTGGGCTGACATATCTGGCTCGATATTAATTTGCAGCTACTCCCGTGTGAGTGAAATCCCAAACCCGAGGAATGCAGACGCATGTGCTCGCCTTCGTGTGGCTGCCGACCTCTCGGGGTACAAAAGGATTATTAGGATCAACGGTCCGGTTTATCTGGACACAATCCAGCCAGGATGCCCCCCC
>JAODJU010000035.1:18265972-18283885 GCA_026776725.1 Gnathonemus echidnorhynchus | reverse complement strand
CTGATGTGCAGTGCCCCCAGAGCTGGGGGGGGGGGGTCAAGGGCCCACCAACGTGTGACTGCCGAGGACGAGGCTTAAACCTTCGACCTGCTGATCACACCAAGGCTTAACCCACTGAGCTGCTTACCGCCCCATTGAGGGGGGGAAAAAAAAGACATTATTTATGAAAATTAATCAACTCAACAGACACCAAACCCCCAGCATCCCACAGCTGGGTGGAATACTGTGCCCCTACCTTAAAGCCTCCCACCCCCACCCAGTTTACATAAGCGGGTTCCTTAGAACCTGAAAATACAGAATGGCTCCATGAGCCAGGAAAACCAGCCTAAAAACTTCTCTAATCAGGTATAGGAGCAGGCTTTGCTGAAACAGGCACTCGGCAGATCAAGCAGCCGTGTCAAAAATCCCTCCGAATAAAGGAGCGGTTTTATCGTCAGCTAGATCAAAGAATCTGAGGGAGTCGCTTATACTTGTAGGGAGGCAGGTATCCCAGCACTGGGCAAAGCTCGCCTGGGAAGATGAGGGGACTTAATTAAAGTGAAAGAACATGTCCCTTTGTGTCAAGGACGACCATGTGAAGTGAAGGTGGGATTCATGTGTTATGGCCAGGATGGGTGTAGCTGGCTTATTATAGGGGTGCAGGCAAGTGGGATGATTGCACAGAATGTTAATGAACTGAAAGACAGCAGAAGGTCACCCAGACTTTTTCACGAACGGTTTGTTCATATTGACGTCCACAATTATGACTCCATCAATCAGAGGTTAGTCAAGGCTCTCGAGTTTACACAACAAAAAAATTAGACAACAAAAAAAAATCAGGTAAAACTCTACGTGTCTGACAGGATGGATGGATCTTTAGTGTGTCACATCTGTTGATGGCCGACAGGAAGTTGGGCTCTGGGGTTAGGCCATGTGCTTGCAGAGTGACAGCTCTAATTGATGTGGAAACATCAATACGAAGGTCAGTCACACCTTTTCACCACAAGTTATATCGGGAAACAATTATTAGAGATTGGAGAGGCAAGGCTTCCCAATGCTTCGTGGTTTGATCTACCATATCCATCAGTTTCTGATTAATTCCATTGGGAGTCAGAATTACTGTAAGTGGTTTTAACTTATCTGCAACTGACAAAACACAATGACCCCCATCCAATGTAGGTTTTGAAAACAAGTTTCACTAATTACCACAACTAACATGACCCATATTCATTGAAACTTGTGCACTGTATTGTTGCCTGTTGAATGTGACGTTCAGTGTTACTAGATGTTGCACTGGGGCCATGAAATGTTGTCTCATCACACTTTATACATGTATAAAGTCGTTGATGACAATGAAGTAACCTTAACCATAGTTCTGTAAGGGCATGTGTATCATTGAATCCCATAATGTTAACACCTTAATTTGTCACATACCTCGGATTAGTACTACAATAAAACCACTCATTAAAATGCAATTATATAACAGCACAGCAAAAAATAATATTCATCATATATGGAGACCCTCCTGCAATATTGGTTAGTCAGGACAATATATTTATGTTACAGTTTAACTGATAGCAGTGATCGCCATGGGTGATGGCCTTCACTGGAGTAGCAAGTGCTCTGAACGAAGAGGAGAATTTTCTCATTTCCTGCACCTACATTTGTGATTTTAGGAAACACGATAAGAGATTAAGGGTCAGTCTAAAGCACGGCAGGTATGCCTCATAGAATCACTTTATTCAGGAAAGGCATTCATAGAAATCTATAAAATAACATCAGTGTTTTTTTTTTCTCTAAGTGTGACTAACAGCTGCCAGTTCTTGGGGGGGGGGGGGGGGGGGGGGGTGCGGGTTATGCCTGTGTACACCCACACAACGAGACTGTGAGGCTAATATATGAATGCAATAAGATTCCACAGGGTGAAGATGCACAGCAGTTTAATCTCGATGATGGATGGCATCTGTAACCATATTCATTAACTAACTTCTAAGTCGAATTGGTTCTAGTTAGCTACTATGCCAAATTTAGTCGTTTGACCTACTTAGATACAGAATGTCTGATGCTCTTCATACAGAATTCAGATAACTCGATACCAAGAGTAATGAGGTACAGGTCATAAAATTCTTTCCAATAGCCCTTTCTGTCTGGATTCCTGGAAGTCACACACTGGCATCATGACTGGCCTGTGGATGCACAAGGCGGCTCAATGCCTCAGCGTCTTTAAAGACACAACTCGCATGACTAATACAGTGAGACATCATAAAACACAGAGCTAATTTCAACCTGTGAATTCATCAGCATGATATGAAGTGTAAAAATGTATAATACAGCAGAGCGAGCGGCGTGACTGAGCAGGCCCAGCGCACCCAGATGCCAGAGCCATGTTGCAGATACGTCCTTCACCGGCGGGCAGGTCCCAGCTACAGCCTCAGCGGTCAGTGATCCTCACGACGGACGGCCGTCACCTCCCACAAGCACATGGCGAGCAGGGGGCCACGTCGAACTGCAGCGTGAGGTGCTCCTCCCAGAATTCGTCCCATAGCAAAAGAGGTTGGCTGCCAGGTAGCGCCCCCCCCCCAGGGCAGGCGAGGCCCCGACAGCACCCTGCCCTTCTCGTCGGCAGGACATATCGATGAAGGAAGGCAGACCACTGCTTGGTATTATATTCCATCTTTAATATACTTAAAAAATGAACACAATTCTGAGGGGGAAAAAAAACAACTGAGAAAGGACTGGAGGATTTAAATAAAGAGAGGGGGCCTCGCCGGTCCTTCGGGGTTTAGGAAGGCAAAGTGAACTGTGTTGGGGTGGGGGGGGGGGGGGGGTGACCAAAGCAAGGACACTGCACCTTTAAACAACAGCTCATGGAGTCCGACAGGCTGAGGGCATGGCTGCCCAAGAGGTCAAAGGGCAAAGCGCGTGAATAGCATGCAGTGACTCAGTCTGACACACTCATGTTACATGCACGCACACACACGTACACACACACCATAACATACATACACACATTCACGTGCGTGCGTACACGCACACGCACGCGCACACACACACAAAGGCCGGCTCCGTGCCCCTTGCCGCTCGCTGTGTCCACTCTGGAGTGATAAAGTAGCCTCTTCCTCAGGTGCTGCACTTTACGTTTTTAGCTAGTTTTTTCTTTTTTTCCGTTCCTTTATGAGTGAGTCTGGGTCTTCAGGAGGCGTGCAGCGCCGGGCAGTGAGGGGTGTCCACCTCGCAATGGCACAGCTGTTGCAGTCATCTGGCGTAGTTCTTGATGAAATCCTGAACTTTTCTGCGGAAATCCTCCTGGATCAACACAGAGGGGCGTGAAAAGGGCTTTAGCGCGTCACGCATGCGCCGGCTCAGCGCTTGGCACTCCGCACAGCTCCGGGCAAGACGATTAAGTTACTGCATCACTTGCGGTAAAACGGTCCTTTGAAATACTAATTAGAACCACGGTAATTAGCTTCACTACTTCACTTGCATATGGGATGGCAAACCCATTCCCAGGAAAGAGAAGGCGAGAAGAACTCTCCCCCAAACACAACCACCCAAAGGCTCGTGTCTGCAGCACATACATGCAAGGCCTGCGCAGACGCCCCGGGTTCCTCCATGAGACGCTGACCCCCAATGATGCTGCGGCCCGCTGCCCGGCCCCGTGGCCATCGACAAACAGGCTCGGACAGCATATGCATCGCTTACTGAGAATTCCGGGTGCAGCCGCCCTGTGACTCACACAGATTCAGCCCCTCTGCTCCCTCAGAACACTGTAACACAGTGGTTTAGGATGGAGGATGTGCTGCCTTTACACTGAGGTACGGCCAGTGAGCCACAGACCCACAGAACTTCAAAAAAATATATAAAAAATTAAAATCCAGAAAACGAAAACAGAACAAACACACAAACCTGGGGCTTGACTTTGGAACGCTAACCCTGATGAGAGTATGGGGTACCTACGCCACGGAGAGGAAGAACAAGACAAGGAGAGGACTGTCCGATTTCCACAGGCGCCTGCGATACGAGAGCGATGCAGCTGGGGTTAGGTGGGGGGGGGGGGGCTCGGAGACACTCAGGGTGCTGAAACAGGAACCAAGTGCTCTGTCGGGACAGCCTGCTTGCATAAGCATGAGAGCAACTGGGTTATCATTTTTAACAACAGCACCTCTAAATAGATATGGGAGGGGGCTGGGGGGGGTCCATGCTTGATGATCTAACAGAGCCACAACCTCCACGGTATCTAGAAATAACCGCACTCTCACCCTCAGCCCCCCTCACCCCCAGCACAAGGCCTCGGAAAACCCCATTAAAGTTGAGCGTGACTCATCCGCTCGCTTCATTAACCGAATGGATGTCCCCGACGCCTCGGGGAGTGAGGAGCGCGGGCCGGACGAGTGGGTGTAGAAGGCAGGCGGGGGGGGTCAGAGATCCCAGAGACTGGCACGGGCTCCCCCGGCTACCCCTGACCTTTCTGGGTAGCTATGTTTAAAGCCCGTCTCACGTTGCACATCACAGACACTGGCTCGTTTTTACTTTGCCATGGAGCAGATGTCTGTTTTGATCTAACCCTCCGCGAAACACATATAATAGTTCGCTGATCGTTATTTTTAGTGCCTGGGCATTGCCGCTACTCTCGTACGAGGGCCCCTGTAAGATCCTTCCTGTCTGAGGTACCTTAACATGACAAACAAACCCTAATACTCCTCTGTGCTCGGACCGAGCTGCGGTGCGTAAACGCCAACAGCGACCCGGAGAGTGGAAGGAAATCTGCAGAGTGACGTCTCAGAATCTTCAGGGAGCTCTTGTGGTTTTTGGAGAGGGACAGACACACTGGCGAACAGACAGGCTGCCTCTCCTCTGGGGAAGGGGGGGGGGGGGGGGTGTTAATTAACAGAGTGAATCCCAGAGTCTCCCAGACAAGACTAACTGAGCCTGGGAGCAGCTCTGAATGGAAAGCTATTAAAAACACCACAGTCAAGGCTGTACGTGGGATGAGAAAAGCAATTTAGGAGATCATTAGACCCTCGGATTATCTGTTCGTACCCTAAAGAGAATTCCACCCAAACAGCAAATAAATATTAACCAGGGAGGGCAGATTAGCTAGATCACCTTGAGGGTAATAAGGGCACATCAATAAGCTGGAGAAACAGCTTAATGAGAAGCGACAGGTATTGTGTTTGTGCACTTAACAGGAACACCTGTAGTCATCTGTATAGCCAAGCAGATATTTTAATTAGCCACTTTAGGAGAAAATGACAGTGGTCTGAGATTTCATTATTAGCGTTTCCCCATCTGGTCCTTGGGGTCCCACAGGCAGTCCACGTTTTTGCTCCCTCGGGGAGTTGGGAGGGAGGAAAAATGTGGACTTTCTGTGGGTCCTAGAGGAGCGGACTGGGAAACACTGTCATTATTATGACAGAGATGTGCAGAGAAGACCAGGCTAGGCAGAGCTACAGACACACCTGCAGGGTTTATGAGGTGAAGCTGGGGCTGCCCCCCCCCTCCCCCTCAGACGTCAGCCTCAGATGGAGCTACACCTCCCTACATACTGCTGATGTGGCAAGGATGTTCTGGAGAGGGGCCCAGAAGCACAGCCACCACAAGCTCTCGATTTAAACACTTCTACAGGATTACCATCTGTTTCCTTACATGCCGTCCAAGAGGTTTAGGGGGATTCTGAGAAGTGGCTCACTGGAAAAGCTGAGAGTGGTAACAGAGGTCAGCAGGCGGCTGACAGGTGTGGTGGCCTCAGCTTTGGACAAAGTCGATCGCTGAATGTCACCATGCTGCTGTGTTCGGTGACATTCCTGTGACTTGCTCCCCCTCACGTCCATCTCCTGCCCTCTAGCTCTGGGGTGGCATATGGACGGGGAATGTGGGCCACCTGTTAGGGGACACCCGTGTCTATCAGCACAGAGACTTACACACTGGGGACGAATAGCCGTGAAACACAGAAGCGTCTCGATGGCACCTTTTTAATGGCCTCATATGGGCCTCCATGACAGCAACAGCCACCAGCCGCCAGCCCACTTAATTGCTCTAAACTCCCAGGCAACACCTGGACAGCGACCTTCGAGCGACCTTCGAGCGACTGTCTCCACAGCGATGAAAACCGGACGGCTTTGCTTAACACAGCCCCAGACTTGCTCGTCGCTTTTGGAGTGATTTCAATAAACCAATTCACATGAGAGCTTTATAGAGCTTTCCATCAGAAAGGGAGACAGCAAACAGGGGCGCTCACGATGCCCCACTTGGCTTCAATCCAGCTTTCATTTTGAGTGAAATAGTATCAATGTGTTTGATATACAATAAAGAGAACCACAGCCCCACCCACCCAGCCAATGATCTCTGAAAGAACAAATGCTACATTATGGTTTAATATGGTGTGCCACTCTACCTTGTTAATATCGTGCACTGAAAGAGAGCAAGAGCAAGAGAGCAAGTTCTCTATCATCAGGGTTTTTCCAGTGTCTCATTAACATTATAAGCCACATTCTTTTAAGTAGTTTTAAATGTTTTCACCAACATTACTTCTGTGATTAAGGAACTCACTGCTGATGCTCACACAATTTCTGGGGGCAAACCAAGCTCGTCGGGTAATGCCCGGCCAAGGTGTGAAAACTACAGGCAGTGTTCGGAATGTGCACTCACTCACTGACTCACTCACTCACTGGTGTTCACTACATAGAACACTCACTAGGGAATAAGGGCAAACAGCGGTTGATACATTTCACACATTAGGGGGATGTTACGTTGCTGCATAATTGTGTGCTAGATATCTGTAATTATCTCTGTTCCATAAACAAACTCCAGAACATGGACACAGGCTGGGATGCCCAGACCTCCCTCTCACTAACCACCTCCTCCAGGGGAATAACAAGGTGTTCCCAGGACAGCAGATAGATAGATATAATCTCTCCTCCTCCCGGGGCCTCCTCCCGGTTGGGCATGCCCGAACACCTCCCCAAGGAGCCGTCCAGGAGGCATCCTAGATAGATGCCCAAACCACCTCAACTGGCTCCTTTTGATGCAGAGGAGTGGCAGCTCTACTTTGAGCCCCTCCTGAATGTCTGAGTTCCTCACCATCTCTAAGGCTGAGCCCAGACAACCATTTTTACCTCTTTTATCCACAATCTCATTCTTTCGGTCACTACCCAAAGCTCATGACCATAGGTGAGGGTAGGAATGTAGATCGACTGGTAAATCGAAAACTTTGCCTTCCAGCTCAATTCCCTCTTCACCACAACAGAACAATGCAGCGTCTGCATTACTGCTGATGCTGCACAGATCCATCTGTCGATGTCCCGCTCTTCCTCCCTCACTCATGAACAAGACCCTGAGGCACTTAAACTCCTCCACTTGAGGAAGTAACTCATCCCCCACCGGTAGAGGGCAATCCCTCCTGCAAAAACGAATATGCTATCCTGAGGCCGCCAAACCGAACCACCACTGCTCCTTGGCTTCCTAGAGATTCTGTCCATAAAAGTCATGAACACAATCTGTGACAAAGGGCAGCCCTGGCTGAATCCAACACCCACCGGGAAGGAGTCTGACATACTTCTGGCAATGCAAACCAAACTCTTGCTCCATTCGTACAAGGACCTGGTGGCCCGCAACAACGGACCCTTTACTCCATACTCCTGAAGCACAGTCGTATGCCTTTTCCAAATCCACAAAACACATGTAGACTGGTTGGGCAAACTCCCATGAAGCCTCCCCAGTATCCTTGTCAGGGTGAAGAGATGGTCCAGTGTTCCGCGTCAGGACAGAATCCTCATTGATCCTCCTGGATCAGAGGTTCGGCCAACGGAGGGACCCTCCACTTCAGTACCCCGACAGAGACCTTTTTATATAATATACAAACCATCTAAATTATGCCACTGTATGTACAAAGCTACTGCAGTATGCACTGGGACTCATCAAAAATGCAAAATTAACGGCACTTAAGTTTCCAAGTTACTGCAAGACACCCGAGAATCCACTGCCATAAAAACAGCTAACATGTAAGGTTCATGGCATACATAAGCCAAGACTTAATATTAAAGATATAGTATGCACTTACACTAACAAATTATGTATTAATAATCTTTATATATTATACAATTTTATGTGATCCATAACATTTTCAGTACTGTTTTTGGCTTGTATGTCATCTTTGAGTTTCTGGTATCTTTTGGCAAACTCCAAAATATTCCCGTTTAACCGTTCATGGTCAACTCATGAATAACCAAAACCACTCATGTCAAATGCATGAATGTAAAGTGGTAACTGTATAGTGGACTATATAGTGCCTGAGTAAACATTTCCCACACAGTACTAATGTGAGCAGTGAAGCCAAACCCGCAGGCCAGGTGGATCCTCACAGATTCTTTCATCCGCAGGTGAACGTGTCCCTGACAGAGGTGGTGAGAGGCCTTTTAAGTGACTGCACATGCCACACAGCTGATTTTGGTTCACATTAAAAAGCACAATTGTACCAATATGGAGAACATACTGGTGCACGGCTCCCATGAGCCGAGCCCAGTAACCAGTTATCTTAAGGTTTTATCTATACAGCAGACACTGAAAGGCCCCAGGAGTCAGACCTCAGACACTGAAAGGCCCCAGGAGTCAGACCTCAGACACTGAAAGGCCCCAGGAGTCAGACCTCAGACACTGAAAGGCCCCAGGAGCTCAGACACTGAAAGGCCCCAGGAGCTCAGACGCGTGCAACATTTCCAAATTAATAATACAGCTACAACTCTAGTGTATTTCCATGTCAACTGATGCCAGATCAGGCAACTTCATTCTCCCTCTGTTGCACTTTTGAGGGACACACAATTCTACTTTGCTCCCTGTGAAGCCACTTCTGTCAAGGAAGTAACTAAGCCTGCTGACTGATGCCTCCTGTAGTCCAGGAAGGGAAGTACGGAATGAACCATTATTTTATCTAATGTTAACAGCACATAATACACAGAATCGTCAAACCTAACGCTAAATGCAATTAAAATAGTGAAAGTCTTTGTGCCTCAGATATGAAAAGATATTCGATGTAATAACTCAACAGAGTTAAACAATGAAGAATAAAGAATGAAGACAGCAAGATTCATTATGCATAGGACCAAAGAATACAGCTCTCACAGTCAACAATGCCATCCAGTGGGGGCAGGACAAAGGGCAGCTTCATCAACACTGTGCTAGCAAACACTAAACTGAAGGACTAGGCTTAGGCTTAGGGTTAGCATTAGCTTAAGTATCCACAAATCAGACACTTAAAACCATGTTGGCCCAAAGTCCCAAGTGCAAAATGAACAGACATACAAGACAGATCTGGGAGTCATTAAATAGCCAAGTGCTCGTGTCATTTGTGTTTATGTCCCCCCCCCCCCCCCTTTATTAGTCTAAAAATTAATCAGAATGAAAACAATTTTGCAATGTTTATTTGTAAAATATTAAGGAGCTGTTTGGTCAGTTAAAAGCTTTTCATTTCAGTCATTCATCAGTCTGGACCTTCAAAGCACGTCTGGTATGCACAACTGGTACCAGCATGGGAACAGCAGCCCCTAAACCTGCTGGTCGTGTCTGGATTAATAAAATCGATGTTAACCAAACTGACAAACACTGCTGTTTTACAGTCAGGCTTATCCAAATAATGTGATAATGACTGCAGTGTGATTTCAGCAAACATGCTGATTGATTAAGAAAACAGCAAGTTAATTTAACACTAGTTTCTGATCAAAGGCACATGGAATACGATGACACTGGGTGATGACATCGAGGTACAGGAACGGGATTCAGAGGCCAGAGCCCCTCATTGCTCTTGCACAAACACATATGGAAGCCATCTGTCTTCCATGTTCCATGAGTTGAACCTCATCTAAACGTGCCTGGATTCCTCTCACACCGTCGGCATCCGTGCTCTGATGCACTTCCGCTAATCCATAACCAGTAACCGTTTCGGGGAGCTGGGAATGGACACAGGACTATAGGAGCTCTGAGAAGGGGTCCCTCTACAAGGAGCTGAATGAAATATGACTTTGCCCTTGTGCAATCAAGCGAACCATAGCTGCAAAAACCAAAATGTTATGACCAGTTAGAGCAGCACACTGCCCAATCAAATACTCCACAAATCAGCCTTAACCTGAAGGGAGCCAGGCTTCAGGAATCTACCAGAATTTTCCATCAAAGGCGTCTTTAGGTGAGGTTGATGAGCAATTTCTCCATGACGTCTTTACTGGGTGCAGAGGCAGATGTCCGAGCTTAATGGGACAGATATAATGGCCTGGTGATTAATGTGCTCAGGTCACGTATAGGTAAAATCTGAGAGCCAACAGAAGGCAGTTACAGAGGGATAGGCAGGGGAGAATAATGTGCCTATTCCGTGCCTTTTATTCCTCAATGCCGTGGAATCTTATTTTATCATGCATATTTTTAGGTCACTCAAGCAAACTGTGTAATTTTATCATTGTACCACAAGTGCTTGCACGCTTTGTCTTGACAGCATTGAAGTTAATAAGAATTTCCTCGTTACGCCGAGGCTGACATGTTCAAGAAAGGAGAGCTGTTACTCTAATTAAGCTTCAAAGTCATTGTGATGACTAACCACCGCGAGGCGGGATGTGCAAAGCAGGTGGAGCGAAGGACAGAGGAATTAAAGGCCCAACTGGAATAACAGCGGCTGCACGGAAGCGGATGTGTTCCCGGAGCTTCTAGGTGACCTTCCGTGAATGGTCCAAAGGGTAGGATAACGCCACTGAACCGCTTCTCCCAATGAGCCAAAACTCCCCACGTGATGCCTGTTCCAGTAAACAGCAATCCATGGGATATCAACTCAACACGTGCAACGAGACGAAGCAAAACCACAAGCACGTAGGGGAGAAACAAGCGGTCTGCAGAATCAGCCAAGCAGCCGATCAGGATCACATACAGGCCACTGTGACGTGTGGGTCAGCAGACTGACAACTAAGACCCCCTTTGCATGGTAGTACACGACGATAACCTGCAGCTATAGATCTGCCCTCTTCAACCCAACAAGGAGTGAGAGAAGGTTGAAAGACCTCTTCCAAGCCTGTGCTACAGGCAAAAAGCTGACCCAGCCATCAGGAGCAGGAGAAAGGAGTTGGGTAGGCTTTAATACCCCACTGGGGCTGCTCCTGCCAGCCAGCCTTTGATTCTCAATGATTTTTCTATTCTACAATCTCAGAGTTCCACACCCAGGTCCTGACAGCAACTCAAGTTCCCACGGATTTAGCAAACAAATCAATCAAGACCTTGCAGCGAATTATTCTTAAAATGATAACAAAAAGGCAGAAAATTACAAGGCCGTGCCTTCAAGAGTGCTGAATTACTGCTGGAAATCGCGGTGCGGCGGCTGACTGTGAAATCTAGCATCACTTCTGCCCGGTGACCTGTGGGGTGTGACATCAGTGTGGCAGGTAGTGGAGCATGACTCTAACCCATCCTAATGTACAGTGTGCTTTCAGATCCCCCCCCCCCTCCCCCCAAGCAGGGCAAAATGTGTTGGAGCAATCCTGTTTGATTGCTCTGACTCATACTGGGCCCTGGAGGGGGGTGGTTGAAGCGGAGATGGAAACGACAGCTGCCCGTGCAGACAGGCTGAGGGAGGAAGAACAATAGGACACGACCGGATATAAGAACCCTGAGAAGGTCAGCAAGGACAATGTTTGAGCGTGAAATTGAGGAGGGCGTTGGGATCGGCCTGCTTATATAGGGCCCTCAGGTTTATGTTTTGCTGATGAAAGGCAAAAATTTCCACACGACTAATGTTTCAGTATTTGCTGGAAACATCCGCCTGCATGTTCGGGTTCAGGTCCTTGACCCTGAAAATGATGAAGGCTTGATCTGTCACAGTGCTCATTCTGAGAAGAGGCCCAACTTAATTATAAACAGCGAAAATACCATGGAGTAAAATCACATAAGGCCCCCATGACAACCTATTCAAGCCTACAAAAGGCAGCACATCAAAAACTGACATTTTGTCACTGTTTACAAGCTCACAGAAGATGCCATTGGAAGGGACATGCAAGCTTCAGTTTCCTGACTTTACGCAGCTTCAGTCTCCATACGCAATGTTAGAAGAGCATTTTCATATTCGTGGTCTGAAAAAGTAGGTGTTGAGAAGCTCAGCTTCATAACCCCCAGACCACGCATGTCCGTATGCTGAAAGCATCCAGAGACTGCACCAGACCTAAAGGTCCGAGAAGATCCTGAGGTTATTAAAATCCACTCAGTGATTTAAATATCTCAGTGCTGAAGGCTTTGATGATCTGGGTTCTTGGTGCCTGTCAGAGGGGGAAGCTTAATGTGACAAGCAGAGCGTGGCGGACGCTCGCGAGCGCTGGAGCCGACCATGATCACGGAGGGCTGCTTCCCCGCGTCATATCTAGTCTAACCAAGATGATATAGCTGGGAATTTTCCGTACGTTCATCGATCTGGTAAGGAAAGACTGACGATTTGAGCTCAGCATACAGCCCAACCAGGCTTGCAAACTCAAATAGCACTGATGAGAGGAAACATCACATGGTGGGAAAGCTGATTTCAGAGAACGCGAGACACGCTTCTGACACCCGATCTCTGCGATGACTGCTAATAAATCTGGACAGTCGTAGTAACACAATTAGACTTAGGACATAGGAAAGAGTAAAAATAGAGCCCAAACCCCACCGCTAAGGCCCGCAGCTCCTGTTTGACCCCGTTTTTCTCCCCACACTGACAGACTGAAGGCGGCCGGCCGTGGTCACGCGCCGCGGGGTCACAGGACGTGTCACGGGACAGCAGGTGCTGACTGAGGACCAGCACAGCTGTCAGGAACGAGGGACACAGAGGTCATTTGGCAGCCCCCTTCCCCCAACGTGCGTTACCTTATCGCGCAGGTGGTGCTCCGCAGCATCAATGTTCAGTGGGTCGTCGAAATTCAGCAGGTCCTGTGGGATTGCAATGGGGGGGGGGTTAGGAGGGTCAGGAATAACAGGGCTAATACCCACCCCACCCCCAATCCGTCTGAGCATGCCAATCCCACAGAGCAGCCAGGTGCCCTCAGACCACCAGCATCTTCGCCTCTTACAGCTCCTGCTGTCTAACATTAACATGTAGAGGTGACTCTGCGATGTCGTAAGTTAAATCCTAGGTTAGGCATGTTCGATATAAAAGGGAAGCCTTCGGGGGCTCTGTGCAACGTGAATAAAACACACTGGGGAGGAGCTGGACTGAGCACTTCGTCCATATGCTGTGTAGTTGGCATGCCCAGGAACATATGTCTCCTGAGTCTATCAGCCTCTCCAGTGAAAACAAAGCAAGCATCTATACTGCAGGGTGAGTGTTACTTACAGTAAATAAGGAATTCAATCCCCAGACCACGTCCTGCAAGAAACCAGAAACAAATAATGACTCAGACACATAAGTGACTAGTAAAACTGTTTTATATTTTTTCTCTTATGATCAGAAGATGTTGACACATGCTAGTGTCACTTAAGGGTTTTTATGTTAGTTTTAACCAAACTAATGTGGCAATGTCAGTATTTTCTTCCTGTACTCACACAGACTCTGCAAAATGTCTGGCAACTTTCCATATGAAAAATCCCATTCGTGTCAAATTCACATTAATGTACTTGCATGACTAACTTTAAATAAAATGTGAACTTTGAAATGTGCAAAAAATATTTAGGGGCGAAACAACAAAACTATGAGTTTCAAGTACTTTCTTGCCCAAAATTATGGCTAAAACTGATACAGACAATCCAGCGTTTCCTTCTCTCCTTAAAGTACAGCAAAGAGCAAAGGATTCCCTTGACTGTCTGGTCAAGGCTAGAGCAGTACAACAGCATTAAAATAGTAACAGTGAGCCACCTGGACACGTAACACCAGACCATGCATGCAATAAACCACGATTAACCTCAATAAAGAGCATCTCAGCCTAAGGAAACCTTCAGGGAAGAAGCAACAGCAAAATGCATGCAATGTTTAAAATCGAATCAAAACAATTACAGAGGTAGCTAAACCTCTTTATAAAATATGAATGCACAGCCAGGGGTTAGACACACCTCAACTAAACACAAATAATCTAATAAGAATAATAATGTTCACTTTGCTTGTCGTTCTTTCCTAAATAGGGGTTACCAGGTTCTGTAATCTACAGCAGACTAACATCAGCACTGAACCCTGAACTGAACCACAACTGCTTGACTGTATAAATGGACCAAAGCTGCTTTGCAGAAAAAAAAGAAAATAGCTTAAGCACCAGGAGACGATTTAAACAAGAACACAACAAGCCCAGGTGAATGATTTAATCCAAGAAGCAATAGATCTTGGTACATTTATCAGGAATACAGGAATATTATTTATATATATTCCTTGGATATTTTGAGGAGCAATCAAGTACCTCAGCAAAAGCTTAAAACGCTTCACTGGAAAGGAGTGAAAAGGCATGACGCATTTCTCTCATCGTTTGAAAAAACAAGTCTGCATTCCCTACATTACTGCAAAACACTGAGGGAGAACAAGCAGTGGTGTCAGTAAGTGTACAGAGGGAAGCAGCTTCCACTAAATTACTGTGCTCTGAACTTCAGCATGCTGCTAAACAATAGCTGAAGTCCTGTAAACAGATGACATTTCATGAATTAGCCAATAACTTCGAAACAGTGACACGTAGCTAGTTTCTGCATCCATAGTTCCAATTGCTCATAGCATTTCATAAAAACCAGGTTAAACCCAAGGAAAACTATATTAAGCCTAACGATACCAGATTAATACTGAGCTAAACTTAAATCAACCATTTCCTGACATTCATGCACGGACAGGATCCTGTCACTGGCATTTTAAGTTAAGTTTAAGTCAGTTAATTAATCGGTTACACATCTCACATTCATGGCATCTTAAGTCCCAAATGTTTCCTTTGCAAACTCTGATGCACCGAAGACGTCCCCTGTGTCACAGGGTACGTGGACAAGAGTTTCCCCTGGTTTTTGGCTGATAGGACCTTCATCTAGATCAACCCCTCCCCCCAAGACACATTTACCAGGGTAGGAAAACATTCTAATCAATAACATTGCAGAAGTTTAGTTAGTAAAGTGACTCAAGTAATCATTAAGCCTGAAAATACAGCATAGAATTCCTTCATTTAATAATAGCTCTAATTTGGCTTCACATTTGCACCAACAACAGGTACATCAGACAGCTCTAGACAGCTGCATCTCGGTGTGACCACACATCACCAGCCTAAAAGCATCTCTGATACAATGCTACAATCGTTTTTCCTGGTGGGGGTCTTCAGCTGAAAATGAGGCGATGATTTCCGTGGGGGAGGCAGAAGGAGATCCACTTTCCAAGGCCGTCAGGGACTGATTCTTCACTGAAGATCTGTCCGACCCATAAAACGGCACATAACTGACTGGATTTACAGAGTAAGGCAAATTAAATTTTAAGAGGATTTAACAAACCCCAACACACTGACTGCTGTTTAGCCAAGACAGATTTCAGAAGACCTTATAGCAAGAAGTCATGAGAAGCAGCTTAGCTCCTTCACTTGACCCTGCAGTTATCTGCAGACGTTCTACTCGAGCCATTGGTGTGTGTGAAAGGCCACTGAGCGGTGCTTTGAAAGCCTGTCGGTGGCCAAACGGGACACATCCAGGTCCTTCCCCTTTCAGTTGTTCTCTCCTGGTTCACAGAGCTTCTGAGAAGTAACTCGGCTCTGAATGAAAAGGACATTTTTCAAACCCGAACTCCAGCAGAAATTGTTTACATAAAGACTAAATCTGGCTGGATGCGATGAAAGACTGTCCTGCTGAAGTTTTCAACAAGAAACATTCAGCTAATTTATATCAAATGAGCTGTATTCAAAGGCTTGTCTCAGATTGGGACACACAACTAAAGAGCTCATTTTAGTCCTAAAAATATCAGGTCTTACTCTGCCATTTTCTCCTTCATGTCTTTGTTGACTTTGCTCTGCTGAGAGACGTTGCGTTAGGTGAACCCGAGGCCAAACATCGGCCTTGAGCGGTCGGTCTACCACTGGCTGCTCACACCTCAGTGGCAGGTCCTGTTCAGCGGCAGCTCAAGTGCCTGTCACTCCCGCTGTAACGGTTTACACAAGGATTTTAATTTGCCGCAGTCCTCCTGATCTTTCACAGATCCACTCAGGATAATCAGAAATTTTAAACAGTTGGAACAGTGAAACCTTGATTGCGGTTTACAAATGAGAAAGACATCTTTGAATGAAGCAGAGTGATGTGGTATTATATATAAATATCAACATTTATTATAAGCCACAAGAATATGCTCATTATGTTGAGTACATCCTGTGCAACAAACAATGGAAATAAGAATGAAAGAGAAAGGAAGTTTCTTAAGATATGCAAAACCTATGAAGAGTGAGGAAGAGACCTGGACTCCCTCTCTATCATGCTTGAAGAGTGCTAACCTCAAAACATCATTGTGTTCAGTTAGCAGGTATACGGAGCAGGTCGAGGTCTGACCCGTTCACAGCACAGCCGCCACGTGGAATCGAACAGGGAGACCAGCACAGGACAGAGAGAGCATGGGAAGGCGCTCGGCACAACAAACGCTGACCCAAGGAGAGCTCACAGAAGGCCAGGGAGACCCTTCCGGGCAAAGGGAAAAGCCAGCGGCATGGAGGGGGGCTGGCAGAGAGGCTAGGTTCTGGGACGTGGGATCCCATCGCAGGCAGCAAAGGGCACAGGGCTGGGCTACCCCCCGCGTGGGAGGCCAGTCCATCGCAGGGCACAAGCTTAACTAGCATGACGACCTGTATGAGTCACGTAACCCAGGGGAGCAGAGACAGCACCAGTCGTCTTCATCTCTACCCAAAAATGCCTCCTCATTCGAGACGTTGCTCCTGCAGAGTTCAAAAACACTCAGACACCCACTGCTACGACAACTCAGAGACCTTGCCGCATACAGGCAGACGTAATTCAATTTAAATGTATATATCCTGAACTGCAGAGTGAGTGGTGACTGTCGGTAGCTTTCTGCCTTGTGTCCTTAGCAGCACGCGTTTCACTCTTTTTTACACATTTTACTGCAGATAAAGGAAATACCAAAGGAAAAGGCCAAGAAAATGAATTATATTTCATAAGCAGGCTGTACCAACTACTCATCTCCATTAGTATATCTGCATATAAACAAACGCCATACAAGAGCTTTTGGGACGACTGCCAGCAGCTGGCTGGAAACTTGTTTATTCCAGGACGTGCCTGGGGCTCCTGAGAGATCCACGCCGTCACGTTTACCACATCCAAGGAGACAAACCAGCCCCGCCCATCCCCATTTCTAGATATCATGATTAATCAAAACGCTGGCGGGAGGCACAGAGCGTAGCCGTATGTCAGCTGCAAGGCCTGGACCACAAAGCCATTTGTCTCTGTTAACAGAAGTCATACAGAACGGAAACCCCGGGGCTCTTCCCCACGCCCCTGCAGCCCCAATCCTGCGCGATCAGCGGGGAGAGAGCTCACTGCCGCGGCCTGGGGACACAGAGTCGTCAGGATAATGGGGAGGCTGTCGGCAATAGGCCCACGAGCAATGAAACAATTGCATTTTGGGAAATACGGCGATTATAGTCCCCGGGCTCGGTAACATAGACCCCAATAACAAGTATTTCTTTGGTGTGCTGATGAGAGAGGCAGTTTAGGGAGAGAGGTTCAGCCGGGGGCCTGCAAAACAGGTCTGCATGTACTGATGAATCACCCTGCTTTTGGGGTTGGTTTTCCCCAGTTACTGAAAAAGAAATAAACAATGACATCGCTGCATTTAAATGGAATTCCAAACTCACACCTTAATTATGCGTGAGCCAGTGCTATTTGCAGTGCACAGCACATGCTCACAGTGTCTTGCAATTTCACAAAGCTGTAGCAGACCAGCAGCTCTGCGCAAACGCACACAGGGACATGACGTCGGGGGGGGGGGGGGGGGGGGGGCGC
>JAODJU010000035.1:18243648-18265872 GCA_026776725.1 Gnathonemus echidnorhynchus | reverse complement strand
GTTGGGGGGGAGCTCTATTCACATTACTGACCTGCCACCCCAAAGAACAGCCGAAATGGGCACCGCCTGGGTATCACCTGGGCAAAGCGGTGATAAAAGGGTCCCTCTATAGTGCTTCCCCCTTGATTTTGGCATCAGCCCTCTCTTCAGTCTGATGGGGAGTCATTTTTACAGAGGGTGCATTAAAAAGCCAACCTGACACAGCGTTCTGAGCAGGCGGAATACTGGAGACCGGGGGGGCGGGGGGGGGGGGGGGCGCGGCAGAATGGCCCTATGCAAGCTGGTATGCAGTGGCTAAGCTGGCTTCCAGCAGGCTCAGACTACAGGGGGGTCCTAAGTACTGCCGCCTGGGGGAGGTCGAGGCGCCCTGTGCCAGACCGTTTAATGCGACTCGGACTAAAAGCAGCGAGTAATGGTGCCATGAGGGGGTGTGGGAGACGTTCGGGAGAAGGTACACGATATCAGCCAAGGAGCCTTGGGCCTCCACAAGTAAAGGCCTCAAAAATAAGCCTATCAGACAAGATGCAGCATGATTAAGAGGTGCTGGAAATTTATACTGGACTCACTACCAGAAAGTTCTAAATGGAGGCTGATTTGACATGGGGGACTCCTTATTTACAGAGTGGTCACGGTGTCGATGGAGGCAGAGCATTTACAAACCGCTGATTCTGCCGCCCAAAGGTAAATATCTAATCAGCCATGGAGTGAAGCAGTCTACAGCCACCTGGTGCATGCCTCTACATTACCTGCCATGTCCTTCTCTGTGCGCCACCAGCTGACTGGGAGGACATACTACACCCACTTTCAAAACCAAGCTATGCTAATACCCCGGCACTCCAAGAAGCAGGAAGCAGCAGGAATTAGCACTATTATGCAGATGGCATATGACTGTAGCACCACCAGACACTTCACGCATCACACTCCTGGTCCACATGGCTGAGACAGTCACAGCACAGACAGCCAACCACTCGTTAACCGAACCGATTCCAACACCACTGGGGCGTTATCTGATACCAGGACTGAGGACTCACCTTCAGAGTTCGGGTCGGGGCCCAACCCGTGCCGTCGATTGAATGCTCCCTCAGTAAGCTGTAAGCCAGGAAGAGAGAGTAGAAAAAAAAACCTCATTAACTCAGCTGATCGCTCATCTACGGTAAGTCGCTGTCAGGAGGCTCCCTCTCCTGTCGGGAGTCCGTCAGAAAGACACCAAGGGAGTCCATGAGGGACATGGACCCAAAACAGAGGCTGGTTCCCAGTGCTGTCTATCAGGGACCAGGACTGCGTCTATACTGACAGAAGTTCACTCCACTTACAACCTCCTATTTGTTTATATACTCGGTAAACGCATTGCTAACTGGGGTGCATTTTAGTGTATATCGGCACTTGGCATTTATAGGGCATTTATAAGGTGTGAATTTACTGATTTCTTGAGGTATACAGCGTAGTCCATGCATGCACTGTTACCTAGGACACAAATGGGATAAAAGGGAGCAGTACCTGAGTGAGGTTCCACACTGTGCACAACAAACCCACACTATACTCTCAAAGCCCCAGAAACGCCATGTTGGCTTGGAGCCTTAGTCATCAGAGCCTTATAGAGTGCAAAGTGTGTGTATTTAGTATGTAAAACCAGTTCCATCTGGATACAAATGGATACATTACAGACAATGGATTCAAAGCATTCATCAACCTCAGCGATTTTACACAATATATCCATAATGCACCTATTAAACTCACCCTTAAAATACAGATCACATAAAAATCAGCTGGCTAACTTTGTCCAATAAAAGACAAAAACTTCCAGAAGTGATGACCTTTTCATAACTGACAGATTGATATTTTTTTTGCAATATATAATTATGCACTACTCTCCGTACGGCATGAATTGTGGTGTATCAAGGTCTCTTAATCTCTTTAAAAATTGTGGGTTCAAGGCAATTCAGTCCAATCTGCTTTTATTCATTTTCACATTGATAACGAACAGCTAGAGAAATGCATGTCAGCGGGGGACTCGAGAGAGGACTCAACCCCCCCTTGACCCCCTCCGGCTGCTCTAACCAAACCATCTGCACCTACATACCCTCTTTTACATGTTTTTTTCAGCACCCTCAGGAAAAGCTGCTGTAAACCCTTTACAAGCTTGTGTGAAAAGTGCTACGAAAGACGATTAACTGTATGATACCTGCAGTTCTAATCATATCAGACATAAAGTAAAATCAGGCATTAAAACCAAATAGTTGTAGTACCATCCCAAGATTCAGAAGTAGACTCCTGCACCTACACCAAGCCTACCACCAGATCGTCACACAGAGTTGACACAACCAAGGCAACAGATGTGCAGACACCAAATCGAACCCTCAGACACCCCCCGACATTTACCTCAGACAGATTTCTCCGGTCTCTGTGATGTTGGGGTGCCATATCCTGGTGAGGCATTTAACTTTGGGAGGCTGCAAACCAAAACATGAAGAGACGTGGTCAATTGGGAGAAGAACCCGGAATGGCGGGAAATGACCTCGTGATGGTGTGGTGGGTCCGCAGACCACGAGCACCAAAACAATGACATCGTCCAGAGTCCATCAGAAAAGCAAAAGACCACCTGGCCAGCAGACCTCTTACTTTGGCTTGTAGTAAGTGTTTCTTGCACATAGATAGTGTGGCTGCAGAAAGCAGGAAATGGAAATCATACTGAAAATCCTCCACACTAACATATTTTCCAAGCAAGACAATATCGATAAAGTAGGACAGGTTGGTAACAGATTTCATCCCTCCCCCTTCACTCAGAATCACTCTCTGCGAGTACAAGCACTAAAGAGAGCGCCCAACAACACACTTCATGAGAACCAAACTATACTGGGCTCTCCTGCTTTCAGATGACCTTCAACCACCTCCATATTTCCTCTGGGAGATGTTATTTTGGAGAGTAACAGTGTTTAAGGCAGCCAGCTGGCCAGAAGCGATATTTTAAACTGTTAATGAAAGAATGTGAAACATTCAACCGTAGTCTACAATGTCATTAACGGAGCACCATCTGGCCAAGGAGGTACGAGCCAGACCAGAGCCGACCCGGAGACAGCCACCACCCACACTGTAACTCTCCCTCAGTGGCGACTCAGGGCCTAAACTCTCTTTTTCACATTACAGGCAGGACCCAGGTTGCAAACAAGATCCATTCCCAAAGTCTGTCTTTAATTTGTAGACGAGCTGGTAAAGTAATAACACAGTACATAATAATAATAGTAATAATACAGTAATAATAAAAGTAACTATAAACAGTATGGTACCTCGAGCCGATGAAGCCGCACAATGTTTTCACAGGTGTCACAAAGTAGCGTGTGCGTTCGTTATTAAGAATAACTGTATTTAACCCGAATTTAATATAACAGGATTTATGGCGGTCTGTTCGTACGAGCTGTCTGGGAGGCAGACATTCTTAGCCTGGAGATTGCCTGTACTCATGCCCAACTATTAACTGCTATGCAGACCAAGTAATGGAACGGACCAGAGAGACTGATTGGTATTTTATATACTTAGTCACCTCAGGTTCTTTGACCTCTGTTTTACCATCTAACCATCACAAATTCACAAATAAGGTCTCAGTTTCCTGACTGACACACACAGCCCCCTGGTTACCAGCCCGACATCATAATGACCATGTGCCTTATGTACCTGCACAGAGAGACCTAATTTGGAACTAAAACTAACTGAATAAGAAAACTTTGGAAAGACCCCACACTCTGCAGGCACAAGTGAATGTCCCTGGGTAGGGGGAACAAAAAAGCTTAGAGTGACACCTGCAACAGTGATTATCTCTGACTATGACAGTATCCTCGAGCAGGTCTGGCTCAGACGCTGGATCCAGGGAGGTACTGCACCTGCACGCCCCAGGGCCCTGAGCTGTGTCAAACATAAGAGGCCAAAGTCCCTCCAATACCATCCGCTTGGGGATGGGTGACCAGAAACCCACAGAACAATGTCGCCCTGGAATATGAAATTAAATATTTCACAAAGCCATGAGTTCCTGAGGATTCTCAGCCTGACAGAGATACACAAAACCTCAGCACCAACCTACAAAAGCCACTAGTCATAGTGCAGTATAACCACTTAGCAACAGTTACAGTTTAAACCAAGCATACCCTAGAAGATATGCAGCTGATTGATATTCATAAAATGATATTCACAGAAATGGGGAAGCACATTTTATGGCTTGTCAATGCCTTCTTTCTATTAAATGTTCATTTTTAACATGGGTTGGTGATTTGAATCTCTTGTTAATAAATGACATCAGATTTACAATAACACAGCTTTAAAACGAATCTGCGGGATCTAAAAGCAACTCCAGCGGGTGACAAACGAATCGATGCCTTCAATCAGCAGACATGAAAACGAAAGGCTAAGGGATATGCGACAGGGACAAAAAAAAAAAGCATAAAGTGGAGAATAAAGCAGAGAATACCATAACTCAGCCCAAGACCGCCAGCTGTTCAGTTCCTGATTAGATAGATCAGAGGAAACTACACAGTCCGGACCCATAAATATCCCTTGTAAAAGGCATGCTGTTCAATTACTGTAAATGCAGCAATGAAATACTGTTTCTCCACATTAGGGTTGAGAAACAGCCTCTCGCACTCCGATTTAACCTGTTCCCCGCTGCTGGCTGGCATGGCAACGTGAAAAACATACACCACAGAGTCGTTAAGAAGCAGTAGGATAACTATGCTGAAGTATATAAACACTGCAGAACTGCTCCTGTTAATTACAGGTATCCTTGTCACGATATGAATTTGTCTACTTAGCTGTAGATAAATCCAGGCTGTCGTCTGTCGTTCTATTCATATAAATCATCTGTGAGGGAGTCTGTGAATATTGTTGGATGTTTACCAAAGTAGTTAATGAGGTCCCATATCAGTGTCCCACAAACACACAGCACTATGGGCTATGGCGGTTACAACCCGGTCCTCGAGGAATCCATGTGTTTGCTCCCTTGCACCTCCCTGCCACAGAATCCACGTCTGTTCACCCTCCCAGCTCCGTAGCGGGAGCAAAAGACATGGACTCTCTTGTAGTCCCCAAGTACTGGATTGGGAAAAGCTAGTCTAAAATGCCCCTTGTGTGTGTTTCTATTGTCACCCAATGAGCATCCATTCATACCTTCTACCCAAATGGGCATAAACAAAATCTCAGGCTTAATGCAGAAGGAGGTCCGCTGCTGACTATGCTGAAAGCTGGGAAAACCCTGCGGCCCGCAGGTGCCAGGCAGACATACTGTCTCAGGACCTCAACCACCTAAGTCTTCCTCGTGCTTCCAGACCATTAGGTTCCAGCAAACAGCCTTAGCTACACTAACCCAGTCCGTCTCTAACCACAGGGTCCAACATCACAATATCGGACACCTGGCAATTCGACATTGTGCAACAAAACCCTCCCTTGCAGTTTGGCGCAACACAAAAAGGGCCACTTACCACCATATTGTAGGCTTCAGGGACATCTATTTCGAACCGGAACTTTCCACTCTGGTAGTAGCCTTCATCTGTGGAAAGGAAATTGCGATGAGTTTACTCTCATGAAACGAAATGAAAATAGCATAGGGGTTTGATTAAAATGCAAATTACATAAAATCTCACATCCCTTGAACCAATAAAGTGGGTGAATGTGGAAGAATAAATCTGAACGTCTCACTAAAAACATTAAAAACTATATGGTACACTGGAATGTAGAAACCCACATTGTTAGGTCCCGACCCAGTTTCAGACAATCCCTCCACGATACTCACTCTGCACGAAGGGGCAACTTTATTCACAATTTTATTTCCTCATTTAAAAAATGCAAAACCTCTTATATACCAGCTCAAACTTTAATAGGTTTTGTGCGTTGCAGCTAAAAGCAGATGGGAATGCCCGCTTCAAACAGGGTCTATAACTTACAGCATATTCTTAGAGAAGGGGATTCGGCGATACAGCTCGAATCTCAGCCAACTTCTTGCTTTTAAAGGTTGCTCGGATGAAAGCCAGCAAAGGGTAATGTTAAAAATAACCGTAGCTCGAGACCTTTGTCAGCACGCTTCAGCAATGCCAAAGTCATTTTCCATTACAAACGGTAAGAATTCAGGCTCACCTCAAAACAAAGCACAGACGTTAAGGGAGACTGTCGATTTCGGAGTGTGACAGCAGGAATGTAATAGATGTTTTTTTTTTTTTTTAAAACAGGAAGCCCATACCATCTTACAGCAGATTATGAGGCTAACAAACAGGAACACCAGGGAACAGAAGTCATGCTCTTAATAATCACTGGAAAAAGCCAGGGTCATTTTGCAGTGCATTCTCTGACACGGACTATCCACAGTGCCATTCACAACGTTCAAAACAGGATGGAGACAAGCGTCCAACCCGCAGTCAGCCTGTCACAAGGCCAGCATGTCAAATCTACCAACACAAGGGACCCTTTTAAGCCGCAGTGAAAGTTCTTCCCCAAGAAAGACACGTCATAAACAGGGTGCTGAGGTCAAGGCAAAGGGAGAGCAAATGAAGCCATAACACCCTTCAGTGAATTGCTTCCATCCATGACGCGATCCTCCACCTTCATGGCTCCCAACACGCAATGCCATTAATGCTGATGCTGGCTTTTCTAAAGGGTGAGGTGCTGAAAGTGGACCAGAGAGGAGCTCCATGGTTTTGAACCAATTCGGGATGTGATCTGTCAGACCATGCAATCGATTCCTCCCCGCCAACAGCAAACAACTAACAAAACAGCTTGTTCATCCTACATTGTTTGATTGAGGTGGTGGTTCCCTTCAAGACGGTCCAGGAACTCGGAGTCAGGTATCTGAACTTCCACGGGAAAGCACCTTGTGAGTAAGGTGTATAAGTAAGAGTAACAACAGAGTTGTGGTACTCGGGTTTGTTATGATGTCCACATATGAATGGTCACACACTCAGATGAATTTTTACTTGGCCTTAACTACGACTCGAGCACTAGTTACCTGAAAAATCCACAGCCTGTACACAGTTTTTGTGGTCCCTAATTTCTTACATTACAGTAGCTTCAATGTGTTTTAAATATTGTGCATGTACCCACTCATGTCTCTAATTATGTCTACCTAGTCAGCAATTATCTGGCTCATGTACAAGTTCCTGTGCAAGATATCAGGTAAAAAGAAGCACCCCGCAGAAGGTAAATACTGCAGAGCGTCGATAACTCAGGCAGCTGGTACCACTTCCAATTTCTCTCGACATTTGGGAAGGAAACAAAAGAACAGGTACGTAGGCTAATCCTAGCAAACTCAGCTTGTTGCAAGGCAATGACTGGGGAAAGTGTCCAGCCAAAATGTGTTTTAATTAATTTATGACTAAATCTGTTTCATACTGATATTTTCAAATATAATGCTATTCCGGTATCTAGGAATCCTGATGATAAAATTTGCAAACTGGGAGGGAGGGATCCCTATTAAAAATTTCACCAGGAAATTCACAGAAATAAAATATACCCAAAATATCGTGGTATACGATAGTACCTTAATACCACCCAAGTCTCGGTCAGTTATTGAACGGGCTTTTAACGCAATTGAAAGTCAAGAAAGTAGTGCCTTTAAATGTGACAGGGAGTTAGATACGCACAAACTTCATGACCGTGATTTGAATTTTTAAGTGCGTTAAAAGTCAAGGGCCTAATGGTGGAGTAATTGATCAACTGGGAGTGGGAATCAAACCAGCAATTTTTCAGAAATAGAACTCATTACCTACCAAGTCATACACCACCTTCTGACTAAACACGTTAAATATTAGGTAGCTACACCCTGTTGTCTGCATGCTTAAAGGTAGTTATGGGCTATATATTCAAATCAATGATGTCATGCTTGCTGATGGTAGTTATTAGCTAGGTAGTTGTAAATATGATGTAACTGGCTGGCTAGCTGGCTAAGATTCAATTAACGACAAATGATAAATTAATGACAAACATTTGGCATTAAGCAGGGAGAAAAAAGATGGCAAGAAAGCTTAAATTGAACATTTCCATGTATTATGTAGTGAGGGTTACAGCAGGGGGAGGGGGCTTTAAAGTAACTAGCTGGGGATATTTACATTTTTTTACATATTTATAAATTATTTGAAGGTAATTTTAGGTATTTGTTCACTTTAATTTATGGTTTTTGAATTCATAGTCTAGAATTGAACTCAGACTCTGACCCCTAACCCCCAGTTAGAAGCTGTCTTTACTCAGATGCAACTCATTAAAGATACAGTCTTGACTTGGGTTTGATTGAGGTGGACTTGAACGGAACACTGGTACACAGTACCCTGCCACAGCCGCTCCTGTCCCTCAGTAGTGCTGTGAGCTCAGAGCTCACCTAAACAATAATGAACTCAGTGGCGCTGGTTTTCTTCTGTGTAACAAGTGCTTCTGCTAATTGCAAGCACACAGCACTATTTATGAACAGCAACGCCTCCCGATCGTGAACCACCGCTGCCCCACAGACCAGCTTAAAGCAGAGATAAGACGTGCCGGTGAAACTCATTTAAATTTAAAATTCACCTGAACTTAATTTAAATGTAAAATGTATATAGGGCCAACAAGTCTCCACATGGTAAACATCCTCCACAGGCTGTGATGTTAGGCTCTTAGGACGATGATTTCTTGTTATGCATTTTAAATCCTTAATTAAAATACTTAATTTTGCACTTTGTCAACCTGGATGATCCTCATACCTGACAGTGTTTATGCATTGTTCTTCAGAGACTACGGCTTCCTGGAAGTGCCAAAACAAAATATATAGATGGAACTAGGAACTAAATACAGCTTATACAACACTATACTACTTTAGCTGACTAACCTACAATGAATAGGTAATACTACAAGTAATAAACACTGCCCAATGATGATTTTAGATAGGGGGTCACTTCAACTTACAATGTGCATACAACAGAAACCCAGATGGCTGCCTGCCTCTCACACAAGCAAACGGAATAGTCATATATCGCCACAATGACCTTGAACAATCCAGGACAGGGTCAATCACTTCTTTCTAAAGACATTCAATTTTCCAAATGAGTGTAATCAACAAGAAGATGATCGATCATACTGCTGAGGTTACAAACAGCCCCGTTCGTTACCAACATACTCACAGAAGAGAAGTGTGACTCCAGTTCAGGAGTGAAAAAGTAGTATAGCATAACCATTAGCTTACAAAAAACAGATGCCAAGAATGAAATTATTTTGAGCTAGAACCAATTAAAAAGAAAAATCAGAATTTTGTATCATGTGGGTCACTTTTCCAGTATCATACAACTTCCTGAAGTTCTTCTCTTTAACCATTCATGACATGAAACACCACGGAAAACCAGATTACTACCCACACATCGACTGGCAGGGGAATCAGCAGAAATATGCCAATGACATAAATTTTCCTCTTGAGCCAACTGAACTAAAATTGACACAGAACAGTCTCCCGGTGAAATTATTGAAAGAACAGCACAATCTATGGAACAATTTCATTTGCATAAGTAGAAAACTATGCGGCATCCAGGACTGAGCATTATGTCGATATTACCGCTAATCAATATCATCAGACAAGTGAGCCTGTGTTGATATCTTACAGTGACTAACCGGCGATTATCGCCTTTGTCGGGGAAGTAGCCTTAGGCTACACGCAAGATGACAACGACTTCAGCTCTATAGCTGTCTGCGACCCCCAAGCACTGTCGTCAAGTTTTAAAGACTGCTGTTTAGTGGATTATCAGTATATATTTTCATGCTTTCCCATTTTTATATCTGCTAAATAAAAATTCAGTGGCCCGCTTGGTGTCGCATGCATGTGTGCCTATGTGCGGGGAGGGGTGGGTGCTGGATCCTTCGATATTATCATTTATTGGGATATTTTAGACTTAAAATATTACTTTAAAAAATAAATTGCCGAGCCCTAGTGCTGTCAAACCAAAGCGAATGTTTACCGAGTGGTATTTCCCTTGAAATAGCAGTTGGATCAAGCAGCACGTACTATCCTTGAGGGACTGGGACCTGTAACTTAAGCCCTGGGACACAGTGGGCTCTGTTCTGATACTTAACACTGCTTAGACTTAATGCCCTAACAAAGAACAAATGGACCAACAGACCTTTAAAAAGGCATGATGTTCATACACATCTACGGCTTTCAAGTAATGTCAGCCAGCCAGTGAAAGTTCACGCTTATGACAGTACTAATATCTTATCTTATTCTCCCAGGTTTCCTGTGGCAACGTGACCTCCAAGAGCTCATTCAGATCACCTAGAAAGTTCCTCTCTTGAAGGCAAGTGTCATTATAATCCCTCCCCCAGTGACCGAAACCACACACCAGCTCAGCTTACAGGCTGATCCAGGCCTCTGGTCAGGCAGGTGTGTAGCAGACCAGCGCTGTCTACTGGCTGGCAGGTAACACTAATATCCCTCACACATTTTTTGGGCTAAAACAAGCCCCCGTGTATACCTGCTCAGCAGCTGATGAAGCCAATGTTGGGAGGGGGGGTCTTAAACAGGCTTAATTATTAGCTGTACAGAAGGAGAAAAGCATCTTTCCTAATCTGAGTCTGTATAGATCGGTAAACAGACATGTAGCTGATTCAAACGACTGTCATTGCCCTGATGTGTACACACATCTGTAAAAAAAAAATACGATGCTTCAGTCTGCAGTCTCTCCCAAAACAAGATGACAGGTAATGAAACGGAAAGCAGATTAGCTTATCACCACTGAGCACAAGAGCAAAAAACATGATTTTAAACATAAGCACATCTCAAAAAATGAAGAGTTCTGCCAAAACTGGGCACAAATTCCTTTTTAAAAAAAAAATTCTAAACAAACAAAAATACAACTTTGCACAATGTTTTAATCTAAAAGCTGGAATGAAAAAGGCGAACAGAATCCAGAATTTTTTTCTGCCTGAAAAAAATATTATGTAGGAAAGTGTGGGGGGGTATGGGGGGGTTATTCCGGCTGCACAGCAGAACAAACCTGTAGAGCACCAAAGTCAAGCACAAAAGCACCTGGATGAATGACGCGACATTTCCACAGGGTCTGCCAGTTTACGGGAGTGACCAGTTCCTGGGTGACGATTTACAACACAGACCAGTTAGCGGCTATTATATTTAGGGCTCGTGGCACCATGACTGGGGTGAGAGTCTCCAGGGCAAAATGAAGTCTCTAAGCTGGCAATGAATAACGGCCTATTATAACATTTTACTGCAGATTAATGGGACAACAGGCAGTTCGTCCAGAAGCTTAAGCAGACAAGCTTTTCATTAAGTCCCTGAACATTATGCGATCCGCTGCCCTGAGTTTTATATCATCTGATTCTTTTGTTTATATTTCTTTAAATAAACATGACACTGAAGCATTTCAAACAGCACTTTGAGCAAAAAGCGTACTGAAGTATTTGTCAAAACCAAATCCAAATGTTTCACTAAACATGACGGGAACGATCCCACTTGCAGCATCACCTCGCAACCGCCCCCCCTCCCCCCCCAACCGCCCTGCAACACCCAGGCCCTGAAAAGTCACAGAGCGAGGCCACATTAGCCATAGTGTCACATCTAAACACCAGACGACAGTGAACACTAACAGCACGCCTATTAAAGCTAATGGCTGTAAAAGTGATACATTAAACCATCAGCGATGCTTTTGAACATTGAGTAGAGGGTCTGGAAGTCTCCTGACGCTACATACTGTACCCAGGCCTGTCCGCCTTTCTCAAACCGCTGGAAGTGGCCTGTCTCCTGCTGCATGTTTAAAAACGCAGTCATGAGGGGCACCAGTGTGTCACTGGGGCAACCCACAGGGTGAGTGACACCCCACAGGGTGAGTGACACCCCAGGATAGCTTCAGGTCCCTCCTCAAGGGGCCGTCAGCCAAAACTGCATCTTACTTATTTTAAACACTGATTCCATGTGGAAGGTAATAATAGACGACCCCCCGCCGTCTCAGACACCATTACCAGACGCATGTCCGTCCTTTCATCAGACCCATCGCGGATCACACCACAACTCACTGGCTGAAGAAATCTGGGCAATTTCCTCCTTCTCCATTGTTGAAATAAAACTGGCAATATCAAGACTGGAGGAGCAGGCCTGTGTGTACACAGAGTATAGGGGGGTGACCAAGCCTTATTGCCGGTGAGAAGGTCAACGGGAGATTTAATAGGTTCTCTAACCCAGTAGCTTTACACTGGAGGTAGGTGGGATGCTGTTTACGCCCATGCCGGGGGTCCGCGATGATGGCAATACTTCATTTGACACGCCGGCCACACGCTGAGCACAGATCAGGCCGCCTGATGGGACGTGTGAAGGGAGGGCTAGTGGCGGGGGGGGGGAGGAGGAAGAGGGGATAGTAACCTATAGGTGGATCAAGAATCACTGGGGCCAGTGACATGCAGCCAGTTAAGCCATACACCCTACAGACTGGTCATCCTGGACAGAGGCAAACAAAAAAATACAAAACAAACCCTTAATGTCTTTATTGATGGTTAGAGTATGGAATAGTTTTCCTGTGAGTGCAGTGCAAGCTAAAACCTGAACTTTAAGTTGTTAGCCGAGTTCTCCCCATCAAGCTCGACGGGGCGATTGGCCTCGTTTGTAAACTCGTGTTATGTTCAAACGCAAAACAAAAAGAGAGAGAGGGAGCAGGTGCTGCAGCAAGCTGGAGGAGCTGCCTTGTTAATAACAGCGCAGCCCGATGGAACACCCCCCCGCTTCCACCGACGGATGTCTCACACTTCCCAGACATCAAGTCTCCGGCATCCTCCACAGCATTCGTCCTCCTCCATCGGAAAACAGGCACGCTTCATTTAAAAAAGAAAAAAAAAAACTTTCCTCTAAGAATCCTGATTAACCGGAGCAGACCGATATTATGCAGTAAAGAGAAGGGAATTCTGCTGAATATTTCACTTTAAATCGTACTTCCTGTCCTCAAGTAAAAACCCATAATATGACAGTATCACTTCCATATCTGGCACATTTATGCTGCTTGCACCACTTTCACAATCAGTTGACATACCAAAGTATCCATCCATCTTCCTACTGCTTATTTTGGACAAGGGGGTGGGGACTGGGGGGCTGGGGCCTGTCTCACTGCAGGGGGGCACCTTGGACAGCATTCGCCCTCATCTCGGCCCATATAAACACACTACGGGCGAATCAGAGGTGCCAATTAGCCTCAGTGCATCGCATCTGGATTCAAACCCCCAACTGTGGAGATGTGAGGCAGCAGCACTGCCCAATGGGTCGCCCTGCCAAGCGATTCACATCAGCTGCACATGAATCACTGCAGGATTGATGTCTTCTTAGATCGCTACCTTATTCCTTCTTTTTAGCACATGCAATAATTCTATCTGAGTCTACACCTGTCAGTGAAATGCTTTCGCGGCCAGCAGCCAGCGGGAAGCGGTGATGGAATCTATGCCGGAAATAATCTGCACTCTCACCCTGCTCATCCGAGTTCAAGTTCAAAGTTTTATTTGTCATACACACAATTAGAGACGGTACAATGTGCAGTGAAATGCATCACGGCCCAGCTCCAGGCTGAACAGGCGACGTACATATAAGGGACATAAGTATGATGAGACGTGACATTGGACACCCCAAAGTAATTCAGATGCCCTTGGCTTAAGGCATTTCCTGGGCAGTCTCCTCACATCGCTAAGATATTCCGTCGGCTCCGCACAGATGGTGATGACATTCACTGCTCTTAGATGGAAACAGACACACAACAATCAGGACAGGTGTAGAACATAAGAGGTACACACTTATTGGGGCAGAAGTGTGTCCTACACTTCCCAGTGCCTTCCTACCAAAGAGAAAATTCATTGTCTCTCTCTCTCTATGTATATGTATGTGTATATATATTATACACACACACATACTCTGTTCTGCCTGCTTATTTTACAGAAAATTCTGCGAAAGGATGGAGGCTAAAAGTTCTGTAGGCGAAGCCAATTTGAGCCGTGACACGCAAACGTTTTTTAAACGCGTGACCTCCAGATCAGATTTCGACCTTGAGACGTCCAGCACCATCGCACCTTTTCACTCTTCAGCCGCTCTTCTTTCCACCGCGAAACTCAAGCCGGCCATTGGCCGACTTCTCCCCCTGACGGGGGGCGCGCCAAGTGGGGATCATTACCCCCCCCCCACCATGACCTCCTAACATCCGGCTCTCTGTGGGACCCTCGCTGGGGCTCCATCCACCCCAATCGTCAGAGGTGCTAAATCTCACACACCATCACACAGCCAACAAAAAAAACAAAAACAAAAACAGGACGAAACAGAAAATGAAATCAGGTGAATGACAATGTATTTATAATGGAAGACTGACGTTGGGAGATCTTTGCATCCTCTGCACTGAAAAATTTATTCATTAATCTGACTGTTTCCTGGGCCACTCTGCTGACTCATTCATCAGTCCGGCCTTCACCAGAGCGGTCATTAAAGCATGGCATTCACTTCTATTCACAAACACAAGCCTTGTGACCATCTGTGGGGAGATGACCATGTGCTCCTTCTGACAGGACCAGCAGGTGACAGTGTCTCCGTGGGAACAGGCTAGCCATGTGACTTGGCAAACCGCGGCCGACACCAGGAAGGTGGGGAGTCGCCTCTCATACACACGTCGACTGCATGTCCACTAAAAATCTTTCAATTGTACACATATTCACTTTTAAAAAGCACATACATTTCCTGTGCTCACTGCTCAGACTTGCTGGCCCCAAAGCGCTCGCTCTGCTCACCCATCTCGCCCTTTGTCACTTCAAAAAAGGCCAAACTGCACTTTGCTTAAGACAATGACTGCAGGTCACTTTAAATCAACAGACACACCTCTGTAGCTGGAGGAATAAGGAGCTGGATAAAGAAACACGGGATGGTTCTGGGGAGGCGCTGAGCCCCATTATTTCAGTTCCGATCCAATTCCGATACACAACTGCCGATACAGATTCCGATACAAGAACTCTTTTTGCTTTAATATCCTGATACTATATTTTAATATTTGAATGTAATAAAAAATAGAGAAAATACAGAAATATTTATACTTTAGATATTCATTTTTAAACTAGTAAATACAAATTTTAAAAATGTATGCCAAAAAATCTTTAATTAGGCTACTAGAAACATACATAACGTTCTGTTCCACCTTTTTTTTTTTTTTACATCTTGTTTTAAGTATTTTAGAGACAAATTGTTCAATTTGAATATCTTCAAAGCAAGGATACGCAAGCGGGGAATGCTTAAAATGCCCCATAACTTTTATCCCACTGGTAACTTTGTAGTGACAGCAGCCCTCGTGCATCACAAGCTGCAGCGAACACGCAAAAAACAGCCCAAGCTGGTGACTCCCAAATCATCCAATGCTTTTTTCATATTACTCACGTCGCACAATTTCGTGCACTTTGTTTAGTGGGATTTTCCACTACAGTGTTTCCCCTACCATTATATTAGGGGGGCACCCCGCCCCCCCCTTGAAGGTCAAGTTAATTTCTTTTAATTTTATTTTCTATATAGCGCTAGATCACAACAGAAGTCATTTAAGTTTACTTTTCCTATAGAACAGGTCTATACATTGTCCTTTTATTAAACAAACTAAATAGCCTTATGTTATTTACCTAATTTAAACAGCAGCTTGTCATTTTTCTCTCTACACGGTTGTGCGTTTACAATTCTCCTCTGCTCTCTGTATCACGCATGGTGGAGTTCCCCCCCCCCCACCCCCAAAGCTGTAAACCTAAGGGAAACACTGCACTACATGCCGCTTGTACCTCTCAAAACTTTGTTTTTACAAAAATTGCAAATTGCTGCGCTACTAGTTGTTGTTTCAAGCATAAAATACCAGACTGTCACTCTCTTATCTGACGCTCTTGCGCTCCTCCTGTTGAAAAGGTTACGCACGTGACGTGACAGCAGGCGAAAGTCACTGTAGTCACTGCAGTCACTGCACTCACACCCACTGAATGGCAAACAAAAAGTGGCAGCATAAGTGTTCAGCTTGGATGCCACAAAAAACACATCTAAAATGGGAAAGAGCTGTCGCGCGACAGATTGACAAATCGATTTAACAAGAAATAGGAGCTATCTTTTTACAGACTGCAGAAAACTAAATTAGTAAGTATCGGACGAGAACCAGTCATATGTGGCCAATACCTGATCCAATAGGTATGGATTGGTGCCACTATCGAGCTGAATATCGGATCGGTGCCCCTCTAGAGGACCTGGAGGTCTGGGCTCCTGTCTGTGAGGGCAGTGTCACCCGGAGTTTAGGCAATGGGGATCTCTGCTTTTGAAGGGTGATCATTTCCAGTACAATCCCTTTTAGACTCGGATTACTCAGTCAAACCAAATGCCTTTTTAGTCCTGCTTGTCATTAAGAGTCAAAGGCAAAAACAAAACACGCACTGGCTGATTAGCATGCTATACATGCTGCACCTTCAAATAACTGGTAACACAAATCCGTAAAAGTCAAAACGTCCCTGTCACATTAAACAGCAAAAACACCGTCAAGAAAGCACCTTGACTTCCATCAAACTGACACGTGACAGACCCACCCCCACCCCCTGTACAAGTAAACACTGAACTGTTAGTTCATTCCCATTATCAGTAATATGCGTGCGACATTCAAAATACCATCATACCATGAGTATAAGGGATAAGATCTTGACTGCTGTGCCCCCAAGCCGGGCCAGAAAGGCCAGCTACCCTCTGCCGATCAGGACCGGGCTGGCCTGCCTTACCTGGGGAGATGTCCAGCTGGAAGTGGTGTAGCTTGTTCACGTCGGGGAAGGCAACTTTACAGGTACCTAGGGGAGTGACAGGTCAGAGGAGAGAGCTGTGACAGCACGGTACACAGCTCTGAGACAGTATCATCAGCCTAACATCAAGGACATCATACATTATGACTGAAAGCAAAAACACAGTTACAGACATTTAGATGACCATTTAAACTGCAGAACCTCTGAGATGCCACACTGCACCTCACCCCACCCCCCCAATCAGTGGTGTTAAAGCCGCTCAAGCCACCCGAATGGAAAGGCTGAGTTAGACTCCCCCTGGTGGCGAGATATGTATGGTACAAGCGATGACAGCCCACTATTGAGGGTTCAGGTGTCCGTATACTTCAAACAACATCCGGACAAAACGGAATCAAACACGTCAGTGAAAACAATCCGTGGCACAGTCAAAACAATGCTGCCACCTTGCACATTCTACGCCATGCCATGACCCTAGAGGGCGCAGGATGTGTTTGATGTGGCAGACCCTAATACAGCGTAAACAAACGTATTGTAGTGAGTGCATGAGTTGTTTTGATGAAGGAGATGACAGCTCAGTTAAAACTGAAGTTACTTTATTAACAGCCACTTTTGGTTTAATACCAACAGTGGCACAGACAGCGAAGCCTACAATTTACACACCACTCATGGTTACACACCGACGAAACACAAGCTTTGCACAACAAACATTACACGGATGAGACACTTACTATTAAGAGAAATACACAAATATATTTTAATTTGCACTACTTAAAGATGCATGCGATATGGCGCAAAGTATGCGGTAGCTGGATAATTAGTCCTCTTGGCCAATCCTGCGGCACCACATTTATGTCAGCCAATGGAGGATAATGGGTGGGATCAGAAGAAACGGAAAAGTTCAGCTCTGGAACCCTGCACAGGTGGTGCACCGAAACCACGATCATCGCGGTGATTCCGCGTCACACAATATCGTTTTGCCAAAAACTACGCTGAATCCATCGATTTCGCTGATGTGAACGGCCAGCTTTAGGCTAGTGATTCTCAACTCGTGGGTCGTGACAAGTTCGGAAAGGGTAACGAGGCAGAGTTGGAAATGTAAGCATTTTAAATCCGACAAGCTCCTACACTGACCCACGATCGGATTTCCCTGTTCATATAGAATTAACCTATATGAACGGGTCTTGGGTCTGCAACTGCTTAGTGCATAACCAGTGAACACTAAAACAATCCAAGACAGATTTGTGCGATAGGCATTGATTGGCGTAAATTGCAGAGTGCAATGATCACAGCGTTAATTTAAACATAAACTTGATATAGGGTCGCGACTGAGCTGGCATGGTAAAAATTGGGTCGCGGTGCAAAAAAGCTTGAGAACCACTGCTTTAGGGTATTGAGATGGGAGGCCAGACATCTGCACTTTGCGTCGGGGATTTGAGGCACACAAACAGAAAAAGGCTGGTAAAACAGTGTCCTACACTTTAGAGGTTATGCGAAATGAAGGAAATGGGAAAATACTTACTGGGAAGGTTAGCTTCAAGTTCTGCAACTTCTGCAAAAAAAAAAAAAAAAAAAAATATTAAAATAAATAATGCAGCTTAATAATACAGGTTTTATCCAGCTGAGC
This sequence comes from Gnathonemus echidnorhynchus, assembly GCA_026776725.1. Taxonomy (NCBI): domain Eukaryota; kingdom Metazoa; phylum Chordata; class Actinopteri; order Osteoglossiformes; family Mormyridae; genus Gnathonemus; species Gnathonemus echidnorhynchus. Next base: position 18,247,496 of record JAODJU010000035.1, on the reverse strand, counting down.
TCAGCAGTGCCGCCTGGGGCTCACTGACAGCTCCTCACAATCCCAAACGGGGCTACAGTAGTGAAGTCCTGTGCTTGGCATCCCACTCAGTTAGGGGGCTTTTGCATGCGGACTGCCTCCTGCGGGCTCTGCGCATTGCGGTCCAAAATCCACGGCTCCCTTCCAGCCCCGGCCAACGCCATCGCCGCAGTCGCATCAGAGTTGGCATTTTTTTTGTAAGATTTGCCCAGTCCGGCCAAGGTGACCAAGCCCAGATTCGTGCGGGTCAGATCACCCCAGGCCTTTTTGCGGTGCCGATCACACTCCCCACTCCGCCCCCAAACCCCCAGTCCACATTAGCACACATGGACTGTCGCTCGAGCTCCACACTGAGTGACTCTGACACACTGTGACATTTGTGCAGCAGTACAGAGGTTCCCCATTAACGAGGTGATGTCAGCAGCAGTCCACAGAATCTGCCTCGTAAACCAGGACTATCTGTTCATGGCTTGCATTTGGAAAACAGGATGCATTTACAAAGTGCGTTTATTCATTCAGAGTGTCAGTAAATCATGTGACATATTCAGCGCTGTGACACCTTCTAGACGGCGACCACATCCTGTCACAATGGTCTACGGTTATACCAAATCATCACCATCATCATCTACATCATCTTCACGCTGCTGCTCCTGGAGAAGGACACGGGCTGCATGTCACAGTCCTCCATTACTGAGACCACAGACCTTCTGCAGCTCCTTCTGGAGAATCCCCAGACATCCCCAAGCCAACTGGGAGATATAATACCGTCGGCGTGTGCCGGGTCTTCCCCGGGGCCTCCGCCCAGTCGGATGTGCCCAGAAAAGCTCTTTGGGATGCATCCAGGTGGCCTCCTTATAAGACGCCCAAACCATGCCAGCTGAGTGCCATTTTATCCAACACCGCAGCTCTGTCCTCCTGCCTCATAAAAGGGGGGGGCAGTAACACCACACGGATTCAGCTAAGAGCCATGAACCCGGGTCTCCAGACCTCTCCTACGTGACCACTGTCTCCTGAGCAGATCTCCGGCTCCAAGGACAGAAAGGGCGCCTGTCAGACGGACCGCAGAATCAACTGGGACAGTCGTCATAGCAATTCAATAATCATTTTTGTTTTTTAATGAAACGGGGAGACAAATATTCATAAAATGATTATCCAAAAAAATCCCAGAATCAAAGCAAAAGCATAACCCAAACTACTTAATTATTAGTAATAAAACAGAGCAGCACAAGGACACTAATAATGAGAAGTAATCATTCAGTCTTGATCATTAAGATGACAAGCCGCCGGCTTCTGGCAATCAGTGGGAAGCGACCCGGCGGATGGTTAATTTTCTTGTCTTTCCTAAGTGATAAATGAGTAAATTAACACCCGGAGATGAGGGTGGAAGTGGTTCTTTCAAGCAAGAGGAGCGCAGCAGCAAGGAGAATAACAGAAAATAAACGTAAAATCAGGGAGCAGTTTGATGGGGAGCCAGCCAGAGTCTGACACGCAGAGGACAGAGAGACGAGTCACCGGCTGTCACTGCAACACGCTGCCACTGCCGTTAATTAACTTCAGGGCCCTGGAGCAACTTGCCCAACTTACAATTAGAGCCCTTTTTTGTTGTTTTTTTGGGGAAGTATTTCAGGTCATGGGCATGGCAACATTTGATGAGGGAATTAAGCTGCAGAAATCCCTCCACAGAGAACCCGGGTGAGGGGGGCGGTACGAGGAGGAGAGGCCCCCGGGTGAAGGGGGCGGTACGAGGAGGAGAGGCCCCCGGGTGAAGGGGGCGGTACGAGGAGGAGAGGCCCCCGGGTGAAGGGGGCCATACGAGGACGAGCCAGAGCTGGGAGGCTGAGCTGCAGTGTCAGGCACTCAGGTCCCCAGCTGAATGCACAGACACACAGTTACACACAAACACACTCACACACAAAGAGAGACTCACACACAGACTCGTGTACAGTCTATACTCCTGTATATCACACATTAATATACAATTAATATACAATAAGGCAGTCAATTACCAATCACCATCTTCAAACCACTTACCCTGGACAGGCTTGCAAGGTTTTGGTGCAGCCTGACACAGGGCACAGAGCTGATACGTAAACGGAATAATCACACGTACAATCATAAGCGATCTGCAATACAGAGGCAACAATTAGCCTGAAGGCATGTTTTTGGACTGCCTGAACAAAGTGAAGCACATGGATGATGATATTGTGACCCGGGGATAAATCTGCCAAGAGTCCTCCGCAGAGCTGTGTCTAATTCGTCTAAATTAGAGAACCTTCAACAGCATGAAAAAAAGCCACAAAAGTTTAACTTTTAATCTTAGTTAAACTTAGAACATGAGTGGAAAAGGACAAAACGATCCTTGATACAAAACAGCGTGTCCTGAGTGATGGAAGAGGGGAACCCCAGGGCAGCGTCAAACACAAGACACCGTCTTTTCATGTTGAAATCCGGCTCAGAGGCATCTAACGGCCTTTGATATTCATGAGGGGAGCGGCTCCGACTTACAGCCATGATCAGATGATAAGAGCGCATGGGAGAGGCTGGAGGTGCAGAGAATGGGATGACAGGCTCCCCGATGTCCACGTTGGTTCCGTGAATTCGCAGCACGACACGAGTCCCCCTGCACCTCTGAGATGCTGCCTCTGTTATCCCCCCCCCCCACCACACCCCCATCTGATGCTCACGCTGAGGTTTACTGACAACAGGGTACACCGCCACAAGTGTCCAAAAAAAATTCCCAAGTGACGTCACGCAATTCCCCCGTGACTGTCTTCACCTGACAGAGCTGGCTGAAAGCTTGATGAATCAGTCAGCCATGTGGTCTAATTTTATTTGACGCGTAATGTCCACATGCCACGAGTCCCATTTGTCACAAAGCACAATCACATCCCTGTGAGCATTAACAACAAAAATATAAAAATTCCTCCCCACCAGCTATAAGCTAAGCGGCAAAAAGGCGGCAGAAGCATTGCAATTTAAGCACCTTTGTGTAAACGTGAACACAGCATCTTTAAGTGCGTAAGCGCAACCTTCCGCGTTAAAGACAGGAGAGGTAGCCCCTGCTCCGAGCTGAAAGGCTGACTCCAGAACTCCCAAGAGGCTCCAGTACAGGTCTGAGCGTGCATCATCTAACCCCAGAGGAACCAGACAGCGTCTCGCGCTTCCTGTTATCTCCTCCTCATTTTACATTCATATTCAACACCTCTGAAGCATCTGCTGTTTCTCAATACGCAACATAAAGGATGCCTCACTCCACCCCGGACTCTGAGAATACTGTCAGTTCCCTAACAGACGGATTACTGCTTTGCAAAGAGTGTACACAAACTGAATAACAATTGCAGGTGGAATACAGGGTGGGGCAAGAAAATACAGCTTCTATATAAGAATTATTCACGTTTCTTGCATAAAACTCTGCCCGCTTCCAACAGAATATATCATGGAGCAGGATATAGGTCTCGTTAATAGGAGCACAGGAGGAAGACCATTAAAAATAACAACCTACTGGACACCCAGGCTACTCTTGAGATCCAAGCAAACATGTCCAACCTGATAACTGGGAGAAACTCTTGTGACATACATTGAATTCTCTGTGGCTCATTACCAACTACAGTCTTCCCAAGTTTGAATATTAACTATTTAGTCTTGTCACACTGACATGAGGTGTTTCAGTAACAAGCAAATCTAAACACAGACAAGATCACGTGCGCAATGGCTGACAGCTGTTGTGGCAGGCCTTAAAAATACATTATATTCACTAGGGATGCTCCGATCGATCGGCCGAAGATCGGTATCGGCCGATCATCACATTTTATAACTCGATCGGTACTCGT
>JAODJU010000035.1:18195225-18219771 GCA_026776725.1 Gnathonemus echidnorhynchus | reverse complement strand
ACAGCTGATAACATCAGGGTTTCACATAAGATTAACGAGGGGGGCGTGGCACACAGGAGGGACACACACACACACACACACACACACACTGAATCACCTCCCCGACAGTCACCAGGCTGGTTTCTCAAAGAGAGAACTGAAAAACGGGCGTGTAGTCCCGGTTGCGGTATCAGGATTACAGGTCCCTGCTTTAATAAGCGAAATTGATATCTTTTACAGAAACGTTCTCCTGAACGACCACCTCCACTTGGATCGTATCTTATAAACCTAGTTACCACCTTGGCTCACTTTCTAGTTCACAGCACCACTGTTTATTATATACAATACAGCAGCAGGCCTGCTTTTCTCTTAATCTCTGTAGATGTGTTATTATAGGCGCATGCAACGTCATACCTACTTATCTCACAATACCGGCGCTATTTATTGCGCGTTTAAAATCTATTGTTGAGGAGCTGGTATCTGTTTCTTCTTTTGAACTTGACCTTGTTACCTGTCAGGGTGGAGCCCGGTGCGGATATATGTTGGCACCGTCCTGAAAGGCACAAGCTACTCCTGTCTAGATGGGCAGATGTTGCTTACCAGGGGGCAGATGCGCTGGCAGGCTGTGTGATAGATTAAACTGCTCTGTTTTGGTTGAGCAGAGGTCATACCGCTCCAAGGATGGATCTAAATGCAGGTTGGGGAACTTCCTGGACCTTAAATCTTGGTAAAAATTGAAAGACATTCACTTTTGCTGTAATTGGGTTTGAGCTGTATGAAAAATACTGATTTTCTCATGGAAAAGTAATTTGTCTACTCAAAAGAAAGTCACAAAGGTATAAAAGCAAGTTACTTTGCCCAAGATGGTCACCACCGTGACGATTCTGTTGATAATCGTCTTATGATCGTCTCTCAGAAAGTCCCATCAGAGCCAATGACATGAACTGTCACTGTAATCTGTTTACTGTGAATCTGACTTGCATAACGCCTGAATAAGAGATGTGTGTGTGTGTGCGCTCGCATAAACCCTGTTTATATAACACACTCAGATCATGGTGTCTGCTGAAGTGAACCTTTTAATCCATCGAGTGATTGCGACCAAATGTTTCCTAGAATAACTAATCAGGCTCTGGCATCTTCTCACAGGCATTTCTGCCCATGGCTTGCTTGCAGGAACCTTTCAGGTGCTCCAGGTTAGCCGACTCTGCTTTCTAGTTGCCCGGTGAAGGTCATCCTCAGCCCTTCTTGGCTTCAGGGGTGGCCGTACACTCGTAGATCCCAAAAAGGGACAGGCGCTTCTCTCTGGTTGTTTTCAAGCAGACTAGCTGGAATGTAAAGGATCGTTGTCGTGCAGTAATAGTTACTTTCAATGCACTCTGATCTAATGGTTCCTTCTGATGGAAAGGCCTCGAAATCCAGAGACAGAAACAACCCCAATCATGACATTTCCATCACTGTTGCTGACTGTGGGGATGAATTTTACTGAAACACATATAGGAATGAGCAGATACTGATGTTTTTGGTTTTAACCAAAGAGATCTGTGTTCCTGCTCGCCTAAGAGCTTTCCGACTGCTGGCCGCCCCTCCGGCTTCTCTTTGGCAGACTGACGGAGCACAGCAAGGCTTTTTATTTTTTTGAAAGCGGACTTTTATTTTTTCTTGGTCTTCCTGGCTATCCTCCCGTGAAACGCCATCGCCGTTCAGTCTTCAGCAGTTTGAACATGCATGTCGGCGGCAGAATGGGAGGCCTGCAGAACTTCAGATGTGGTCTTTTGGCCTCTTTTGGACGAACTTCTTGATTTTTATTGTTGCTCTGGGAGAGTTAAATGACTTTTGCCTCTAACTATAGTCACAGTGCCCTTACATTTTCTCCGTTTGTAGAAGACCTGTTTTTCAGTTGACCGATGAGCTGAAGATCCTTTTGCCTGAGATTTCTTGCCTCCGTCAGTTCGGCGTGCGTTTATCGTCCTCCCAGACATCTTCAGGTTAGCACCTGGTGTGCTGAGCTAACGTCTTACTGGCGTTCTTACATCAGTGATTAGGGCTGAATGGGAGAGGACATTTTTATTAATCATTAAAACCAGAACATGGGCTTAGAGGCATATAAATCGTCACGGTCAATAAGCAGAACATGTGTCTCCACCAGAGGTCGTTCAGAAGGATCAAACCTTTTGTCCAGGGGCCAGATTAGGATAGCGAGCAGATGTATTTCAGTGGCTCTGCAGGTTAGCACTCTGTGCCTGTGAGTGGAAGGTCATTGGTTCGAATCCCTTGACTAGCAGAGTGTTGCCACTTTAGCAAGATCCTTAGTCTCAGTTGTTCCAGGGACACTGGATGACCCTGGTGGCTGATCCTCCCTTGAATATTGCATTGGACAAAAGTGTATCCTGTTAAATAAATAAATGCAACATGAGCCAGCTTCAGACTCTGGTAGTCAGTCGTCAAACGTCATGCTTAAGTTTGGTCATTTATTCAGTCAGAAGCACTGCTTTGATTGAAAATGATCTGTGTTCAGTACTCGTGCAACGGGGCATATATATATCATATGGAAGCTGATACTGAAATGCTGAGGTTTAGATATGACTATTCTTAGCTGCTTGATGGCCTTACTGTCTCTGTCTGACAGCCAGACGACAGTTCAGTGAAACAGGCAGGGTCTGGAGACGTGGGATATACTGCTTGGCATTGGGTTTTTAAAAACATGGGTCAGGGTTCTTCATAGTGTTTAGGCTACAGGCTGAATCCATAGATAAGACACCCATCGTGCAGTGAAGTCGGACAGTGAAAATGCAGGGTTTTCTTGTACGGTTCGTCCTTTTTCTGTAGAATCCATGTTGTTTGATGGTGTTCCTTCAGACGGTTCATGACTCACTAATGACGGCAGATTTTGTCCTGTCTAAGTGAAATGTTCCACATAGCTGCAGAGCTTGTTTGAGATATCTTTATTATTAATCTTAAATTTACATTCCATATTCTGATATGTTGTTGTTGTTGATAAAGGAACGTCTTGCTGCTGATTTCTGTGGTGTCCAGTCCTCTCCTTTCAGGTCATCTCTGAGATTCGCTTTTTTTTGATTGCACGTGGTTTAACTATGCCTATGTAGCAGGCTTTACTTTTGGAGTAACTGTGTAATTTACTACTTAAGCAAGTGAAGTCATACTAATTAGATACAATGACACCTGTATAAGCAAATGGAAAGTTTAACTGGAGTAAAGTGTATTCCGGAATTTAGACTTTGATCCTTTTGCATCAGCAGTTTCTCCATTAAAGTCAAAGCAATATTTAAATTTTCTTCAACGCACACGCTCTCTTTAAAAACATCATGAAAATCATACATTTCCTCAAGTCAGTGGCATGTGACATTTATCTTAATTGTGTATGATATCTTTTAAGCATAAGCCCCAGTGACCAGTCGGTTCGGGTTTATGATGTTTACTACAGTCACGGTGGGTGGAATTTCATTTTTTTCGCGCTCCTGTCATTTGTTCTTAACAGGGCGGCCATCTTTGAACGGTTTACTGTGGTCAGTGATGGTTTTACCCACCTCGTGCTGTGATTCAGTCTCTAATCCCGCCCGGCGGGTCACACCTCGCTTTCTCGGAGCGTGTAAAATGCGCTGAAGGACATCCTGCTTTTTATTACCCGTTTCACGTTTGGGCCGGATGCCCTCGACACTGTATCACAGGCCGCCATGCAGGTGCTCTGTAAATGTTTGTCTCTGGTGTTACTGAGAATATAATTACCATGCGTAATTTTCAGCTTATCCCTGCTGCCACAGCCATTTTAGAGGGCTGTGTTCTTTTGACGGATGATGTTAGTTTAAAGGGGGCCCCAGGATGGAGGCCCACAGATCTTGGCGGCGGCTCGACACATGCAGGCATGCGGGCTGGCGCTCAGGTGTTCTGGGGCCCGTGTTGCCATGGCGCTGGGGCCGGTCCTGTCAACAGAGCAGGCCCGGCTGGGCCCTGGGGGGGCGTCGCGGCTGCCCCACCTCTGCAGGGATAATGAAATGAGTAATTCTGCGTCGGTGGTAGCGAGCCGTTGCGGCCCGGGCCCAGGATCGGAGCGTCTCCCCTGGTTATCGCCCAGAGGCTGCGAACAAAGGATCACAGGTACCCCAACTCAGCGACTGCCTTGCCATCTGTCCTTCTACTCAATTTTTTTTTTGTCTTTTCAGAATGCAACAATGTGAGGAAACTGCTGATGCAATCTTTTTAATTAATTAGCATCGTTCTGCTGGAGGCTGACGGAGCCAGTTTCAGGAAGACCGACTCGGTGACTTAAGCGTTATTAATCACCGTCATGCTGCCACCACGTCAAGAAACTATTGATCCCCGAGGGGAAATGAATATATATGTGTATATAAATATATATATTTAATTTTTGGGCAGTGAAAAAAAACTCATTTTGGTTCATTTAGGATGTAAATTTCATCCTCTGAGTGACAGGAATAACAGGTATATGTGGTATTGGGTGCTTTCCTTGCAAATTGTTGGTGGTAAAAGCTTTTAATTCCATTGTTTCCATTTTTCTCACGGTCTCTTAAAAAAAAAAAAAACAGCTGTTGATGTGGGTTTATGACCCAGAAGGTGCTGAGGTTTATAACAAGTAAATATTTGACTGTGTGAAGTTCGTCACTGCCATTTGGACCAAAAGCACTGGATAAAAGTTGCTACATCTCAGCTCATTGAAGTTGCATCAAGTTTTAAAATAAACACACAAACAAGCAAGCAAAAATAAAGAGCAGTGCTCAGTGGGCAGCTAGGTTATGTGGTCTTGTAGACTCGCTGTGTCTGGGTCTGTGAGCTGTAGTGCCCCCTACTGGGGAGAATGAAGCCGCTCCATCCTGTTCAGAAACAGGCAGCACATGCTGAATATGAGCTTTATTTAAAACTGGACGTTCCCTTTCGCTTTGCGAGTAACAAAGAGTGTTTGTTCTTCCAGTTCTGACCAGAGCCAAGTCTTTATTGTCGAATCAAGGGGCGTACAGTTAACGGGTTTGAGGGTGAAGACGGCCCGCGACTGAAGAAGCAACGTTCGGCCGCGAGAACAGAAGGCTTTGCGGCTGGTCGGCGGGCGACTGTCAAGCCGCTGATGCCTCTGACCTCGGCGGGCCCGTCTCACCTTGACAGATCCGATCCGCAGCCCCCCCCCCCCCCCCCAGCTGGGCGGCCGCCCACCGCTTCTGTCTGTTCCGGCAGCCTCTCGCGTAGACGGTTCACAGTCAGAACAGCCGAACGCGCTAAAAATAAGGGCTGTGACTCAGGGTTCCTGTGTGAAGCCGTCCGCCCGTTACGTAATGGCCGCGCCGAGCCCAGCGTCAAGCCAGCGGCGCCGCTCGCACACGCAGTGGGATGTTTGAGGAAGACGGCAGAAGAGGCCAGCAGGCTGTCGTCTGCCTGTCTCTGTGTTAAGCTGCACAGCCCGGCTCGCTCTCGTGTTGACTGATGTCACTCTGACTCGCCGGTAGGTGCTGGGGTCTACAAGCCCCGTAGCCCAGAACACTGGTGTATTTCAGGTCCCTTCTGATCCACTCGCTCAGCGTCTTTTCCCTGCTCTGCTGCTCCCAGCGAGAGTCCTGGGAGTTTGCAGTCTGCTCTCACTATGACTCAGATGTGACAGACCCCCTCCTCTCACCTCTGTCTCATGTAAATTCTTTGACAGGGTGCAGAACAAGATCATGTACTTCCCCAACCGAAGCAGAAAGCGCTTTAAAAATGAACAGGTCAACTTAGCGTTTGTTTACTTCCGAAGATCTTGCATGTTCACTTTAACGTTGAGCTCTCCTGCCACTCTTATTTACTGTACTGATTGTGAATCTAATTCTTATCTGAGTTTATGTAAGGGTGTCTCCTCTGAGGTGGCTTGTGTTTGCACTCAGGAACTGAGACATTACATGTGTTGGGATCACACAGCGTATAAACGATCTAAGAATGTCGGGTTTCACCACGGAACTAAAGGATATCTAATCCTGGAGAGATTCAGTGTTTGGCAGAAAATATGCCAGAATGGCCCTTTAAATGGGAAAACCACAATTACAATAAATTTCATTCAACTTCTTTAGAGCTGTAATGTTCTGTCTGTCCATCCATCCATCCATCCATCATCTATTACTTTAACTATTTATGTTTGCCAGGGTTCAGGGGGTGGCTGTCCCAGGCAGCTCGTGGCAAAAATCTGCGATGCACCGATCCAAACCAATTTGACGGATCGGGTATCGGCCATGCATGACTGATCGACGTCCTATACTTACTTATTTAGTTTTTGGCAATCTCTAAAAAGAGCTCCTATTTCGTGTAAAACCTATTTGTACAATCAATTGCACGACAGCTCTTTCCCATTTTACATGTATTTTTTTGCGCCATTTGAATCGGATGCTAGCGCTGCCCCTCAGTCTTTTTTGCTACTCAGTGGGTGTGAGTGCAGTGACTTCCGCCTGCTGTGATGTCATGCGCATAACCTTCGCAGTATAAGGAGCGTAAGATAAGACATGTATACTTGTTTTGAAGATATTCATATTGAATTGCAAATGCCTCAAAAATGCTTAAAACAAGACGTACAAATGAGGTGGAACAGTACAATATGTATGTTTGTAGTAGCCTAATATATTTTGTCATACATTTTTTCCATCTGTATTTACTAGCTTAAAAATTAATATATAAAATTTAACAAAGTAAAAAGAGCTCTTGTATCGGTATCGGCAGTTGTGTATCGGAATCGGATCGGAACTGAGAAAATGTGGACCGGCCCATGCCTAGTGACTTTCCTAAAGTGATGTTTAGGTTCAACATTGAAATGGGTACCTGAATATTTTTCTAATTAGTGGATGGATGGAATGGATTGGAATGGCTTTAAATATATCAGAGGAAAGCCTTCATGTTCCCCAGAAATGTTGCGTGTGCAGAATTTGAATTTCCGAGGCCCTGTTGGGCAGAGCGGGTGGTCCTGGCTCAGGAGCAGGCTCTCAGGGCCTTCAGTGAAATGTCAAATGCTGTGAATTCATTTGGCCTTAACGAATCTGAGCGTGGCAGGAGGCCTCGCATTAATGGCGATGGTCGTGGAAGACTTTGAGAAATTAGAGATGGTTGCCGCTGGCGACACGCCAAACAGGATGTGGAAGTACATTTGCTGAGGTGACGCCATTTTTGGGAATCGGTTACAGTTTTATAAGTGCTCTGGATATTTATTTTTTTTTGGTAGCCAGTTTTTATCAATGTAAATCTCTACTTTTGGGGAAAGAAGATGCTGAGGGAGCGTTTCCCAGCATCCTAATTTTGAAAGGTTAAAATGCAGTTGGGAACCCAGCTGTACTGACCAGAAATTGATGGTTTGGTTTGTACCGGGGGTTTTATGGTAATTCTCCTCCATCTGTGGCACCCAATGCCCTTTCATCCATCCTAATGCTCTCTGTATCTGCTCTGTGGGTGGACTCAGTTTAGTCTTTTGACAGTTTTGAGATGGCCGTGTTTGTGTGGCGATGCTGAGATCCACGGCGCTCTTTCTCGACGCACTTTCATAGCAGGGCCTTTTCGGGATTCTGCTCTGTCAGGATGTGGTTTGGTAGCTGCGGCTGTGTGGCTCTCAACAGCACCCTCTGCTGGCCGACAGTGGCGGTGACCTCAGGAGAGCAAACCATTATGGGGAGGGAGAGACAAGGAACTAATAATAGTGAAAGAAAGGCAAATGTGAGGCTGACTTTTGCATTGGCATTGTTTGAGGAGAACAAGCCCTTTTCAGATCTCTGCCAGGGACAGATTTACAGCTTTACTCCCCTGATAAACAGGATTTGGCCTGGCGTTTAATTATTTAATATGCACATATGAAAATGCATTAGTCCCTGCAGTGAAGATCAGTAATCGAGAATTACAGCCCCCAGGACATCAGGCCAAGTTCACGGTTTGAACATGAGAGACTCTCGTGGCTGCTGCATGGAGAAGCTGTTTGTAAAATGGCTGTAGACGCAGAGAGGTGCGGGTCTGGTCTGTCTGCATGACCTGCAACCGCCTTTGATTTTCATTTCTCTTATAAGTGGGAAGTCGTATTTTTAGGTATGTATGTATACAGGAATGGTGTGTATATACTGTTATAGATAGGCAACATTTAGAAAACTTTAAACAAGAATGACTTCCAGTACAATTAGCCATTTTTGCATTCCTGTTCATTTAAAAAATACATTAAAGGGAGGCAGTAAATTTTTGAAGTGAAAGGCGTGCGGGATGTTTACTAAAATCCATTTTTTTATGTTTAAGGAGCAGCTTTACAAAGACCTGTCAACGTATTCCTTGAACAAAATCCCATCGGCGTTTTGCATGTTGGATCCATACAAAACGACCGACATCTCATTTCCATACGTGATGAAACTGAGCGTTTCGACTTTCATTTCCAGTCTCTCGCCACATTGGGCAGCTCTGTGTGATTCCCAGCAAATTGCTGAAGTGTCTTGTAAAAGCAGACCTGCTTTTTAACTAAATGAAACAGAAAGGATGTAGGAAGGTTATTTTGGAAAGCTAAGCACATTATTTGCTTTGCGTTCAGTGGCTGCTGATATTTAGGTAAAATGCGTGAGATTTAAAAAAAAAAAAGCATTAAAATTCTGTCCCATGTGCATTTTGTACGGTTAACCATATCAAAGAAGCTATCTGGTTCAAATGTTATTACTATTTATGCCTAAAATTCCTTCCTTTTTTTAAATTTGAAGTTAATATTAAAAGTAGTGTGCTGAAGTCTGTTACTGATCTGAACGCTGAATTAATATTTTACGCTGTTTAGTTAGAAATGACTGATTAAAGGTTTTCATATCTCCGATTAGTGTAATAAATCTTTACAGTGTTTGAAATGCGATTCACTGCCGCTGAGCACTGCGTTTATTGATTTTTTTTCTTAATCTACTTAAAAAATTCATATTATAAGGATGTTCTGAGACATTTGAGATTAGTAAAACTACTAAAAACAATATATCTGATCGTGTCTATAGCCTTAGAATACACTGCTTGCTGCATGCTTTTCTGGAAAGCGATTCGGTGTTGCCCGTGGTTGTACGGACGTATAAATGATTACAAGCAAATTGCGCAGGTCTATTAGATGTAATTGTATAAAGCTTTAATTTAAAAAAAAAAAAAAAAAAAAACTGCATTTATGCTCAAAACGTAGCCTAATATTGAGTGTCAAAATCGGATATTATGATGTATATAATATATTTATGAATAAAATTAGGGGCATGAATATTTATTTTAACTCATTACTCGCTGAACCCGTTTACTGGAAGGCTCGGCCGAGGCTCGGTAACTGGACGTCGGGCGTACCCGGGATCCCTCGGACTGGGACTTACTGGCCTCCTGGTCTCCCGGCCTCTGTTTAGCAAACCCCGCACGCCATGGACGCCCGCTAAGACAGCGGGCCGTTTTGTACCGCGCAGGAAGCCTTTCAGGGCTGTGCTTTGCGATCGGCCCCCACCCCCGATCCCCGCGGCTGCTGCATTATTCATGCCAATGCGCCTTTTACGCCTCCGTAATGATATCCCAGGGGTCCCAGGGCGCGGCGGCTGCTAGGCGGGGCGGCTCGCCGCCTGACGGCCTTTATGGTCCATACATCCGGGAGCTACTAAATCATTAAATCGCTAAATATATTTAACTTGCTTATATAGAGAGGTTAATATTTTGAATAGCTCTCTATACATGCGGTGCTGTCTAAACGTAATCCAGCCCACAAGCCCTCTAGGCTTGCCGCCATTGTGCTGTCCTCTTAATTAACATGCTTGACTGACTCGTTGATGGAATTGTCACCGTGAAGGAAACGCATCTTGATTTTTTTTTTGTGCGTGCAAAAGTGAATCTCTCTCTCCTCTCTCTCTGTGTCTCTCTCTGCAAATCATATAACCACCCATGTGTGCCTGTGATGATCCTAGATGTATAGCTGCTTATTTAGGCAGGGCGCCGATGATTCCGAGCTCCTGTCGCGAAGGTCCCTCCCGCAGGGATGCGGGGGGGGCGGCACACGGCGTGCGGCCAATGAGGCGCTGAAGGCGGCTTACTGTCGCTGTGCATCTCACGGCGTGCGCCTGCGTTGGTATGGATAACGAGAGGAAAACATACCGGCTCCACAGAAACGAGGCAGTGGCTCGAGTCTGCCCCCTGCTGTGCCTCCATATTGTTGCTGTGACACATTAATTAATTTCATTGGTTTTACCTCCCGGGAGAAATCTTGGATGGGGAAGACATCCAAAAGTGTGGATCGCAGCTAAAGAACCGGAAAAAAACCTCTGGCAGCTAACCTGTGGTGATAGGCAGTCATTACTGCTAAAGACTGTTTATGAGGACTGTTGGGTCCTCATTCTGTCACCAAACAGCGTGGTGCCCCCTCAGCCCTTCCAAACGGGGGCACATATACTCTCCTCATTTCTCATTCTGCTCCCCGTCTGAGCACAGATTTTAGAGGATTCGTTTCACTGGGGTGGGGCAGGGGGTGTTCAGGCAGCGATGAGCCCTTTGTAGGGAGGGCATGTGTGAAATACACAGGCCTAATGTATTCTCTGTGTTTCAGCACAGAGTGTGTTTTGGGGGGAGGCGTTTTTTTTTTTTTTGGGGGTGGGGTGGGGTTGTTGTGTTACACGGAGCCAGAAAAGGAAGCTCAGCTGTAGACATGAGGAGCAGGTCTTTCATCTGCATTGTTTATCGATTCTGGCAGACGACAGTCACGCTTAAAATGGGCTGGGGTGGGGGTGTCATGAGGTCGGGTTCGAGGACGTTGTCGAGGTCTTTACAGCAGTCATAGGTCCTTTCCCGACGCGCTCTCTGTTTTCGCATCACCTTCCTGGATTCACACCCAACCTTCCTGTGCCGCAGCCTGGATTACCCGTTTCCATCTGGAAAATCCGGCCCCCCACTGTCACCCCCTGACCCGGCAATCTGAGCCCACCTCTCCTGTCACCTGCTGTATCCCCAATGTGAGCGCACCCCAGGGGGGAGGGGGGTTGTTAGACGCTGGCAGCTGAGTTGCGCTCAGCGCTGGCCTCGTTGGCCGTGAGCTGATAACGCAGATGAGCAGATGATGCCTATCTACATGAGCTCTGAAAAGCAGCGCCGAGGCTCCCAGTAAAGGCCGTCCCGCTCCGCTCCTGCATTCTGGCGCGTCTCCCTTTGTCTTTAAAGCCCCGATCACCCTGCTTAATCCCGTTAGGCGGCCAGCCCCAGGCTCATTCATCCTTTTGTCTTTGTGTGTTAGATTAGGCAGCAGTTTTAGAAAGCTACACGCGACCTTATGCGAGAGCTTGACCTAAATCTGTTTTTAAAACCTAGAAAACCTACTGGACTCGTTTAAGCTCGTTTTATGGCGTCAGTTCTTCCTTCAAATGTGATGAATGGATTGTTCATTCCATAAAGCCACCGTGTTTAATCTTTCCGTGTCTCGAGCACAGCTGTGCTCCCAAAATATTCTTCTGGGTCAGGTTCAGAACAGAGCAGGAACTGAGGTCTGGACCTTACTCCGAAGGTCAGGGCTGTACTTGAACTCAGAGTTTTTGGTTTGCAGATTCCTGACAGTCCAATCTCACAGAAAGTAAATGAGAAATTAAGTTGTATGTCAGTGGTGCCACACAGTATTACTAAGCCTGAAGGCAGAGGTTTGGTGCATCATAGGATGAAAAGAATTCAGTAATTCAGCTGCATCCTGTGTTTATGGTCATTTGGCAATGTAATAACCATTGACCAGAATTCCTGTACAGGAGCACAAGACCACAAACACACACATTCTGACCTCCTGAAGGTCTGTTCATGCAGACCAAGCCTGCTATGTGACCACTGCATTTAATTTTTAATATATTTTCAGCATGCTGCCCCTTTCTCCCAATCTGCCCACTTGGCTGAAGACCAGCATCACGCCCGTTTTTTCTTCCTGTTTATTTGTAAGCATCAGCATTTGTCAGTACACAGTGTTCTCCTGTAGGGGGCGCTGTCTGCACTCGCATCACTTGAAAAGCTCCTGACTGGAAGGAGTCACGCCCTTCACATAAGCCGTGGGGTTAAAGCTATCCACCGACTCCACACTTCGGTGTCATTTTCTCTTTTGGGGTTGCGGTTTGGTTTGTACAGGAGGGGGGGGAAGTGCAGTATTTTTTTCTGAATTATGTAATCTTAGTAGTCCTAAAACTGAAGAACCTCACGGGTCTTATACAGGATCTTTTTATTTTTTATATATAATATATATAATAGAAATATTTTTTTTTTCTGCAGTATTTTACATATGCAGTAACTGATACCTAAACATGCTGTTTGTTTGCATAAAATGTTTTACTTTTTCCCAAACAGTACATTTTTTTCCCCTGATTACCAGGAAGAGTCAAGTGTGCAGGTGTGCCCCCCCCCAGACTACTGATGGTGTTACATAATACAGTTACACCTAACATCTGAATGAAATCCTCAGTGATCCCCCAGATCTCAGGGTGTTCCACCATTCCTCATTTCCCTGGGATGATTTATGTGTACATCCCCCCCCCCCCCCCCCCCCCCCCCCATCACCTTCGTCGATTTTAGTATTGACTTTTACCCCATGTGAATCATGCATATAAAAAATGAGATTTAATGCATAGTCCATTTCTGTCGTGTAATCGTGCTGTTACATAAACAGCATGCCGTAGGTCTGACCTGTAGAATTATGACGGGTTTGTAAATACGGTCCTTTTTTCCCGATTTTTGTTTAGCTGGTCTGGATTTTCTGCATCCCTCTGCCTATCTCGGTTAATGCTCCCAGCTAACCTTTGCCCGGGTAAGCGGAGAGAAGGGATCGGTGTCTGTAGGGCTTTTGCGAGTTCGCTTGAGGTGCTGTGGAGTGTGAGATCACCGTTTTATCGGGTTGACCTCAAAAGTAGGAATCTTTCTGGTGTCGGGCTTGGAATTTTTGAGGTGACTTTGCGGATCCTGTAATTCCTGTAATTCCTGTTTTGCCGCCTTCAAATCTTTGGGGACGGCCACCACACGTCTCCCGTCGCCGAATGTCCGTCTTCGGACACGTAAACGCAGGACTTGGCGACTCCACCTGCTTCATCTTTCACGTTATTGCAAATCCCAAAACTTTAGCTACATAATCTCATGCGCTCCTCTAAAGTTCCACGTATTGTTCCAGGACGAGCTCTCGTTCTTTTGGATGCCCAGTGGTGAGCAGCCATGTTGGGCGAGTCCTGCTTCTGTCATGGACAGGATAGTGTTCTGCTGGGGTTTCATTAGAAACCTAGCAAAGCTTTACAGAATAAAATCCAGGTGGAAGATAATTTGATGACGTTTTTGTGGTCTGATTGTGGGGGGGGGGGGGCGTTATCATTGTCCCTCAAATTCCTTCCCCATTTGTTCTGTCCTTCCCATAGTATACTTGTTTTAGTGGAGCATCTAGTCTCTGTCCGTTGTTTGCTACAATCATGTATGCTGGTGGTGAAGCAGTATCTGGAAATTTCTGGTCCTTGGTTGCCCATCTTCTGACAAAGATACAGCCACTATATTTTCTAGACAGTTTCATTTTTCATCCATGAAAGCATGTAATGGTCTTATTAATTTTACTCTTTGAAATGCATGTATCAAAGCCTAATGTAATTTATTGTTTTATTGTTGACAGTTTTTTTTTTATCAAACACAGGTTGCTGAGGATGTGTGTGAAAGATTTAACAAATATATTTGCTGCTCTGTTATAATATATATATATATATATATATATATATATATATATCCAGGTGGTGATTCGTGTGAATATGAGATTGAACAGTGAATCAGGAGTAGAATGAGCTTTTTATCAGCAGTGTCTGTAGTGCTGTAAATTATTTTTATGACACCTCAGCCTGTTGGTTTGTAGTTGGCTGGAACCCTGACTATAGCTTTGTTCAGTCCCTGTAGAATTTGCTGTGTTTAAACCTGAACTAATCCAGCCTGACTAACTTAACGAGCCTGCAGTTAGTTGTAACCATTTTCCATTCCTTAGTTGGTGCTTCTTGTACTTTCAGCTTGAGTGTAGATTTATGTCCGCACAGGGAAGCCATGCCCTCCCCCAGCGTTATGAAGTGAATTCATTTTATACTAGTGGAACAGTGTAAAAAAGGGAATTATTAAGTGCCCACCCGCCCCCTCACTATCACCATGCATTATCCATAAGAATTTTGACAAAAGCAGATTGTGAACTTCAGGGAAAACAGGCTAGAATAATTCTGGAAAAGCCAGACAACTGGAAGGAGACTGTGTTTGTGTGAATCTAACAGCCGGATGCAGCCCAGATGAAATGTTCCTGTTAGATATGTCAGTGTGAGGGCAACAAAGACTCCAAATGAGGTCTATAAGCAAGACCGGAGCAGCCAGTCCATAATTCACAAGCCCCTTCGTGATGGAGCTGCTAGAGTAATCTCAGGGTGTGCATAACGGCAGCCGAATGAAAAAGCGGAACAATGTAGCAACATGACTGGGAAGTACTAGAGAGTACTGGAGAAGAACCAGTTTGTATGCAAACCGCCCCAGCAGGAGGGTAATCATGACCAAACGGTACAGAGGGACCAAACAAATAAGATCATGCTTAAGTCCAGTTCTCAAAAAGCCAGCAGCTGATTCTTACTAAGGTGTCTCTACGTAGCCTGAGGAGCTGCGTGCAGGAGAATGGGTGAGGTGCCACTGGTGAGTGGAGATGGTGCAGATGTTCCTCAGAGGTCCCTGTAAGGACCCATTTATTTCCAGCCTCTGCAGGTGCAGTAGATCCATCCAGATGCCTGTTTTGTACATCCCTCAAGTGTGATGCCCTTTCTGCAACAATCAGAGTCCTCCACTTGGCCCCATTCACCAACAGAAGGCTGCTTATCTTTGGTAAATGGGTTTCCAATCAGTCATGAGTGGTCACCCCCCCCCCCCCCCCCCCCCAAAAAAAAAAAAAAGCAGAAGGTGTTATCTCCATTCCCCAGCTCCTGTCAGTCTTGCTCTCCTGGTGGATGGAGCCAGTGACCCAGAGGTCAGGGGTCAGAGTTCGCTTAGAGGCGGTTCCAGGGTCCTTTTGGAGATAAGGAACAAGAAGGGTTGTCATTGATGGTGCCTGAATTAAATTTATTTAAGAATTCACTGCTGAAATGGAGCTTAATTCTTGTGGCTTGCTCTTTGTCGCGTGGGGGAGACATTAAGAATACACGATTTTAACAAGTCCAAAATTAAAGAAATGTCAAGCATTTCGAAACGGATAAAATAAAACATACACAGACCCTTGATAACTCTTTATAGTAAATCATCGCTTACAATCTCACAAAATTATTAAGAAAGGAAAAATTGTATTGTCAATCTTATCCCCCCATGTGATTATACGTAAATCTGGATTTAGAAAGCAGTACCAGGTAACGCTCCCGACAGCCCATAAATCAGTATCCGCGGCCCTGCTTGCAAATTCGATGCATTTGCGTAAATTTTTGTGCCATTTTGCAGACTAAGGAAAATAAAGATGCTTTCTGCTTGCTTACATAAGGGCGTAAATTAGGATATTTTGTCAACTCTGTCTCTTCTTTTTTTGTCTTAATGGTTGTAACTAATTGGATCGGCTTTTTCTTTGATGAATTATTATTCACGTTGCGGATGAGAGGCTGCTGCTGGTGGTAATGACGGGCTGAGTCTGATGGATGTGTTCTGTGCGGGGAGAACCCCCCACCACCCCCCCGTGTCCGTGTTTCACGGCGTTTAATAACATGTACCGTCCTTGTGTTAGGGATGATCTGTTTAAGTTTGCTAAACGGTCCCTTTGTTCGTCTATTCACTGTAGCTGGATTACAAAAAAAGTCGAGATGTCAGTGTGTCACCTTACTGTCAAAATATTCACGCTATTGGCTGTTTTAATGAAGGAAAATAAACGAGTCTTAATGAGCCATAATAACCTATAGCAAAAATGTGCGTGCTCGCCCAGGCGTGGAATATGGACTTTGAACATATCGTTTGTGTATCTAAATACGGGTATCTCTTGTATGGGATAGCATGTATTATTTTAGTAGAAAATGGTATTTTCAATATAACGGTGAAACGGTGAAAAATAATGCAGATTCTAGTAAGAGAACACGGTTCGTATCATCTTTTCCATTCTTATGTGTAATACGTGCCCTGTACCGCAGGATGATTTCAGTCCCAAGTGGGTCTCTGCTATCGGACCTTTGGAACAAAGATCGTAACCTGTCTATAGGGGAAAGATGTGTAGTGGGGGTGGATTATTGCAATGACAGAAGTGAGCGATGGCTCGTCTCCCGGCTCCCCTCTCCACCCCTGCGTTACTCTGTCAGCCCCTCACTGTTACGTTAATGCGCAGGTTAATAGGCGCGGCGCTGGCTTGAGCTCCGCTCTTTACAAATAGCCGCAAATTGCGGCTGCGGCGTGTCCTTATCCGCGGATCTTACATCCTGGATAATTTGGCAAAAATCCGCACCCATCGCGTATTTTTCGCATTTCCCCCCCTCTCGAAGGGACTACACACTGGGATGAAATGGTATAAAATGCAGTGCGATGTTAATGCAGACTGAAGCCCCAACCCCACCCGACACGATGATTATAAATCCAAACGGAGACGGGGGTGGGGGACGCTTTGCAAACCGGCTCGTAATAAATATGTAATTTGGGCTTCTTGTTTGCTCCCGTCATTGTCCTTCTGGTTGCTCCGAAGAGCAGGAAGCCTGCAGGCGGCTGAGGGCTGAGGGCACGCCGCCAAGCGTGGCTCTTATCCGTGATCCTCCCGGAAATCTGCTCCGTGTTTTGTTGCCAGTCTGCCGGGCTGGGCTGGGCTCCGCTGGGCTGGGCTGGTTTGTCTTCTGAACGCGGATCTGCGGAGGGAGTCCGGAGGAGGTGCGACCGCCGGCCGACGTGTGAAAGAGCCGGCGAGGAGCTGCCGGCTCTGCCGCGACCTGCGCCGGATCCATCCCGCCTCCTAAGGAAAATCCCGAAAAAGAGGCGAACAAAAAGTGCGTTTTCCGGCATTTCTGGCTGGAGGATGCGATGCGGGAGCTCAGTCACAGCCGATGAAGGTTGCGCTTCTGGAGTGTTTTTGCCGAGATGATCCGCACGGAGCGGAGCGCCGGTCCCGGACTCCCTGCCCCGTCTCTGTGATCGCCGGCGCCGTTAGAGCCGCCGTCCGCCACCCGCCACAGGAGCAGCACAGACCCGTTTAAAGCGTTGCTTGATTTTGCTGAAGTGCATCGACTCACCTGGGCTGAGGACACCTCGCCTGCTTTTCCGGTGGGGACGCACGACCGCGCTGCATTTTACAACGCATGGGATTCGTTACCTTATTCTTAGTTAATAAAATACAAATAAAACCGGACAGCTAATTACCTTCATGCATTCCTGACCTTGGTCATGCTTAAGTTAATCTAAATGTCCATTTTTTGCTCTTTGTTCTTGCCACTTTGGCCCTTAAAGAATGCACATTTTGAACGGTGAGTCCTCTGATAGCATGGAGAGGGGCACGCCACAGAGGAAGACTGTATACCGGATCTCCCTCACTTTGGTGAAAAGAGAGAACATATCGGCAGCTGGAGACGGAGGGGGCACCCCGGCGCTCCTGGGCCCAGGCGAGCCCCAGACGGCCGCCGGCCAGAGGGACAGCCCCGCAGAGGGCCACGGGAGCTTCCTGCTCGAGGAGCTTAAGGAGGTTGCGGAGGAAACGGATGATTTTCCATCGCAGAACAGCATGAGGACGTTCAGGACCTTCAGTACGGGACGGCTGGAAATGAGGAGGTTTAAATTTTCCAGGAAGACACCTCTCTCCCTCAAATCGATAGACCCTGCTTTTTCGGGGGGCCTTACGGCCAAGCAGAGCACCAATGCCGCATCCGAGTCCTCTGGGCGGGGGGGTGGCAGGGATATTGGCGTGACTGGGATGGGTTTGACCGAGTCGCAGACGTGCCCGGTGGACTTGCACTGCTCCGACCAGCGCTTGAACAATTCCGACCAGCTCCTGGTGTCTTCTGCCTCTGTGAGCTCCCCGTTGTCTCAGTCGAAAGGGGGCGTGAACTCAGACAAGACCCCAACCCCCCCAGTGAAGAGAGCTCCCGGCCTGCTTCGACGGAGCTTGAGTTTCCGGCACTGGAGTGGGGGGGAGGTCCTCCGCCAGCACGTCTTGTCTAAGCAGGCCCACCATCGCAGCTCCAGCTGCCTGGGGGTCACCGGTAAATCCTCCGGGGACATCGTGTTGCAGAATCCAGCCTTTGACGAGGCTGCGTGTAGAGACTGCGTCAGCTCCACGGACCCTGGGGAAGCGCTGGGCAAGGCGGGCCCCGGCACACAGTGGAGCAGGCGGGACCTGGCTCAGGTTAAGAACCGGACCCTGGACAACAGTGACCTGCAGAGGCTGTCCGAGAAGAGCCTGGAGGAGAAGGAGAGCTTCCTGAGGGGCAGTGCTGGTGCCAGCAACCAGGATCGCTGGCTGACGCGCATCTTCGGAGGAATATTCTCCGTCAGGGATGCCAGCCTCGCCCCCAGCCCCTGTGCCCTTGAGGGCGGGAAGAGGGGCTTTCTGTGGACCAGGAAGAGAGCTGCTCTGGGCCACTCTCAGTCCAGCACGGAGAGCATTGAGCGAGCCCTGCATGAAGGTAATCTGCCCAGGTCGTCTGCATCCCGTCTGTCTTTGGTGTGGTAAAGTTCAGAGAAGAGCATCTGATGCGCAGTTTGCCCAATTTGGGGCAGTGTTGCAGACTTTCGCTTGAAGGGCCCATCCTCAGACGAGAGGGAAGTTCCTAATCATGGAGCCGGTTCATTCTAGTCTCTGAAACAGCCTGGTTCGCTCGTCCGGGTCGTCTGTGTCTCTCCCATCGGCTCGGGGACAGACTCTTTATGGAAAAGTTGTCCACTGACAGGATTGGAACGGAAGCGCATTCATTTGTTCTGAAGTTATTTTCCTATGCCGTTATTTTTAAGCCGGCCGAGGTTCTCAGGCTATCTGAAGGGCTTCCACTGCGAGTGTGACCATGGTGTCTGTCACTGTCGTCCAGGGAGCCTGTCATCTCTTTGGTGGTCGTTGTCCTGGGCTATTAAACCATAAAAATGCAGTAGTACTTGTTGGTTAAGGTCATTGTTGTTGGCACATTATAGGGTTATATCTGTTTCATGGGTTCAGTCATTCATAGGCGTTATTTTGAAACGTTGATCATTGTCACTATGATACATTGGTGCTATTTTTGTATATAGTATTTAGTATTGTTTATAGATATGATAGAGAAATTGGTGAAGATGGATATAAGCAGAATATTAGCTTAGTAGGTGAGTTTTAAGAGAAGAGGCAGATAAACTGCAGCATGAAAATAGGACTATGTCCTGACAAACTGTCTATCTAGTCTGTCTATATATATATATATATATATATATATATATATAAATAAAATCAATATTATTGTCCATTATTTACAGCAAGTCATTTAAGCCGCGTTGGAAAACGGCAGTTTACACCTTGTATAATATACCATAGATTCTTCTCTACCCTTCATTTCAAAGTCTAACATAATGACCGAGCCCCTGACCCAGTATCCTGCCCTCCAAATCCTGTCCACCTGCTTACTGGTTACAGCCTAAATCCTGGCCACCTAAGAGCTGGAGACACTCGGTCGTGCCCCCACGCCTCTGTGATTGGCGTCTGACTGGGCCGTCTTCAGTCTGTCATGTAACTTCCCCACCCATATCCTTATGTGATTACTTCACAGCAAATGAGGCTTAATTTTTCCAGTCTGCAATATTGAGTTCCCAGGGTGTGGTTCAGTTTCCTACACTTCCCCACAAGCATTTCTCTGTGCCCAGGCCTACAGTTTACTGTTTTGTGCCACTGAGGAATTATGGGAAACTGAGGATTTGAAACACAAAAAGGTAGATGCTGTGCAGGGGGCTTAAAACTGACTCTCCAATTCGAAGAGCACTGTGTGCTTTGGCTGTTCAGTGGGATGTTTGGTGACGGTCTTTATTTCTGTCCATTTTTATGGCCTTGCGGCTACTGTTACCAACGTTAGAGAAAACTGCAGGTGTCAGGTTCGATGTTCCACGGATCGGATGGAGCTTTAATCCATGCCACTGATCCCAGGCCAGGAAACCCAAAGTAATGGCTGTTCTAGCACAGGCGGGTATGTGCTGGACAGGTGGCGCCACTGAGCAGGGATCGTTATCTTCTGCAGGCTCTTGATGGGAATCGGTCCCAGATTTCCTGAGGGGAGCCTGATTCCGCGCTGCCAGTTTGCTCGGAATGGCCGATCCTCCGGTTAGAGAGCAGTGATGCTGCCTCCGCCCCCCACCCAGTGTGCTGTCATGGCCTCTCCTGGTCTCCCTCCCACACTGTCACGTGGGAGTAGCCGCGTAACTTGACAGCCATGTTGAACTCGTTAGCGGAGCCCGTTTGAGTGTGTTTGGCTGTCAGCTGGGTGGCTGTGCCTGTCTGCCAGAGGGAAAAGCACAGTTAGTTTCCGTAACGACACACATGATGGCTGAGGCTGCCCTCATTTTTGGATGCGTCTTATTCTGTCCCGTAGGTTATGTGGAAATTTGCCTCCTGTGCATATACTCACTAGCTAAGTACACACACTGACCTGCATTTACATGCACACTGTCCTCTCTGGCTCAGTATGCAGTGTCACCCGCAGTGAAGTACACACTGTCCTTTCTGGCCCGTTACACAGACTGACCTGCATTTACATACACACTGCCCTCTCTAGCTCGGTATGCACTGTCACCTTCAGTGATGTACGGAGTGTCCTCTTTAGTTTAGTTTAGTATGCACTGCCCTCTGTGGCTCGGTATGCATCGTCCCCCGCAGTGATATACGCACTGTCCTCCCTCAGTCTGCACTGTCACCTGCATTGATGTACATGCCAGCCTCTCTAGCTCATTATGCACTGTCTTCTCTAGCTTGGTATGCACTGTCACCCATAGTAATGTACGTATTCTCCTCTCTAGCTTGGTATGCACTGTTACCTGCAGTGGTGTATGCACTGTACTCTCTAGTTCAGGACACACAGTCCTCTCTAGCTCAGTACACACTGTTAACTGCAGTGATGTACGCTCTGTCCCCTCTAGCTTGGTATGCACTGTCACCCGCAGTGATGTGCACACTCCTCTCTAGCTCAGTCTGCACTGTCACCTGTCTGTCTGTTTCTAGCTCAATCCACACTGTCACCTGCAGTGGTGTGCGCACTGTTCTCTCCTCCTCCGTAAATACAGCTTCCAGTGCTGTATGCTGTGTATGTTCAGTTTTCTGTTCTGCTTAGGTGTTATGGTCTTGGAAAAGCTTTTTATTCCCCCCCCCCCCCCAATGCTTTATTTAAATTTAGAAAACAAACGTGTGCCAGAAATAGCTAGGGTGCTGGAGAGAATGCAGAATCCCATCAGAATATGGAAATTTCCTTAGCAAAGGGCAATTCTGCCCATCTTTCTGCATAAACACTGCAAAGTAAGTCAGAAATACATTGTGGGGGTGTTTTTTTTTTTCCCCCCTCCGAAACCATATTGTAAAAATAAAAGGGTAACGTAAGTTGTGGCATTCCGAAAGAGATCTGATCCAGCTGGGGTGAGCAGCTCTTCAGCTAAAGCTGCTTTGTTTGAGATGTTAGAAGTGTGTGGGATGCGGTGGCTCTGGACTTTGCAGAACGCAGTCCAGCGGTAGCGCAGTAGCGCACTGCGTCCAGTACAGGATGGGATTCTCACCCCACCTGCCCTTGCTGTCGGGTTGCCCGCACAGGTAAGCGGATTCTGGACTCCGAGATCCTTACACCCTGTAAATCAGCAGCGTTTCCCCCCTGGTACTTTAACAGATCATGTCTGCGTTTACGTGTGTGGCATGTCTTAACGCTCTGCTGGTTTGAAAAGCTGTATTAAGGTCAGTGTGTTACAGTTGCACTGGATGATCATGGGATATCCAGATGCTGCAGTGATGGGGGTCTGTCCGCCTCTGTGTGCACACTGGTAATGATTTAAAAATGTTAGCTGGGGTGTATAGTGTGTATCTAGCTAAGTATTCGTTGGCCCTCCACCATAATGTATAGTTTGTAGGGCCTTAAATCACAAGGGGTGTAACAATCATAGGGTTGGTTAACGGTTAGCTGAGCAGTTACTAGCACAATGCTAAGTATGAGAGAGACTTAAAGGGGAATTCCACCCCTAAAAAGGGAAATGTTTTCTTCATAAACACAGACTTTCCTACATATCCAAAGAAAACTTTTGTTTTGGGAAATTTCTGGTGCAAGGCATTTCCGTTCCGGAATATTCTATGGAAAATGTCTGTAGGTAGCATAGGGTGTGTGCTCTGTGAATCCCCAGCGTGATTTGCTCACCCCCACATCAGTATCCCCTGGATGCCTTCCTGATTCTCTTCTGCCTGATGACGTCCTTTGCCCTGCCTCATTGTCAAGTTAACGTTAATTGAAGTAAGAACGCCTCTATCCGCTTTCGACATTCTCTGTTTTGTGTTTGACTTCGGAGCCTAAAAAAAAAACAGTGAGAATTTTTTTTTTTCCCCTAATGCGTGCCGGGAATACTGTGTGAATCTCTAGCTATCGGATTTCAGCACAATCCCCATTTAATGGTCCAGTTAGCTGCTTTGTAATTGTGGATCCTTGTCACG
This sequence comes from Gnathonemus echidnorhynchus, assembly GCA_026776725.1. NCBI lineage: Eukaryota > Metazoa > Chordata > Actinopteri > Osteoglossiformes > Mormyridae > Gnathonemus > Gnathonemus echidnorhynchus. The sequence goes on along the minus strand of JAODJU010000035.1, from coordinate 18,197,219 downwards.
GTGTAGGGAATAGAGAGATTCCTTTGGGATGGTCTGGCGTTCATCCAGAGAGCTTGGGAGTGCAGTTGAGGTCATGGGAATGGTAACTTTATTGAGCAAACAGTTGGCTTTTCCTTGGGGGTGGAGCTTATTGTAGGCTGGCTAACTCACTACAACACTGGGGACGTGTGGCCGTGGCGTGGAACGTGTAGGAAGATGCTCTGTCACTGAGGGGGTTGGTGGGGCGTGATGTGTGGAACATCCCGGCTGTAGACGACAGAGGGTTCGTATCAGTTCTAAGGAAAGCTGACAGACACGCATGTCCCTGTCAAAGTCAGTGATTGGTAGGATGACCATGTGTTCTCTGCCACCATTGGCTAGCTTACAGGAAATGACCGAATCCTGACCAGTGATTGGCAGCACTCACTCCTTCCTGCCTCCTCAAGGCATCTGAGGCTCATTTTCTGAGATGGACCTGGGCCAAGATTTTGAGGCGGGTCCCTACAGCGGTTGTGTAGGTGTTTGGGTGAGAAGCTGCTGCAAATTCACAATTTTTATATAGGACTATTTCTTAACTAGTTTCATGATATTTACCAAGGACTATGCGTGTCTGAATTTATAACCATAGCAAAAAAATGGTACTTGGACAAGAAACGTTTAAAGAATCTGCCTTTAAATTCAGAACATTTCTTCATTTATCGTCTCAGGATTTTATCATATTGAGGTTTTATGAATACTGCTTTATGTATTTTAACATTTGGTGTCCAGAACTCCAGCCCTCAGGGGCAGCCAGCCGTCAACGGTACCTTAACGCTCATGGTCATTTAGCAGGACGCCCTGCTGGAGCAGTGTTGAGTTGCCTCGTTCTTTCCCTCGTTTGAGATGGAAAATGTGCACATGTGGATGTATATGGCCCTGGCGCTGGGCCTACTGCCGAAATCCCGGCTAAATGTTTATGCTGGTGATGTAAATAGCTTGCGTCCAGCGATTTGAGGAGAAACGTCTCCGCTCAACCGGCAATTAGCCTCAATTTACTTCTGCGGTTCTCCTCTGCAGATTCCCCTGAACCGGAGAAAAGTCACCATGAACTTTAATAGAACGTGGTTCATTTTTTTTTTTTTTACATCAGATGTGTACGATAGACTTAATGCTTGTTTGTTAGGTCAGTTATAAATATACAATTTATACTGGGTGACGGCTAGGAGAAAATTAGCATTAAAATGGCAAGTAGCTGAATGGGTTACTACAAATGATGAATTGTGAATTAAGGCCGTTCCTAAGAAATAAGTCGACATTTTTCATCAACTGCGATCCTCGAGAATGTATAGGAATGTGATAGGAAGTGAAATCGGCAAGAGACATAAAGCAGGACCTCGGTGGAAGACGTGGTGAGGTGGGGTTAGTAAAGCCGTGCTATGCTTGTATGCATGTCTCGATGGCAGCCATGACATCACCTGATTTGCAGTTCTTGTTTGGAGTTTCGTCAGACTGGCCTCACGGTCAGTCTCATAAACTACGGCCCTTTGGAAAATGATTCTGTAATCAGTGGTGCATTCCCGACTGGAACTGTGTGTGTCATGATCCTGCTTGCAGAGCAGCCCTGCCTCTTTGGGCGATGAAGGGCTCTCCCCACCGTGGTAGCCTACTGCCACTGCCCACTGAGGCCCCGCCCATTAAACAGCCACGCTGCTTCCCTGGCTCCGCCCCTTTGGTAGATCGATCTTTTAGCCTTCCTTCTGTAGTGTAGAAAACTACAGAATTCCTGCTGGAAAATGCCCAACTACTAAAAACCACTGTGATTGAGAGAGTTTTTTTTTTTTTTTGCCTCAAAGTGCCATAAATAACATGTGGTCTAAACAGTTTGTGTGGATTCTGTTTGTATGATAGTATATAAATAGACGTAACTGTATCTCCCACTCTGCTTGTGGCTTGGGCCTACGGTTCGGGCTCCTGCGGGCTGTCGGCATGTCTGTGGGCTACCCCCCCCCCCCCCCTCCCCCCCCCACGCCCCCCCG
>JAODJU010000035.1:18148046-18187875 GCA_026776725.1 Gnathonemus echidnorhynchus | reverse complement strand
AATCCCCCCCCCCCCCCCCCCGATCTCGGTTGTTTACCATCACGCACACGAAGGGCACAGTGGTGTTTCCGTCATTATGGAACCAAAGTGGGCGGGGATTTTTCCATGTCTGTAGAGTAACATGGCACTGCATGGACATGTGGTGCGTGAGACATGGTCCCACAGGAAGTGGAAGCTTCCACCAGCGAACATACAGCTTCTTAAGGCTGCATTATGCTTCTGCGTCGAGGCCACACCGAGACCTACGCAAGCGGCCTGTGCCATTGCCAACATTTCAGCTGGTGTGCTGGTGTGTCTGTCACTTAGCAATTACACCGGCAAAATGCTACGTGACATATAGTTTTGCATGTTGCATTCCTATAGACAAATTTGGAAAAATGTCGAGCTGCTGCAAAGTCACTTTTTATGCATTTTCCCCTCAAGTTAGCGTCTATATTTTACACTTTTTATTGTCTTGTAAAGTACGAATAAACTTAATAGAGGAAAGTAAAATTGGCGCTGTCATCCTGTTGCTACGATGCCTAGGGTGGGTTTTTTAACGTTAGATATAAATAGCACATCAGTTTCAATCAGCAATATAAATACACCTGGGATGTACGCTGCCTTTGCTCCCAGAAAAAAAAATCAAATGCTACCAAGCGGACCAATCACAGTTCTAGTAGTCTGCGTCTGCAACATGTTGTCGCATTTCTGGGATGTGCATTTCTGGCTGCGGCTAGGGCAACGTCGCAGGGTCCACGGCTGTGCCACACTTACGTTGACGATTCGACATTTAAGTGTAAATCAGCCTTAAGAGCGCAGTGGGCCAGAGCTGATTGAGGATCAGAATGTGGCCCAATCACCTCGGCTCTTTTTGTCTGTCCTAGGGAATTGTGGGTAACCTGGCCAGCGGGAAGTCAGCGCTGGTGCATCGATATCTTACGGGAACATACGTGCAGGAAGAGTCTCCTGAAGGTAAGCCTACAGTGGTCGGTTCAAACCCTAGATGGCCCATATCTCCACATGGGTGGGTGGGGGGGGGTCCAAAATTCAAAAGCAGAATATAGTGCTGTCCATAATGTTTTGGACAAAGACACATTTTTGCTTGATTTGCCCCTGTGCTCCAGAGATTTAAATGGCTTCTTTGACTGTCATCGGCACGTATGTCCTCATGTTGAACGATGGCAACTACAGATTCCAAAGGTGCCCGAAAACTTAGAAGTGAGCCTAGGACTTCCTCCCATTTACCCCACTTAAGGGCAGGTGCACTGGGATACTACACAATGCATTTACTCCACTCAAGGGCAAGCGCACTGGGATACTACACACTGCATTTACCCCACTTAAGGGCAAGCGCACTGGGATACTATACACCACATTTACCCCGCTTAAGGGCAGGCACACTGGGATACTACACACTGCATTTACCCCACTTAAGGGCAGGCGCACTGGGATACTACACACTGCAGTTACTCCACTTAAGGGCAGCTGCACTGGGATACTACACACTGCACTGATGTAAAGTGCGCAAGCGTGTGTGAAGAGCCCAAGTGTGTGGGGATTTCTTGAAACCAATGGGACACATTTCATGTCTGAAGAGGTAAACGAGAGACACTACAGCTATGTTGTTGATTGTGTTGGTTGTGTTTGCCGTTGTCCTACACTGTAGCTCAGGCTATGTAAACATTCATTATACAACTTTGTGCACTTAAATTGGAACTTCTTCGGAAGCATGTTGGACTCTGATTAGACGACAGACTTCCACGTGTTCGATGTAAACAGTCATCACTGATGCGGTGCATTGTGGTCTGTTTACTTAGCCAATAGACACTACAATATGGTATTTGCCGAAGTGTGGCTAAAGTAAGCATGCTGCACTTGGTTTATTTGAGGAACACGACACCCTTGGATACTTGTACTTAGTGCATTAACGGGCACACCCAGTCTGTAAATGTGGGCTAAGTAGGAATATCAGTATCTTATTCCTGCACTAATGAAGCAATTACACACACCTGATTAATCACAGACACAGATGAAAGCAAATGTCCCAAACATTATGGTGCCCTGAAATGGTGGAAGTGCTGAAATTTCTATATGGTGAAACTGAAATGCCCTTAAATTAAAGTCTAGACCCCTATTATTCAAATTACGGTCCTCGAGGTCTGAGCACTGCTGGTTTTCCAGCCTTCCTTTACCTGTGAGCCAGGTGTGAAACCTCTGACCAATCAGAATCAGTAATTATTAATTATTACCTGGGAGAACTGAAAACAAGGCCTGGATTTGGAATCGAGGTCTGGATTTGAAGAACCCTGGTCTAGACTGTGCAATTTAATCATGTGTGAAATGTTTGATTAGAAATTTAAAACTGTGGTGCATAGGGGCAAATGAACGAAAAATGTGCCTTTGTCCCAAACACTGTGGAGGGCACCGTACACTAAAATCAACAGATTAAACTGACGGATAAGGCAAGAAAGGAACAGGACTGAGCTGTAGTGGGATTTAATGCAAAAAGCAGGCTGTCTGTTTCCCCGAGTGAGATGTTACTGTTAGCTTCACCAAATGCCCCCGCATGGCCCCCGGCCTGCCTAGGCTTCCCCAGCAGGACCCAGCAAATAAAGATGGCAGCACTTCACTCGACTCGGGCCTCAGCAGCTCCGCAGCCTGGAACAGAGTATTTTTAAGCGTCTCTGCTGGACCCATTTTTCCATGTGAAACGGCGAAGCCACAGCGAGCCGCGGAGCTCGTGGCCGGGGGGGCACCACGGTAACGGCGCCCGTAATAGCATCCCTGCGGATTTCCGTGGTGGGCGTTCTCTGGGACGTGCCGGTGTTTGGGTTTCAGACGCCGGCCGGGCCCTCGGTAACCGCAGTTGGGGCCCTCGGTAGCCGCAGTGGGGGCCCCCGCACCGCTCTGCTCTGCTCCCTGGCTTTCCCGCTCGCCGCTTGGCCCTGCTCTATGTTCTTTGGATTTCCGTAAGATTCCAGCGACGTTCTTCCTGCTGAGCCGGGCGTACGTCTGCGACGTTCAGCCGCTTCTTTTGATTTGGTCTCTTTATTTCTCTCTCCTGGCTTCCCCTCTAACAGCTGACGTGGATGCAGGTAACCACTCGCTCGCTCCCTCCCTCCCTCCCCCCTTCACTGTTCGTTCCCTCCACAGCAGCTTGATCTAGGAGCTTCCTCTTCTGGGCCGTTTCTGATGCCCGTGTCAGTTCCTCTAGGTGAGAGTGACTCTTGCATACAAAAGCGCTGATGATGTTCTGGCTGCAGGCCGGATCTCTTCAGCGTTTGGTGACCAGACGTGCGTCTCCTGCCGTCTGAGGCACGCTGAAGCCCATCAAGCTGCTCTGGAGTGGTGGTTCCATGCCAGCCCACCTCCTTCTCGCATCTCCTCCCATCTCCTCCCTCCTAGAAAGCCCTTTTACGTGTTCCATACGTGTCTTGTCATGGCCATGACCCGTCCAGTGGCACAGAATTGCTCCAATATGGTATACTCTCTGAGGAAGACCTTAGCATTGAACATTGGTGTTTTTTCACTGGGGGGTATGACCAGTGCACCCCCCCCACCCCACATGGGGTAGGACCGTACACTGTCTGCAGGGAAGACATCCAGGAGCAACCAGCAGCCTAGCTGTTGGGGGGGGGAGCATCATGCTACTGTGATAAACCCAGCAGAACAAGCTCTGAAATGGGGGGGTGGCCCTTTCTTCTGATCCTGACCAAAATCTCTCTGTGAGACAGCATCTCCCTGGACTCGTACAGTATAATTCAGAGCGCTAATGCCTTTGGAGGGCTCACCCCGTATGACTAATGACAGAAATGCATGTTTACATGAGAGAACCTGCTTTACCAACAATATGAATGTCACATAAGTCATTATTATAGTTTGGTTTATTATTCTTACTGTGTAAATTACCATCAATCTATTTAATATTCATGTCTTTGGTTATTTGTATAAACAATAGAATAGAATAGAATGTCTTTATAGTCATTGTACATGTACAGGGACACTGTAAATCGCTGTTTCACAGCAATTTTAAACTGCACAGTACTGTGCGGAAGTCTCAGACAAAGAAAATTTAAGTGATCTTCATGTTGGTGTAAAACTATGATATGTCTATAAAAGTGTCAGCTTAGCCATGTCAGAAGCTCTGCTAAGGGCAGCCAAGCATCTGCAGCCACCATCCAGGACAGCCATGAATCAGCACGACATGTTTGGTTTGCCGATGCCTCGTTGAGTTATTAGACTGACTAAATTGATCAATTTAATTCAGCTGGTGGTAAAATTTAGCAAATACATGGAATGACTGATGTTGCGACAAAGTACAAATTTGCATATACAGATGCTCCTCTACTTACGAACTTTCAACTTACAAACTTTCAGACATACGAACGAAGAGGACTGGAAGTCCAAATTGTGTTCATTGGGCTCCCGTTTCCTGTCCGCAACATCAGTTTTTTCTTTCTGCTCGCCAATTCCACCTAGTACGACTTCTGGCCGCTACTCCCCCCGCGCAGCAGCGTAGCGTGCGTACTCCCAGCATCCTAGTTCTTTGTACTTGCATATACCCTTAAAATGATGTTGAATAACGACTTACAACATTTCAAGTTACGAATGGCCGTTCGGAACGTAACTCATCCGTAAGTAAAGGAGCGTCTGTATTCTAATGTTAAATTGTTTTTTTTTTCTGTGAAAATATACAGTTCTTACCCAGAAAAATGGCTTTAAACATTTTCTTTGCCTAAAACTTTCTTACAGTATTGTGTATTGGTATACTGTACCCAGTTAAGGAAAACTGAAATGAATTCGAGCTGGCTGCCTAACCATGGCAGGTCCCCGTGGGTATGTCAGAAATCCACCTTGGATGACGCCATCGCATTCCTGTCGTTCCTGCTTGGTGTAAACCTTCGCACGCCGTACCTTTGCAGCATGGTTATAAATAGGAGCTGTTCTCTTTGTTAAACACCCCAGCCCAGCTGTCAAAGCTTATAGCTCCCATACTTTAAATTCTTTATTTTTTTTTATTAACCGTCACATTCTCATTGACGATTTTCAATGTGATCCCGAAGACGTTAGTTGTTGAGCTTGACCAGCCCTGGTGTCTCTGCACTTGGTCTCTGCGTATGTCAACTCACAGCCCGCCAGAGTTTAACTAGAGAGGTTGGAGCCTCTCGGTTATAATTACCATAATTGATGCTGTGTGTCTCAGTGCAAACCTTTGCCAGCGCTTATTCCTGCTCGCTCTATGCAAGACAGCACCCATCAGGACAAAGGCGTGATGTATCCTGGGGGAGGAGCTTTTGATGCTGAGCCAATGCTTCCGAAATACTTCCCTTAATAATCTTCTGTTGCTCCTGAGAGTTCAGCTATCAGTGGAATATATGGTCAGGGATCCCATGATAGCTTCCACGGGCGGGTCATCGTGTACATATTGTCACCTCCCATATGTCTGTAGTCGCACTCGTACCGTCACATTTTAGACTCTGTTGGAGAGGCAGTAGGTACCTCTCTCACCGGACTCATTCTCGGCATTCCAGGTCCTCCTCACTGTTTGTTCTCCACAAACATCATTGTGTGTCTGTCCCCTCATGAGGAATGGCTGTCATCTGTGTGAAAGAATGCAGTCCCCAGTAAACAAGGGTCACCAGAGAAAAACCAGATGAAGCTTAGTGAACCAGGCCAGAGGCAGGCTTACAAACCGGAAGTGATGTGTATGCATGTACAGGAGTATGTGTCCGTATAGCATATACATCTCATGATGAAATTGGTGTGAGGTATTCCAGTCACGCAGAGTGCAGAAACATGTCCTTTATAGCACCATTAATCAACTCAAGTGTCCTGAAACTATGTAATTAGACCTTAAATAAGACAGCCAGCTAAAAGGAAAAAAAACAAAAGTAGTGGATTAAGTGAAGTTTACGTAGCATGCAGTAATCATTGCTCTGTAAATAGTTTGTAAACAGTTTTAAAAAGCAAACTTGCACTGAGATGTCCATATAGCTAGCTGTTTCTTTACTGGGAGGTCACGTTCCAGTTTGCTGATGGCTCGCTCACCAGTTCCCCCGTGCCCCTTACAGGAGGACGCTTTAAGAAGGAAATCGTAGTGGATGGACAGAGCTATCTCCTCCTCATCCGGGATGAAGGGGGCCCTCCAGAGGCGCAGGTGAGTACTGCGGCCTCCTTGATCATTTGCTGCGTCCGCCTGGTCCATCTTCAGCAGCCCCTGTTTGACACACGGCCTGCCTGCCCGCTGCCTGACTTTGCCCGTCTCTCTCCGCAGTTTGCCCTCTGGGTGGATGCCGTCATTTTTGTGTTCAGCCTGGAGGATGAGATCAGCTTCCAGACCGTGTACCATTATTATAGCCGTATGGCGAACTACCGCAATACCGCGGACATCCCGCTGGTGCTGGTCGGGACGCAAGGTGAGCGGCGCCATAAATGGAAATTCAGCCGTGCGGAAATAGTCTGACGTCGTTTCAGGATTTTTAACACCACGGTTTGTTTTTTCCTTTAAATGCTGATATTTTTTAATTTAGCACTTTCCAGCAGCGTCAAATAGGCAGCAGGTTTATTTCCGTGCATTTTATAAATATATCTGTTTGGTTGTCCATTTCAGGAATTATAACTTTTGATTTATTGGTGTCACATTTGGAATAAAAGTGAGTTAAATGGGAGCCTCTGTGTTCATAATGAGGGCGATACAATAGCAGTATGAAGATGTATGCAGGCAATGGGAAAAAGGCACAATGACACATTTAGCTCTTGGCTGCAGTTATGGGGATTAAGTGCAACAGCGCCCTCTGTGGGCCATACATTATATGTTTCCACAAATATTCCAGTCTTCAGAGTACAGTCATCTGATGCTTAGGGAGCATACATGGTTCTGAAAAGGCGGATGTTTGGCAATTTGGCCGTTAAGTACAGTACTAATATAGACTGTCTATACATCAGCGTAGAAAGTACTGTACATGTCAGCAGTGATGTATTCTTATACAATAGCCACAAAAACTAATTCCGTATAATAAAATATAGTATGCACACAATATTAATGCAATAATATTACTGTCACACGATTCTGATTAACTTGCGTCTATTAATATGCACATTTTTCCTTTGTGTTTTATTACTTTTCATCGTTTCATGGCCTTACTGTCATTTTTCACTTTCCTTTGTTTCTCAAACACTTGTACAATTTGTTTCATGGTGTTTGCTGCCCGTGAGGCACTTAATTAATCATCTAAGTAAGAGAACAGGCTTGAGAATCTTGCTGTGACTGCATGTCTTTACATTTTACTGCCCATGTGGTAATTAGGTCGCTACACAGGGATTTTATATCTGCTTGCGTCCGATTCTGGATTTCATTTCATTTGATCTATGCTGTCTTTGCTGTTAACCAACACCTGCGTTGGTTTCAAATGAGGGTCTACATCGTAGCCTGTGGTTGGCTTGATATGTTTGTTTTATTTTGACAACCATTAATACTGCGCAATAAAAACATGGCCTGTCAAACAACTCAGTCAGTAAAAATCAGTCCTTTTTGAGCGTTACATTTTGGTTAAATTAACGCTGCCGTGAGGACAGCCGAGGATCCCGGATTGGGTGCTGTGTTCAGTCTCACATCCTGCCCGTCTTACACTGCAGCCGCTGTAATTATTTTTAACACGCAGCCTCCTGTTTGTCAGACATGGTACAAGCTGGTCCAGAGACCAGCACTTCATGCACTGTTTCTGTAGAGTCCCTGCTGAGTTTACAGCCACATAATCTGCCAGTGCCTTTGAACACACAATCTGCCAGTGCCTTTGAACACATAATCTGCCAGTGCCTTTGAACACATAATCTGCCAGTGCCTTTGAACAGATGCCCACAATGCTTTAAGAATCTTTTACTGAGCACCATCACAACCAGCAGAAGCTCTGGAATCACCATGAAGAGTGGCATGACTTTGTTGGTATCGTACTTCATACAGGAGGCTTGGTGGCCCACTGGATGCCACTGGTCCTTCACACCTCTAGTGTTGGGGGTTCGAATCTTGCCCCCACTCTGTTTGTGTGGCACATGCATGCTTCCCCCAGGTGCCCCTCTCTCCTCTTGCAGTCCAAAGACATGAAGTTCAATGATTTGGCATCTCTAAATTGTCTGCCCTGCCCTGTGTGAAGGTGTGTGCCCTGTGATGGACTGGCATCCTGTCCAAGTTGTTCCTCTGTCCTGGTCATTGTGCTGCCTGGGGTAGGCTCTGGGGTCCATGTTACCCACTACTGGATAAATTTCTGAAAGAAGGGTGGATGGATGGATGGTTTTTCATAAACAAAACCTTATCTATTTACTATGTTGAATTTTTTTTGTTTTAACAAACAAGTAAAATATTGAAGCCATTGTACTCTCTCAAATCCCGATAGTACTCAATCCATTTTTACTGCAATATAATTTATTCTTTTCCTCATTGGTCCTGTCTTATTTTAAAATTCTAGCTCCCTCTAGTGGTCATACTGAATGCAGCAAATTCTTTCACTCTTGATACTTAAATACTCTATTTTTGGAAGCAGTTCAACAGCTGTGGTTCACACTGTGGCAGACAATATAGTGGATGCTGGAGGAAATACGGTGGGGATCATCCGCGGATTTGTTAAACAAAATTCATATTTCGAAGGATTTTACCACCGAACTCTAAGACCGGTACTGCAGGCGTTTAAACCGCTTTAAATCTCAGTGCCTGCTCGTTTTTGCCCTATAATTGCTTGTTTTCTTGCTCGGTTTTTGGGACTCCAACGCGTGGGTGCGCAAACATCTGCCTGCCGCTCCAGCCCTTTCATTCCTGCGCGATTTCTGCCACTTGAGGCCGGGGGGGAGGGTGTCCTGCCCTTTACTGGCCTTTTCTGAGTTTATTACAATCGGTCCTTTGCTGCGCGAATGTGGAGCACGCTGGTCAGCCCACACAGGTCCAGATCCCTAAACTCTATCTCTACATTATAGCCTGCTGATTTTAAGAAAGTTATTTCATGCTTCAAATGAACCAACAGCGTTCATCGAAGTAATTTAACGTAGCAGCTGCCTTGCGGATGAAAGTCGTCACTGTGCGTCGCGTGTGAGCTGCGCGCGACACGCGCCGGCGCGTGCTGGCGGGGTTAGACACTGGTTATTTAAACAGCTTTGATAACTCCGTAATTAACTCAAAACTAAGTTAATCGTCCCTTATTCTGTGATTTACTTATCTAATGAGAGTTTAGTTAAAAGTATTTATCCAAGAAGAAACTGGACGTAAAATCTTAATACACGAACACTTTAAAGGAATTCTTTACTTCAGATTTGTGTTTCATGATAGAAGCGTAATTGAGGAATAGAAACATAACTTTCTGTTTATTTTAAAATACCGGGGATTTACATTGAGCACCTTCATACAACACTCATCGGTAACCTATTTTTTTTTATTCTGAAATTAATATATTATAGTCAGCTATGGTAGTTACGTCTTCCTGTCTAACTTAACGTAAACGAGTGAGATCATTTGTTTTTCTAAACCAAAGCTAGCAGCAGCCTGGGAATTAGCCTACATAGTTCCGTTTGCCAACGCAGCCAGACTATCATGGGGTACCTCCCCCCAAAAATGTACATTTTAATGACTTGGCAGAGTTCTACGTAAAAGTAAATATGTGATGGAAATTTTAAAAAGGCCTCGTTTTATGACGACGGCTTGATGATACCTTAGGCTTTTATTGGCCAGGCAAATGTTTGGCAAATCTGTTTGAATTTTACCATCCAATCCATTAGGTATTCCAGTACACGAGGACGCCGTGATGTTTTTTGGAAGCCTGCAAGAAACCCGTCTCCTTCAGACGGTGTCCCATTAGAGCCCTTCGGTGTTTTGCACGTTGCAGTTACAGTGTGTGGTCTATAGATGACGCTAAATGCTCAACTGAGAAATTTGTGACGAATTCAGGGAGCTAAGATGCAGCTCAGATCCGGCATTATACTCTAAATCCATAAATTAATGTATAAATCCGTTAAAGTAAATTAATTTTTTGAATTTGTGTTTAGTTTTACAAACAAGCTGCCCTAAATCTTTTAGAGATTTTCCAGAAGGAATTATTATAATTTGTTATATATGTATATTAATGTGCTGCCTGTTTAAGGGGAACATTTTAACATGAAATCAAAGATGACATGAAATTACATGCAATGACATTTTCCCAAGAATGTCAGAGTACATATGAAATTCAAAACTAAGCTTGCCTAAAATGAGTGATACTGTAGATCATGTTTCTTGCCAAGTACTCCTGTTGCTTTATGGTTAAAATGGATGCCCAAATGGCTGTGGTTATGGTTCTGGCTCTGGCTCTGATTCTCCTTTTTTCTCCAGACGCCATCAGTGCCGCCAACCCACGGGTGATCGACGACTCGCGGGCGCGCAAGCTCTCCAACGACCTGAAGCGCTGCACCTACTATGAGACGTGTGCCACCTATGGGCTGAACGTTGAACGTGTTTTCCAGGACGGTGAGTGGAGCCAATTTGCTGTGTGGGTGCACCACAGAGGGATGGCAGAGTGCACGACCTTTGGGATTGTCAGCATTGAGGGGAAGCTAATTATAGTGTTAGTTTTTTGGGTGAGTGATCAAGACAAATATACACCCCTTTTAAACCGTGTATGAACAGTTATGAACAGTTATAAAGTTCAAATGTTATAAATCAAACATGAAGTCTAGGAACCCAGCTACACAAGAAGGAATGACTTTTAGTGATAACTTAGACAAACTGACAGATTTGTTATAGATGGCTATGATCAGTTACTACCAGGTATGGCAGAAACCTATATATAAAAAAAAACCTCAGTATTGCCTCTTAGATGTTCAAGGAAATATGATGATTATGATGTATTAATGAGCCATTAAAAATAATTTCCAAAGAAATATTGTTAAATTTCATACATTCTTTTGTGCTTTAATATCGGAGCTTAAAAATAGATATTTGGAACATTTAGAAATTGGGTGTAGTCATATAGATAACCACTAGGGGGAGAGCGTTCCCTGTTTTATCGGTATTGAAGGTCCTTAATTGCCCTGTCGGTGTCATGAGTTAGCATAGATGTAGAAGGTCTTTGACTCATCTCTGCTGCTTTGACTCCCCCTGAAAATAGCCTCTGCGGTTAGGCTTGGAAAATACACTCATCTGATCACAACTGGCATATCACGTTTGATTTTTAATGACCGTCAGGATGTGTATGCGTTTTTTTAATGGATGGATGTGAGCTGAAATAACACCGGACAATATGAAGAGTTGAGCACAGTGTGAGAAAGTGAAAGGGACCTCGTCCCCCACCCCCCACCTGCTGAGATCGTCGTATCCCCACAGCCCTGTCGTCATGGTTAATGTGTCGTTTTGTTCAGTGAATACTGTAAACAGTGTAAACACTGAGGAGGGACCACTAGATTCTTTTTAACCTTATGTCATTAATATTTTAATATTGTTCTTGTTAAGATGTGTTTTTTAATAAACAGATTGCTGGCTTTTAAAAAAAATATCTTGTATGTTTCGTAAGGAATTGACTGTTATTGCAGTAAAACAGTTAAAAGTTCATCAGTACACATTTTGGTTTGAATGCTTGTCATTTTCATCACTCTAGATAACTACTAGTGTTACTGACACGGCATTTGTTCTGTGAATCCCAGTGTATTTGTAATGCATTTCCTTGGCTTTAACCTGAGTTTGACTCTTATGTTAGTCAGAGTTTTTCTGAGCTTCCTGGAGTCCTTGGTTAGATTTCAGGTCAATCTTTTGTGGAAACATTGCGGTTGTGTTGTGTTGTCAGACAAAGGCCACCAGCTTCCTATAGAGTAGGGACTGAGGCATGTTTTTAAATCCATTCCTGATTCCTTTTTTATGTTTGTGTCCTCATTTTCATTTCGTGTAGTTTGGTCATTTCTCTTATGGAAAAAAGCCTTCTCTGTTGACTGTACGCTGAAGACCTAAGCTAGAAAGATGCCAAAAAATGAAGTGTGGTTTAAAAGTTATCAAACACTGATGGTCAGTGTTCACTCCTTTTGTTAGAAATCATCAGTGTTAACACTGCTGTTAATGAGACATTACTGTTTGATAATCCTGAAATTATGTTGTTTACCTGGATCATTTTAATCGTGGACTCCTGGACATGCAAGTGTCATCTGGCAGTTGTATTGCACATGATGGTAAATAAAAAGAGCCCTGAAATATGACGGGTCCCTCAGGAATGTGGCATTCAGGGAGATGCTTTAGCAAAGGGCCAATTCTGATGGGCAGCCATGTGAAATTGAGTTTGATTTCTCATCACTTTCTGAAGCAAAAATTGTAAGGAGTAGCCTGAAGTTCTTACAATTAAACTGGGGTGATGCTCTTTGTAATGTACAGCAGTGGGATTATAGTGCTGGAATTCAGGAATCAGCAGGATACAAGAATGAATGAGGATATAGTATGAAGAATGAAACCACACAGCATGTGGTATATATGGGCTGGACCTCAGGGATCGTGCTGCTGTAATGTTTTCATAAGTCTGTGCATGTGCATACGTGTGTGTATGTGTGAGTGTGCATGCACGCACATGCATGTTTGTGTGTGCGTGTGAGACCCAGCAGCTGCAGTTAGGACCTGGACTCGTTGCACCGAGCTGACTGTGGCTAAGGAGAGAGATTTACACACTAAATGCTTGGTTATTATCCAATTAATTATTGCGCTGTTTGGTGGAAGCAGTAGCTGCTGTGATTTAGTACTTCGTGTGTCTGTGTGTGTGTTTTTTGTGTGTGGGTGAGTGTGCCTGCACTTGTGTGCGACAGCCAAGTTCGTCAACCGCAGCAAGCGAGAGCAAGAAAAGGCTAAATTTCTTATTATTACTGACACTGTCTCCTTGCATTTTTCATTCCATTATCCCCAATTAATCACGCGTTTTAATTATCCAGTAAAGTGGAATTCACTGATGAGCTTGGAAATGATTATTTTAATGTTTCGTGCCACCGCCGTGCCTTGACAGGGTTGTTCTGCCGGGAGCTGAGTGCATGTGTGTGTGCACGTGCACATGCGTCTAGCACTCTGTCTGTATGCGCATGTGTGTGCGTATGTAGATCTATCTGTGGTTATGTCTGTGTGTGGGGTTCAGTCAGTCCATCTGTGGTTCTCATTCTGCATGCCTGTGTTTGTATTTTCTAAAATATCTTTGTTCTGGCGTCATAGCGGAACATTTGCAGTTATTATTCACATGACCTTAATTTTTTGGTAATGGTCTGAACATTTAAAATAATGATATCGAGGCTCGCGCCTGCCAGTGCCCTCTTCCCCCCAGGCCCACTTTTAGTCTAACAGAGTGGAGGAGTGGGAGGGTTTAGCCCTGGCTGTGGTGGTTAGCGAGGATAGTCGTTTGTTCTGCAGAAGAGCAGCTGCTAATATCTTACATACTTATTTTTATTTTTCTTATTGCCTGCATTTTATATGAGTTACTTTAGAAAAATATCATGGGGAACAGTGAAACAAGACAGTCCAACAACTTTAGTGTAAACATTGTTTTTTATTGTATTTATTACAATGTGCAGACCCTTTGTTTTGAGAGCCTGGAGTCTGGAAACCACTCGAAGTTTTAAAAGAATTTAAATGTTCCCTGGCAGGAAGGTTATGTGCTGTACTGGGTGGTTATGACGAACATAGCCTTAGGAGTGTGTCCGTCAGTCCATATTGAGATGATGAAGTGCAGGGTCAGGGGCCTTTGCTTATTTGTACTAGTGAATTCTCGGGACCCACCTTGCCAGTAGACATACACATGAGTGCAGGTATTAAAACTGAGGGGCACAACAGGTAGGCATGTCCCAATAACTACTTTTGTTGGATGATATATTGTACTAGATGTAATTGCGATTAATGATATAATTGTCATTTTAGGATCATTTTATGCCACTGATATAATACCATAATGATGCAAGTACACCCTTTCAATGAGCAGTGATCTTTTATTAATTAAGAATATTCAGACATTGGAACTGGAATGTCAAAAAATGTATATTTAATAAATAAAACCATACAATCAAAAAATAGATTAAAAAGTACTTTCAGGCACTGTTAATAAAAATTGCACTAAACATTTAGCATAGGGCTGTAGAGAGTCAGTACTTCCTTAACTGACAATATACTGGCACCCCAGTTTTGCAGAGGCTCTGCTCATTGACGCAGATGATCATTGGCCAGGGGAAAAGTTGCAGGAAGTCAGAAAGCAGTCAGAATAAAGATTGTACATGGACACCATTTCTACCCTCTTTGATCAGAATGACAGAAATGGCTAGCGGATTTGAAAAATGGATGACTGAGAAAGGCCAGAAATACTGGCATGTATATGACTACTCGCTAAAGGATTATAAAGACAGATAGGTACAAACTAAAATAAAATACTTTGTATTGTGATGCCATATACCCATCTTTTTTGTGTCAGTGTAATTGATTTGATTTTTTACATTTAGTTTTAACATTTTTTATTTTCATTTGAAATCTAGATTAGTTTTAGGTGTGTTTTAATTAGTTTTTGTTTTAAAGGTGTAAATCCAGTTGTATATTTTACTTAGTTATATTTTACTTTAAGGTTTAGTAATTTTATTTCTATGGGTAAATGGAAAGTTGTAGGACTTTTCAGTTGACTACTACAAAATGTCATGTAGTGCTGCTGGCTATTTCAATGGTTCAGGAGCATTGCACGAGAGGCTTAAAGATAAACCGATCATTACTTTAGTTAAATAGTATTTAAAAATGGCAATGGGAAGTATGTGATGTTTTTTCTTTTATTTTATTTGATTTAGGTAGCAATATGTTAGTTGTCGCTTAGTTGTAGTTATTTTAGTTTATGGAAATGTTATGATTATAACCCTGCCTTCCATACTATAAGTACGTAGTGCAGTTAGTTTTAGTAAAATTCTTGTGTACTCTCATAACAATCATGCTACATTTCTTAATTGGGACTTCTAAGAGTATCTTTGCATCACAGTGCTAACCCATGCCTGATATCATAGCACATGGTTGCCTGCTGCTTTGGCTCTAGAAATATGAACATTGAGGATCATGGGTGGTCCAACGTGTCTGCAAGAAGTGTAAAAATTAAAAAATAAAATATTGATGCAGAGATCAAACGAGCACAGCAAGTAGCACGGCTGGCTAAAATGTTGGTGCCATTCATTTTTATGTAAACAGTTTGCCAATGTGGAGGTCAGAAAAAATTATCACGATTATGTCCATATATTGTGCGATAAGTCAATTAACGTAATTATCGTGACAGATTTAACAAGTTTTTCTTATATTACAAGAAACAATATAAAACACTTTATTGATCCCCCTGAGGGGGTTTACTTCCAACATCAAGAATATGCAAATAGGAAGATAAAGATATTCATTTTTAAATGTAGCTAGACCATATGGCATCAATAATGTTGTGTTGACAGAGACTTTTGTTACAGGTTACAGTTATTCAGATGCGGCTATAGTAGCTAGCTTCCCAGTAGTCCAATGATTCGTTTCTTTGGTAAACAACATGATAAAATCAAGCTTGTTAAAGTCATGCTGTGTTTAGAAAGCTTGGTTAGAGCTTCAGGGGGATTTTCATCCTTATCACAAAATGTTTTATGATTTTGTAAGTTTACAAGTAATTAAAATCCCACCGATGTCAGGCATTCTAAATTGCCTGCTTTAAATCTCCCCTTTGCAAAACTTAGGTGACTCCCTGTTCCTTGCGGGTCAATTGGTGAAGGTTGTCCATAGAGAAGAATGCTTTATTCCTTGAATATGGTTGAAATTGGTAAAATAATAAGACCTTTAAAAAAACTTTCAATGGTGTATCTTGTTGAGATATCTTACCAGGTTGTGTTCCTTGCCTTAGGCTTATCTGGCATGGAGATCCTCACCTCATCTTGAGGTCATGCAATTGAAACTTATGATGGAGAAGGGAACCGTGAGATTAACTGGAAAATCGGTACGATTTCCTTGACATCACACAGAATGAGCTGGAATTTGTGGCCAGATAAAAGGAGGTCTGGTCTGTCCTTCATTATTCTCAGATGGATAAGTAGAGGAGAAAATGGATGGATAGACGACAAATGAATTAATGCAATTGGTTTTATGAACTGGAATTGTTTCCATAATGTTCTTGATGGTAGAACTGTATGCGGTTGCTGAGATTTTGAATACATACGGCGGCCTTCAGTGTAAGTGGCTATCTGCAGTGCTCCTAACCAAGCTTTCATCTGGTGAGACACCTGCTGTAAATGTACTGTGGATTTTAGTTACATACACACCAGTTTTACCATCCTGCTTTGATAATTTGAGCTGAACAGCTTTGTAAACTTGTGATGTCATGTACAATTTTGGTAGCACAATTAATGCATCCCGGAAGGTTTCATTGGTATGAAGTCTTATTTTTTCCTTGTTGATATAGTCGTATAAACAAGACATAGATAATAACAATTGTAATTGTTGATATAAATAGTAAGCAATATATAAGGTTTATGTGTAACTACTAGCAAATGATATGACAGTACTTGAGTAGCTAGTTAAACCATCTTCCAATAAAAATAAGAATAGTAATTTGTATCAATTTTCACAACTGATTTAGTTTACTAAGGAATGGGGAAAGACATATAAAACAATTTACTGTGCTGCTTAAAATTTCTATACAAAGAGAAGATCATGTAAGATGCTTGAGTAATAAAGGGCTGAAACATGAGCTTTATCAGGTTGAAGAGCATGTGTCCTACTGAGATAGTCGCTGTGTGCTGCTCTCTTTCTGGGAGGGGGACTGTGGAAGGTAAAGGTCCCTGACAGGCCCCCAGCCTGCATCTATCAGCTGGGTCATTTAATTATCCTAATTATTGTCTCGCCGTCCACCATGTCAGGCCACAGACCTTCGTTAGTGTCTGTTAACACGCTTGTCAGCTTCCCGTTAACATGCTGGCTGCTGAGGCTGGTTATCGTTTTTGTTATCATTCAATGTTTTGTCCTCTTAAGATAATTAGTTTAGATGGCATCAGTGTTTGATTGTCATGGTTGGCTTTCAACGGTGAATTTACTAGTTTTTTTTCCCTGAGAATTTAATTCCGAATGACCTATTTTCACAGTAGCCTGGCTATTAGTAAAAATTAAAAGAATCATTCTTCGAAATAATTTTTATGCATAATTTTAAAAAATCATGGAATTGCAGTGGGAAAAATATCATGATTAAGCAACCAAGCATTCTGTTAGTTCTGTAAGTGTTTTGGAACACATTCAGAAGGAAGCCTTAGGTGTTTTTCTGGACAACAGTTTAGCTTCAGCAGTTGTAATGTCTAAGGAAATGGCTTCAGTTTGTAATGTCTTATGTTCCTGATGTATCATTCACATGAGCTGTTTTCAGCCCGTTTAGATACATTAATAACCGAGTCTTGGGGATTTTTATCTATTGCTGGGTTAAATTAATCCATAGGCTGTGGTACCACCACCCTCCTGGGAAATGTATTACACCCCCTCTCCCCTCACAATGCTTTGTGTATGGTTGTGTTCAGATGTAAATTGGTCCCCAATGGTTTTCATTTCAGTCCTAAGTCTCGAGTCGGTGGTAACATTAAAGTATTCATCAGGGTTGACCTTATCTGTAGCCTTCTGCATTTTGCAAACATGGATTCATGCCCCCCCCCCCCCCCCCCCCCACTTGAATGCCTGGCACAGTGATAAAGACACTGATGCTTCTCAGTCATTGACATCTTTCTTCATAGTTGTCTGAATCCTCTGTATAGTACCTGTAGTGAAGCCTCATCCCGAGGGAATCACTTCGCATTTATCCTTGTTGAAATTCATTTTCCATGTGTCCACCCACACCATAATTTTACTTGCACCATCTAATTTTGCACTCCAAAATTTAACAAGTTTATTGAGCATTCAGGAATTTGTGTGTTAGAGTAACTACAGAACCGTGAGGTTCTCTGCCGAACACCTTCACTGCATGCCTTTTATCCAGTCCGTCAAAATGTGCTGTTTCATGTTTGTTTGTAACCTTTGTTACAAATATGAAACGCCACAATGTACCTTGAATTCCACCATACCTTGTATTCTAGGATTAGATTTTCATGATCAACAGTGTGAAATATCATTTGGAATCATAGGTAAATATTTCATTTGATTTCTTACTGTGGCCATTTCATTCCAAGAATTTGCCTGGACTGAATTCATGCTTCTATAGAAATTTTAGCAAGCAGAATTGCCCCCTTCTCCAAGATTTTTACTTGCATCATCATATAGAGAAATATTGATAGATGAGTAATTTTGACAGTGATGCTCTTCAGCTTCAGTTTAGATCAGATGGACTGAATCAGTGTCTAAGCTTGGACCATTTTTGCAGGTTTTCATGATTAGTGCTTGGAAAATTGGTCTACCCGTCTCCAAAAAGCTGATCATGTTGAGTTCCTGTGTTTGGGAACCTAGTAAACACAAGGCCATGGTGGATCAGCACAGGAAGAAGGCGGTTCCTCTCTGAGAGCAGAGCAGGTCTGGGCGTTATTTAATTACTGGGTTATAAGCGAGGTACGTCTCTGACCTTTTTCCTGGTCCCTTGCGGGCTCGTTGCGCAGCGCCTGATCTGACGTGCTCTCCTTCTGACTCATTAGCTAATATTTATAGCATGCCATGGCTAACAAACCTGACAGTACCGTAATAAACTCTCCGGGACGGGCTCCATTGCTTGTCGGATATCGTGACTGTCTGAGTGAAAAGGTTAGCCCACCTCCCCTCCACTGCATCCCTTTCTTTGTCGCATTACATTGCTTCCAGGTTGATTTAAGAGAAAGTCCACGCCATGTGTTCAAATGCAGTTGTTACTAGTAGGGTGGTAAGTTTATATGATGGTAATAAGTTTCATTTGCAAGCGTCTGCCTGACTTGGGAATTTAGTTTGAATTATTCCTACTGCAGCTACTAGCCTTCAGGTAGTGTTTACATTAAAACCGATGTACATAGTAATTACAATTGTTAATATTACACACCTGTTATACACTTATTTGTTCTTATAAATCAGAAGTCTTTCTGTGATATTGAAAGTCATGGAGTAATCCTCAAGGCTGTAGGAACACGTGTTCTTGGGCTTTTACCTCCTGTTAGACAGGAACTGTCGTAAATCTGGTCAAACGCAAGACAGCACCATTACTATAAATGACCAGCTTTCAGATGGGAACCAAGATTGATGGATAAAGTTAAATTGTATTAGCTATGCAGTTTAAATATTTTACACAATCTTATCATAACTGTTCTTAACAATTAAAAGTAAAATAGAGTCAAGTCTTCCTCAGTATATGTCATGTAATATCACCCACCCCCCCAGTGCTGGTCCCAGTGCCTTTTCTGGACTGTGGGTCAGGAAATCTGTGTCAGCCATTCTTTCAGTTGTCCTTGGCTTAGCACTCACCTGAAGGTAAATGTTTATGACAAAATTATCATTAAAACTCTGCAGTTTAATATGGCCAATTAAAACTATATCTTCATTTCCAACCAAATGAAACTGCAGGCTTTATTGGGTACCAAAATAATGGAATGCGAAGGTTGGACGTAAGGCGTTAACCCTCGTCTGCCCAGGTTTCGAAATTTGTCTTTTTGGGCAACTTTTTCAGATCATTTCTCTTTTACGTCTGGTTTTGTCAGATTGTTTTATCAAAACATAAAAGATCTTTTTTTTTTTTTTTAAACTGTCTTACCATTTGCATTTGGTAATTTTCAGTTACCTGTTAATAATTTATAAGTGAAGTAATATCAAACTGCGCAAGATATCTCAGATTAGCACACGGTCTGTTTTGTCAAGGCAAATTAAATCCTAATGGTATCAGCAAAAAATGATCCGATTCCCTCATTCCTGAGCTGACATCAGAGGGATGATAATTCTTTTCCTTGTTCCTCTAGCATGGCTCCAGTACTTCCATTTTTTCTAGGTGATGACATTATACCTCAGTTTATCTACAAGGTGCAAAATTTCTGAAATGTTTCAATCTGTACACGCTGAAAAATGTCAATTTTCAGTACCATATTTTGATTAGGATGCTTTTAAAGCATGCCATACAGCGCTCCACAAGTCCAAGAAAACCCCATGTATTGATCTAGTTTTTTCGCTTCTACTCTGATGTGTTTACTGGTTAAATAATTATGAATTTGGGCTGTATAAATAACAGTAACTACTCCAGTAAATACTGCCGGTCTTTTATTGCATCATAACCTTCCTTATGTGTACTTTTATTCACATCTGTGAGCTTGTTAATTTTAAAATCCCACTCATCGGTTTTCATCGAAAAGGTATTTTTTTCTTCATAATTTTAACAGATTCACACACACACACACACACACACACACACACAAACACAAAGTGTGCTACTGTGCTAGTTTTCTCTGTGCTTGTTGGGCCTGGTTAAACTTTTGAGTGCTTTGATTTCTTTTCTTTTTTTTATATGTTCATGTTTATTTTGTAGGTTCAACTGCAGTCTGCCTGGGTCTTTTTATAGATAGAACCGTACAATTTATACTATTTACTTAAGGTACTCTAAAACTAGTGAGCGAAAAATGGTTTTACTTGTTTATTTTTTATCTGATATTCACATCCAGTTGATCAGTGTTGCCTTGATCATATATCATATTTACACACAAACCTTGCAGATGTCCTTTATATTTTATGTTCAACCTGCATACTTGTGTAATATTAAATCACACACGACTCTTGCAGTAGCTATATGCCAGGAAAGGTCAAAGAGCCTAATAAGGTGTGCATTGGTGTTCTATAATACCTGTCCATCCCTCTCTCCTGGTCTGGGTGTTTCGGGACCCCACTGCCCTGCTTTAACAAAGCAGATCGATAGCTGTGAAATGACGAAGCTTCTGAAAATCCCTCCCCAGTTTGTCAGTGATTAGCGGAGAGGCTAAGCTGAATCGATAGGGGCTGTGGGATGAATTGACGTTGCCCTTTCGATATGATAATACCGAGAGCTGGGAAGGAATAATGAAGCTCTTAGACCAAGCACAGTAATAATAGTGAAATAATTGTCGGGCATGTAGTGGCAACAGCCTTTTCATCCTCGCGTGGCGGATCCTCTGGGAAGGCAGCGCTGGCGTGGGGGAGACAGATGGGGGAATCGCAGGACCCCCCACCATGATGAGCAGTTATGGACTGGTCTTCCAGCAGACGAACCCTTAGACTTGGCTCTCTGCTAGTTCAGCCATTAGTCTACTTGGTGTGCCCTGCTTTGTCCCCAAATGGTGGATCAATGCAGTTTCCTCCAAGTCGGGCAAGGTTCTCAAAACTGCCATAAGGATGTGCGTCTACTAGGTTAACGTTTTTTCTTTAGTTTTGTTTTTTATACATCTGGGTTTATTTTTGGTTTCACAGTAGTAGTAGTAGTTCAACAAAGTTATTGTTGAACAATGCAATGGAAATTCAAAGTCAAGATGATGGTGTCATATCTTCCAAAAATAATTTAAATGTCTGAAAGGGCACAGATATTTCTGCGTTACGTTGCTGTAAGTGTTTGCGTTTGCTGGTATGTTAAAACATGATCATGTTCTTCACAAGGGGTGCAGGTAGTGTTTATCTTTTTTTCTTTTCTTCCGCTTTTAATAATGTTTAGGTATGTTCAGGCTCACAGGGTGCTGTTCATGCTAATGCCCTGCCTAATTATTAGCTCATGCATTGTGCTCTTGCCTTTTATAGTGGCCCAGAAGGTTGTTGCCACCCGGAAGAAGCAGCAGCTATCCATCGGACCCTGTAAATCCCTTCCAAACTCACCCAGCCACTCATCTGTGTGTGCTGCCCCTGTGTCAGCCGTGCACATTACCCAGGTGAGTGAGGCCCCCCCACACATTGAGACGTGTATCTAAAACCCGTAAGGGTGTTAAACCTATTTAATCTTTTGGCCAAGCTTTTATAATAGCCAATTGCTATAATTAGGTACCAGCAGGTGAGCATATTGATTGGAAAAAAGTATCTAAACTGGGCCAAAGTGCTTCAGATTTAACTTGGTTCTCTGTCCAGAATTGCCAGATTTAAGTAATGTTTTCAGGAAAAATGTCTTACTCTTAAGTCAGTCTCTGCCTTGTCGTCCATTTCTTTCAAAAACTAACCTGAAATTATCTATCGAAATGCAATGACTTTTCATCAGTTTGACCAAAAACATTCATCAGTTTCACCCTATGTTTTATTATAGAAGCCTGAACCTAACTAGGAAATTCCATAAACTTAGGTACTAAAAAAGGTTGCGTCCCTGTGAGGAATGCGGGACCGATCCGGCTTTCTGACATTAGGCCCTATAGTCAGTTAGCCAACTCCCTCAGCAGCAACCAGGTAGCCTCTAGTCCTCAGTTTAAAGGCTGAGTCTATATTTGTTTATTTGCTGTCTTTCTGTCTCCTTGCAGGCCAGTAATGGCGGTGGGGGCAGCCTGAGTGAGTACTCCTCTTCCGTACCCTCTACTCCAAGCACCAGCCAGAAGGAGCTGCGTATCGATGTCCCCCAGACGGCCAACACGCCCACCCCTGTCCGCAAGCAGTCCAAACGCCGTTCCAACCTTTTCACGGCAAGTAACTCTCCCTATCCCCTTTTTAAGCAGTTTAACACAGTTTAGGGGATCTTATTTGTAACAGGAGGAAGATGAGTGAGTCTAAATGGAATGAGAGGTTTATGAGTCAGTGTGTCTGTCATGTCGTTTGTCACTATTGCTCTCTTTGTCTATCGTTCTTTCTGTCTCTGCGTCTGTATGTCGCTATCTCTCCATCTCTCTCGTGGATCATTAGGGAGTTCAGGAGTGATTATAAACTCAGCTGCAGATCAGGTTCTAATTTAGATGTGGGGCTTGACAAATGATGAGTTTATTTCCCTCAGTGAAATGAGAAGCAGTGCTTTTAACCAAACTGAATCGCAGATGAGGGTCTGTGAGTGTGGGTGCTGACCGGGGGGGATTCTCTCTTCCCCGCAGTCTCGGAAGGGGAACGATCCAGACAAGGAGAAGAAAGGCTTGGAGAACCGTGCGGACAGCATTGGAAGCGGCCGAGCTATCCCAATTAAACAGGTACTGTCTTGGTGTCCGTCTGGGCCTGGATAATTGGGGGCCGGCAGCGGAGGATTGTGGGAGAGAGGGACTGTGATCAAGCGTCAGAGGGAAGCAGGGCGTTTGTTGCTCTCTCCTTGATTATCAGCGAAAGCAACACACTTGACATCAATTAGAGGCAGGTTCTCCAGTGTATTGAAATGAGATCATTAGGATAAGGAGTGGGAAGATCTCTGTATCCCCCCCACCCCGAAGATGGGGGAGCAAAGCCAGATGATCCTAATGAAGTACTGTCCACGGCTTGGCATATGGCTCTGGCTGGCTCTCAAAGGCCCAGGTTATCCTGCGGAGCTGAGCCCTTTGATGGGGGAGGGTGGCGCCCCCTCGCTGTGTGTGAGAGATGGCTCTAGCAGGCCTTCATTTGTCACAAACACAGTGAGAGCGGCACGTTTGGGGGGGCGCTGTGTCTCCTGTGTGCTTCAACTGGAGTGTAAAAATCAGGCAATTAGCACTGCTAATCGTGGCCCCTCGTGTCAGCGCCGGGCCTTGTTTGTAATTTTCTAATGAACAAATTGCATCTCTGATTAGAGCTGCCTTTAGATGAGATCTGTTTATTAGCGCGCTGCAGCTGTGATTAGCACGCCGCGGGCTCGCGGAGCGCTGTGCGTCGTGGAAGGAGAGGGCTGGCGGAGCACAGAGGCCGATGCTGCTCACTTCACACCCCCACCCGCCCCCCACTGGACATAAACGTCAGGTTCCATACAGGGGATTAGGCGTGAACTGTTCAGACCCATCTTGCTGTGAAAACTAAAAACTTTTAAAAATTTTTAATCTGACTTCACTTCAGAATTCACACACTCAAACGAGAGTGGGATGTCACCCCCAGCACCACAGGTGCCTGTTGAACAGTAGAGGTCACTGTAGAGCAGTTAATCAGAGGGGGACACCATTTCCTTGTCCCCCTGACCGAGCTTGAGCCCCTTTATCCTCCCCTGGTCACGCGGTGTGAACGTGGCATCGCTTTTTTTTTGTGAAACGTGGTTGATGTTGAAGATTTTCTTTAACCACATAAATCCTCTTTGACCATAACCATTGTGGGAGAAGCTGAAATGTGCTTTGTGTGATTAGTTTAACAACTAAGCAATGGTTACTGTATCTAGACAGGGCAGTATTAGGGATCTGCAGAGATGATTTGGATGTCTGATGCAGGAGGGCTATGATCTAAAAACAATATTACAATATTTTTAAATATTTACTTCAATAACTATAAATTTACAATATTTTTTTCCCATCCATCCATTTCTTGTAACCGCTTATCCTATGCAGGGCCACGAGGGGTCTGGAGCCTATCCTGGAGGCTTTGGTCACAAGGCAGGGAACAATCTAGGATTGGGCACCAACCAGTCGCATCGCAGGGGCACACTCACACAACATTCACTCTCACAACAATTACAATAATTTAAAATAATTTATTTAATCCTGCAAAATTAAGAATATTTGCACAACTCCCTGAAAATGTATAGTCAGTATTATTGTACACGTTACGATTGTTTTAAAATGGAATTCAATTATTTAAATATGCTCAATTATTAAAGCTGAGGCTACTTACAGCACTTCATGGGTGTCGTAGTTTTTAAGGGGACAACTCACTTAAATGAATAGTAGGAGAAATATTTACCAAGAAAATATTCCCATATTAGTAAATTTCAGCAGTTTAGTGCCGTTCTGTGTCGTATCTGTAAATTCTTGGTTTACCGCCTTACCCATGTTTGCGTGCCTTGTTTCATTGTTAAATCTCTCTAATAGTTGTATTTGCATTTCAAATTCATGTTTGTTAATTCTTGATTACTTCTGGGCCTATTAGGTTGCATGCAGATCTGCCCAGATACAGTCATGTGTCCCGTGAATGTGGAAGGTGGTGTGGCTGCTATTTTGCCGCATCATGGCCACCCTCAGTGTTGTTTCCTTGGGAAACCGGTAGGGCTGCCTGGGTCATCATGGGGGACGCTGGGCGACATGGTGTTACACTGGGTTTTGGGACATCCGATGTTCCTTCAGGTTAAAGTCCACCCAGCCGTCGCCCGTGCGCAGGCTCCTTTCACATCAGCGGTGTCGGTCGCTTTACGGCGCAGATTCTCTCTAATTGGACTCTGTGGAGAGGTGGCGAGTGTTTGGCCAACAGGAGCAGCAGAGCCTGCCGGGGCGCTAATGAGCGCGCTCACCGCGGACGGAAACAAGAGCCGAGCGCCTCCGCTCTGAGGCACGCGACAGAAATTAATTTTGGAATTAGACGTTAATTGTTTTGATAATTCCCTGTGGTCTTTCCTCTTCTGAATGCGCTCGCGTCGCTCTCCATCTCCCCCCCTGCCTTTCATGAACTGCGGTGACTGGCCGGCCGGCCGGGCGGTCAGGCTAATTAGGCATCTGGGGGAGGGTCTACCTGCCCTTCATCGGCTCTTGCTTCATGCTTGCATCTATGACCGCTGGCCACCATTCACCCCTCTCAGGCACCCGACGACACCCCTATATCCCTGTGCAACACAGGCGTGTGCCGTTTGTTTTTTTGGCATCTCCTGCATTAATCGCGTTGGCAGGTGTCTGACTGTGTTAGCTTGGCTGTGGAGCGTCCTGTCATGGCGTGTGCCATGCACCTAACACGCTCGCTGCGGGGATCGCTTTTAATTGTCAGTCAATTACCTTTTTATTTCCGTTAAGAGCGGGTTTTAAACGCATATTTATTGCTGGGCAGCATTCAGTGGCTGTCCGTTTCCCTCGTTTATTAGTGCCATTTTAACGATCGGGCATCATTCACTAGCTAGTTATGGACCAAGGTCACTGACAGCGTGAGGCTGGATGAGTACAGAGCCCCAATTTTTAAGGTATAATTTCCAGTGCAGCTGGGACCGCGGTCAGTGTTTTCCTTCAGGTCCTGCCTTATGCGAGTTCTGCGGCTCGAAGCAAAGACTCAGTGTAAACACCCAGCACTCTAGTGGTCGCTGACCCCTGGGTCAGTCTCCCAGCATCTCATTCTGACCCTCTCCGCACAGCCAGCGCTGGGGCGACGCAGATCTGAGTGCAGCCCGACGCCCCCGCCAGGCGGAGCGCGTTTGAAGTGGGGCCGCACCTCCGCCTCCGGCCTGCTCTCATTAGCAGCCCATTGTTCTGACTCTCAGCTACAACGAGTCGTTTGCCTTCATTACAAGTCACACCTCATTAAAACACACGAGCCGTCTGATGGACACGGACCCATGGATTGAGGCTGGATCAGGTCGACGCTACACAGTAATTAGGCAACTAAGCTGAGTTTCTCTCCACTTTTTAGGGTTTTTTTTTCCCTCTCCTTAGTGTGTTTGTGCTGTAAGGGATGTGACTGCACTTTGTTTAATCCTATGTGTTTGGGTCTGTTCATGCAGATGAAGACTACATGTGTAGGTCTGTAGAGTATATCAGGGCTGGACCAGATGAGAAAATGTTTAGGTAATTCCTACAGGGCCAGGCTCATTCAGTAGGAAACTACCGGAGTGCTTTTGTTCAACCAATTAAACAGTGCAAGAGCAGGTCTGTTATACTCCTCAAATGCCACACGACTGGATCCACTGAGCTTGAGTCTGCACTGCCGCTTGTTAAGGCGCTAATTAATGTACGGACTCGGAAGCTTTGTTTACACAACCTGTTTATTGCACGGACGCTACCAGCATCTGTTCCTCATTTCTAATTAGTCGCTAATTACCAGAGAGGCTTGAGCCTGCCGGAATTGGCCTGATGGGGCATCATGTACAAGCGTGTGATGGAGGGTTTAATGGCCATTCTGGTCTTACCACGGAAGGAAGCAGATTGCTGGGACAAGGAGGTATAGCTGGGACAGGTTGGATGGGGCAGGAGAAGCAGGAGCAAGGGAGCCGGTTCAGGCGAGAGAGGCAGGAATGGTCTCCTGGTGATAATGATGGTATTAAGCAGGGTGCATTATGGCATGTTAACCCCAGGAGAAGCAGGGATGCACAAGAAACTGAGAGACTCCACGTAAGTAACGCCTTGGAAGTCAATCAAAACCTGAGGTGTAAATCCGAAATACAAAAAGTCATAGATCGCATGATCATCAGTGTAATCATATCAACATCGGGCCCCTTGAGAGAGGCCCTTAACCCCAGTTTCTCCAGGATTCCTGGATGCTGGCCGACCTTGATCCCTGACTGCCAGCTTTCCCAGGCAGCACGGGGCTGGGATACACCCTGGATGGCTTACCAGTGTATTGCATGGCGCAGACTTGCCCACAGAGCAGAGGTCAGAATCAAACCCACAACCCTGGACGTGTAAGGCTACAGTCCTACTCACTGAGCCGCCATGCCACCTGCATACCTTACTTGTGCTTCTATAAAAATTCTCTTCATTTTTTAAAATATGCAGTCTTCCTAAGATAGATGTCTAATTGTTTATTAGTCTCACGATTTGTTGATTGTAATTTCCTGGCCAGTGTGTCCATATAGATCACACCAAGTTAAGTGTATATTCATCGGTCTAGCCAGTTTCCTGGGGTTTATGTGTTTTGTTTCCTGGATTAATGCTGCGATTAGTTGTGTTAAGTTTCATAGAAATGAGACTTTGATAGTGTAGTTCAGATCTCCCTTTGCATATAGCGTGTGAGTGAGAATTCTGCTGGTTATCACATTGTATCCAGGTTATCAAGTTCAGGGGTGTTCGTTGAATATGAACTTCCCAGATTCATCTTCCTTTGAATGCATTGGCATGATGATCTATCCCAAGTTTTCCAAAGATAAAAAGATATGCAAAAAGTGTCATTAGTAAAATGTCCTCCAAGCTGCAACCTCTTGGTTTTTATGCACGTTTGACACATTTCATTACGTGGATTTCTATGGGTTAATGTCTTATTGGTAAAAAACCATTTTAATGTTACTAAAAATAGTTTCTGCTGTATGTGTATTTACATTGCTATGGTGCCGCCCCCCCCACATCCATTCCTCTATAGATTTGCTAGGGCTGTTACAATAACTGTAGGGAATTTATTAACTGGTGCACTATGGCCATTTTTGTCATCTTGTGATTTTTTCCCCACTGCAATTTAAAAGTACATCGTGACAAATTTGTTGTTTTATGTGAAGAGAAGGTGCATTGGTGACCAAGTTTGCATCCCCTGATCCTGGCGCTTTGTTAAGAGTTAAATCGGATGGTTAATTTGGGTGGTATTTACCTTGTAATTCATTAGCTGAGCTCCGCCATTGGCACGGGCAGGCTGTAATTTCACGCCTGGCCATAAAAGAGCTCTCATAATCTGCTTCATTTAGCAGCACAAGAATTTAATGAAATTAACTGCAGTCCTAATTAAGACAGTGAATATTAAAGAGCTGCTATCAAGCCCTTAACGAGAACGGCGAAATCCACCTTCCACTGTGTTTGAAAAATGTAATTTTGCCGGGACTGCTGGCCACCACTGCAGGCCTGGAGCTTTTTCGGCACCGATCAGTTGGTGGATGTTCCCTTTTGTCCCCCTCTATCAGTTATCAGATATTGCCAGCACAGTGAGATCATTTAATCACTGTGCAGTTGATCTTGTGTGTGTATTTGTGCCAGTCTGATTGCGTTATTTCAGCCCTGTTCATGCTTAGTGTGTTTTCATATATGTTTAGATAGCGCTCTGCTTCACTAGGATGGACCCGCGTGGCTTCCATATGCAGCACCTAAGTGCCCCCACAGCCTGTGGCCTGGAGACCAATGCCAGACAGCTTATGTCCCCCCCATACGCCGCCACCTCATCAGCGAGGGTGATGGCTTGGTTTTTTATCTCCTATCGGGTTTGAGGCTGCACAAATACGGTTTGCATGATTGAGTTTATAATTAATTACCCAGAACTCTTCTCAGATAAATCAGAGTTTTTTTTCCCCTTGTGTTTTATTTTATCTCTGTCTGCTGAGGTCTCCAGGGCCTGACCTTCCTTGTCCTTGCTTTGTTAAAGACGACCTTATCTGGTGTCCAGTGAGTGGTGTGTACGTGTGCATGTGTGTGAGGGCTGAAATTGTATGGTTATTAATTTGCACATGCATCGATTTTGATATTTTACATGTCTGAATGTGTGCGAGCATGTCGTCTTGTATATGTGTGCGTGCATCTCTCTGCTCCTCCCTGCCCATGCTGCACCCTCCCCCAGGGGCTGCCCAGGGGTGTCCGCCCTGGGATGATGGATGATCCCTGAGCCCCGCTGACCTGGTCAGATGTCCCCCGCGATATGGCACATGCCTGGATGTGGGCGGAGTCAGTCAAAGGCGTAAGGCCCCGCTTGGAGTGACACGTTGCCAGTGCGCAAGCCAGGGAGCCAGTTGAGGGGGAGACATCCTCTATTGACACCCCCCCTCCCCCCGCACTCCCTCATCCCCCCTGCAGCATTGTCCAGTGAACTACAATGGTCCCTGTTTATTTTCTATGCTGTCAGGCCATCCAGTTAACAAAGAAGCTTGGAGGTGTGGAGAGTTAATGTGATTTCAGAAATGCTTTCTGGAGAGACTCCAGTGCGGAGACATCATGCTGGGTGTGACCGCTGCCTAGCCTGGCCTTTGGTCTGGCTTCCAACAAGTCAGAATCTACTTTACCTGCCTCATTCTCACTTTTGGTTTTCATTTCCTGTGGGGAAAAGAAGAGCTGGTTATAATGAGCTTAGCCATAAAGGTTTCCCTGAGGAACCAAGGAAATGCATTCTATGGGTGTTTTTGCATTTTATGAGTAGTTTCCCTGCATTTTTGGGTGCGTATTTTGGGTTATTCACACACACACGTTTTTTTAAGTGGCCCTCTGGAGATTTCTTTTTGGACATGGGCTCTCTGTGCTGTACTCAGATGTGTTGGAGCACAATCAAATAAACAGGATACAGATGCATAAAAAATAATTGCCAATTTGCCTCTCCTTACAGTTGGGCAGTTATAGCAGTGCTGTGTGTATAGATTTCGATTATAAGGCAATTAAAGTTTACTAATTATGGACAGTGATGAAATAGGGTCTGTGAAATAATATAAAGGGTTAATATTGCATGTTAACCCCTTACAGTCACATGAGCCTTGAGGAAGCAGTATTAATTCGTACTTATTCTGAGTCAGGCCCTCCCAGATGTAATCGCAAACAGACTCCTGTGCTTCCATGGTGTGGGAGACCTTGTCAGGTGGCCTGAAGGTGGCTGCCTGGCAGTAAGACCGTCCTGGAAGTGCAGTAGAGACAAATGCTCCCCGCGGCTGGGCCGACACGCTGTTCAATTGGCCTCCCGCGGGGCGTGATCGCCTGTCACCCTCACCACAAAGGAGCAAAATTAATAAAGCCACTTTTGAGTAGCAGGGGTGCATTTGGGGGGGGGGGTCACTTTTCACGCTGGAGCATGTATCCACAGTCATGCAGCACACACACATACACACGCATGCAGATTCACAAGCAGTAGCTTTGTAATGCCTTCCTGTCCATTATGTTAATACTCACACATACTGACGGCTCTCTTGCCGCTGGCCGCCTTCTCCCTTTAAGATTTAAAACCTTGTCAAATCACGTTTCCTCCTTTGCAGGGTTGTCTGTTGTTCTGTATGTCCACTGCTGCTACTGTGTAGATGAGCGTAAAAGCCTGGATTTAGTGTCATGATCGGCTTTGAGAGGCAAAATTGGGTCCGCAGAGAATGCAAAACAATGCTCTAATGCAGCAGAGATGTTGGGTGAACATGTGTGACACTTTGTCACACTAGTGGCCTTTTGTATGAGCTCTGTCTCTGCGTTTAAGGTAGGCTGCAGGGGTATGGCTGCCTCGTGGGGAAAGGGTCTTGCTTCTGGCTGCAGGTGCTCGTGTGTTTGACAGGGAGGTCGGGTTCGTATTTTTATATTTTTTTTTCTTTACAAAATGGACCTGCAGAATTGAGGAAAGCCACAGAATTTCTGGCATTTAACTTGATACACGCATGATGCAAATTATTACAGGTGGTAATAGAAGCAGCATATTGTGAGGGGAAACGTACGATTATATTAAGGAAACATATTAATTATTATATGAAAACACATCTCAGAAATGAGCACACGACTGCTTATAATTGCAGTTTCCCCCTCAGGCCGCAAACAAGATGGTTTATTCAGCTTTCTCCGGCCAACCAAATAGATGTTTGTTTGCATTGGCGTCCTTTTAGCTGCACATCTCTCTGTAAGAATGACTTAAACAGGTTGCACAAACTTAACTTGCATTTACCAGTTGGCTCGGACTGGTTAGGAAAAGTCAGCCTGGTAAATGAAGGATTCTGACAAATCAAAACGAAAGATTGAATTATTTTAAATGATGCATGACAGTATATATGCAACAGAACCGCACTCTCATAGCCTATAAGTGTGGTTCACTATGTAACAACTGTTAAGACACATAAGCCTGCTGGGTTTTTGATAAAACTAATAAATATCAACATGTATCCTCTGTCCCTGCATGTGATTCCCTTTTAAAAGCATGTGAATTGGAATATAATGAAGCACTTTGCTGTAATGACCGCTGCTTCCAGGGTCTCCACGCTCCTGATCAGCACTTCATTTTCTTTTCTTCAGTTTTACCCCATTGCTGTGCTTTTTAAAATAGTATTTCCTTATGATTCATCTGTGCCTGTGCCGGTGGGGTCAGCATTAAATCAGGTTCAGACTGATGAACTGATTGAAGGAGCCTCGTGCTCCCTCTCTCTCCATCTCTCTCCCGCTCTCATTCCTGCACCGAGGAGTTGAAAGCTATCCCCTTGCTGCCGTTGAACTCTATTAATTCCTCTTGTCTGTGCCGTTAATGTTTAACAAGTCCGGCATAGTGACACAGGCCGGCGATCCGGCGAGGCTGCTAATCAGCGGACAGTTTTATTCCCTGAGCACTGATGAATTTGGCCAAATTGGCGAGTGGGCGGTCGCCGGAAAGCTGTGGCCAATGCAGATAGGAAAGAGTGCCGAGAGCACTCCGGTCCCCCCCACTCTAGTCCCCCCACTCCGTTCCCTCACTGATGCTGTTATTCGCAGTTTTGCTCTCCCAGCTTCCTGTGTTGATGAATCTCATAAACAAACTGTGCCCCCTTGCAATATGAAACGATATTTATTACTACAGGCTCCCCCCTTCACCTTTATGGCTGCTGTTTAAATTTGCTAAATGGACCTTTGCCAGACCTGGTGACTTTTTTTTTTTTTTTTGGGGGGTGGGGGGTGGGGGGTGTTACTTGGACTTTTGATCCCGAATGACTTTGGGTCGAGCCAGTCGGATGGGCCTTGAATATGCATATATGCATTTCAATGAGCAGAACCTGTGTACGGAAGCACACAAAGTTGACAGTGTATTAGGTTCTTTTGTATGAAAATGAAACCTTTACGGAGGCAGAGACCCCTTCTCCATCCATGTTTGTCCCTGGTCAGTGTTTGCTCTACATGCCTACAATCTCCATCTTACGCTCCCTAGCCAGTCATGCCACAAACGCTAGAGACCAGATCAATAAATCTTTGTTGGTAAATAATTGCTATTGAATAAGACTTTAATATAAATTTATGAGTGCCATTTTATCACAGCCTGAAGGTACAGCCTGATACCACTCCATGGATTTCCTATAGCACTTTTTTTAACATTAACGTTGTAAGATAATTATTTCAGGAAATAAGTAAGAACTTCCCTAAGTTGAGTGCAAAGTCGATCTGTGATAAGCGTCCACAGCAGCGCCAAGCCCTGCCTGCTTGTCTGTCGGAATAACTGGGCTCTCCATGGAGATCTTGAGTGATGGTGAACTTCCCTCATATCTCTTCCAAAGTGCACAGTGAAAGCCTTCCAGAAACCAGCTAACTGGCACTCTTGGACAAAGACAAATACTCAGTTTTCTGTCCTGTAACTTTTAAATTATTCTAGGCTGCAGAAGTAGCATATTTGCAAAAATCTTTACATGCAGGGGTGTCGTTAAAGATTTTGGGCCCCATGAAAGCGTAGTATATTGGGCCTCCAATCATCATATGTTCCAAATTTTTTAGGGTCCCTGTCGCTCAGGGGCCCTTGGAATCGTCCTAACTGTCCCGCCCTTTATGGTGCCCCCCTGCTTGTCCTCTCTCTGCCAACTGAATGGACGTTTTTTATTATTATTATTTATTTTATTAAATAAACTTTGTGCTTAACCTCTGACCCTCTGCCTCTCCTCTAGGGGATGCTCATGAAGAGAAGCGGCAAGTCTTTGAATAAAGAGTGGAAGAAGAAGTATGTGACCTTGTGTGACAACGGCGTTCTCACCTACCACCCCAGTCTGCATGTAAGTCCTGCAGCTCTCTCCCGCTTGCCCGGTTACTCCATCTTTGAGGCGAATAAATACAAGCATCGTGGAAGAAGTTTTCATTACAGTATTCAAGTTTTCAATGAAAACCGAAAATGTGGCAGTGACAATTCAGATGGTTTTGGGAGAATGGACCCCCACACCTTGTTATTCTCCCCACAGAATCTCCCTGTATCAGTGTCAGCTTACATGCAGCACACGAGTTCAGACTGCTCCCCTCAGGAGCTGCTCCCACGTCTTCATGGGAGACAGCTGTGCGTGTGCAGGCACGCGTCTGAGGGGGCGCCAGGCCAGCTCCTGCAGGGGCACGTCAATGCAGATGAAGCTGCGATTATGGGTGCCAGGCTGCCGTACACCTAACGGGGCCAGACAATGCAGCCCTCTGCAGTCTTGTTGGGCAGCCATGACAGCACTTGGCTGTGATTTGCCCTTTGTCTGTATCTTTTCATGGCGTCGCCCTTGTCTCCCAGCCAGATACTTGCGCGTCCCTTTTTGTTGTCATTGGGTGGCTGTGCAGGATGCCATTTATAGTTTGACACTGCTGGTTTTGTTTACCAGTGGAGTAGCAGCTTACACATTCAAGCAGCCCGACAGAAACACTCACCAGCTCTTTCCCTTCCTTCCCTTCTCTTTTTCCCTTTTTTTTTTTTAAAAAAAAAAAAAAAAAAAACACTGCCCTCTTCAGGACTACATGCAGAATGTCCATGGCAAGGAGATCGACCTCCTACGCACCACCGTAAAGGTACCAGGCAAGAGGCCCCCCAGGGCTGTGTCCACCTGTGCAGCCGTGTCCAGCCCCAAGACCAATGGCTTGGCCAAAGACATGAATAACCTACAGCTGGGCCAGAGCCCTGGTAAGTAGCACCCACCACCACCATAACAGGATCAAGTCTGATCTACTCTGAAAAATACACACACTAATACCAAGCCTGTTATGAACGAAGGGCTTATGACCCTGAGAGCAGCACTTAACCGTGCCAAGCTAACTGGTAAACTCAAGCTTGCACTGGCTAATTGAATGTGCCTGACACACAGATCCTGATCTTACATACAACCCAGTATCAAATTAATACCTCCAAGTCCAGGCACCTCCCTCCTGCAAGCATGATATGCTGTTGCCTGTCAGAATGCTCTGGTGGTCTGAAGGGACCCCTTAGCACACTGAGTTCTTAATCAATTAAGCCTGATTAAGCTGTTAATGGGTTTAATCATGATCAGAACTTAAGCTTGACATATTCCAATCCCAGGAGGAGTATCTCTTGAAATATTAAACGATCAGTGTTTTTAATTTTGCAGACACAAAGCAGTGTTATGAACTGTTTGTACAATTAAATATAGTATAACATGTTACTTACTCTTTATTTTATGCAAATTAAGACTAATTTAACAGCATTTAACTGTCTTTTTCCAGCTGTTAGTGAAATATGTTCATATACTTAGCTGGTTTGCTGCTTCAGTATATCTTATTAGCATATCATAACACTGTTCAGAAACATTTTTGAATAATCAAATATTATGAGTGAAAACATAATTTGGGTGAACCATTATACGTCTGGATAGACTCTTCTCCCATAACCTCATGCTGGAACATAGTTTTAACACTGACTTGTAAGTTTACAAAACAGTTATCCTCCACTAATAATCAGGGCTACTAGTGGACAGCTTCTCTTCCATTTAGTGCAAATCTACGGACGTTACTTTGCCGTGGGAAGAGAGGTGTCCTTAGAATACAACAGATGGCCCATGGACACTGTCTCTATGGTTACAGAACCACCAAGCTTCCTTTGGGGCAACGTATTCAGTGGTAACAGTGCATTGTGCGAGAGAGGGATGCCTTCGACTGATGTCGTGCTGTTCAGTCCCAGTGGGTCAGCAGTACCATGCTCTGTTTGCAAGACTTCCGTCTTTGTCTGACCCTAGACTGGCTCTGCTCTCCCTTTCCTCCTTCCCCCACTCTCCTTCTCTCCCCTCACTTTATATAAATGTCCCCATTAACCAAAAGGTGCTCATTAGAGCAAAGGGAGTTTTATTTATTCCTTTCAGAGGAGATTAAATTGAGACGTGACATTTCATTCGGAGCTTCCCGTAGGCAGCCGAAGGAAGCTCTTCATATATCCGGAGACGAATCTCCGTGTTATCTGTCAATGCACAACAGGTACATTTTTAAAGCTTTACTTTCTAAGTGTGTGTTTAAAAGGCGCTCAGTCACCTCGATGGATACAGATTAAAGGCAGCCTCCCCACATCGAAACAGTAATGTGGAGAGAAGATTAAGAAATCTCAAGGAATGCTGGACTGGGCTAAAAAAAAAAAGTATTTGATACCGATCACCGATTTTCACTGGTTTTACTTTGCCATTAAATGTGAACAGAAAGTTAAATGCTCCCATCAAATAGTCATCACTGACACACTGATTAGTTTTTTTTTTTTTTTTTTTTTTTACCTACCTAACTAACCAACCACCCGAAATTTCCCCTAGGTCCAGAAAAGCTAGAAAATGAACTATATTGTAGGAATAAATTTGTAATGAAATAATACATGCGGCCCTTGGATTAAAACAGTAATTTGAGTGTTGTGTGGAATGTCAGGTGCAGTTAAGTTTAGAGCGCCAATGAGTTTATTGTACATGTTTCTAGGTACGTGTGTCATAGGCTCGTGTGCATTAAAAGTGTATCTGATTTTTTTAGGCTATTGTGCCTCAGTTAAAATGTCACCCAGTAACATTTTTAACTTTATTGATGTTACCTTGTTGTTAAGCCCGTTATCAACGTCGTTAAGAGCCACAAAATGGTAGCTAAATTGTCTACCTTTTTGCACTGCAGCCTTACTAAATCAGTCATTAAAATAATTGCTCTTCGGTGATAAATGTGAATCAGAGTGTTGATTAGTCCCTTTAGCACAAACTAATCATAATACATCACTCAATTTTTGTCAAATAAGAATTCCAGTGGAGGGTTAACTCAAGTAATTGCACAGACACTAACTAGATAAATTGCTGGTGTAAAACAAGTTTTAGGATTTTAGATTTACCACAGAAGTAGGGGTGTGTATTAGTATTCTTGATGTTCTTGATATTCATTTTTTTGCTTTTGTAATACTCACAGAAATCTGCTGCCCCCAAAGGGAACCTTTTTTAAATTTGCTGTGGAAACACTGAAGGCTTATTTGATTTTAGCAATAGTTGGTTTTGGTTATAAATAATTACCCTGAACACTTAGTAATTTAATCTTGGATTACCTCAGATTCCACATTCGTCCCCAATTCACACCCATGAGAGTTAATGTATTCTTCAGTACTAATCAGGAAGTGATAAGGTAAATGATATGTCCGTCCCTGAGAGCCATAAAATGGCAGTTGTGGAAGATGCACAAGATTTTACAGTTGATACATTTTGAACAGAAATATGAATTGTGCTGTTTACTCAAACTGAGGAAACGAGACGTGACGTCCACTGTGTGTTCACCAGGAGGTTCCAGTCTCGGATGTATTTAAGCAGGAAACAATTAAAAACCCAGTTAGAAAAAAATACGGCTTTTAAATGAGATTGTTGGTGCTTTTCTACACTCAGTGTTGTGAAAGGATGTGAACTTGTATCTTCCACCTTAGATTATGCTTCGTCATTGATGTGGCTTGACCTCCATTCATTACAGAGTTGCCGCTGGTTAGGATATTAATCTGAAACTCTGAATGTATGCATGACACCCCTTTCCCCCCAGTGTGCCCAGATGCGTCCTTTGGTACATGAGAGCTGATATCACACATAAGCTGCGTAAGGCTACAGTGTGCCTCCTTGGTCCTCGGGTTTCTCCCCTCGTTCCTGTACGCTGGTGATAACTTCTGGCTATTCGCTGTCTTCCACACCACAGGCTCTGTCAGCAGCAGCTCCTCTGCCTCCCAGATGGCCAGTGGTATCAGCTTGGTGTCTTTCAACACCCGGCCAGACGGCATGCACCAGCGCTCCTATTCGGTGTCCAGCGCTGACCAGTGGAGCGAGGCCACAGTGATCGCCAATTCTGGCATCAGCACAGGTACGACTGCCCTGGGACCATGCAAGGACCCTTACGGCTGACGGGGCCCTCCGATCTTTAAAGGCTGTTGTAGCCGTGAAGATGAACTCACAGGGAAACGGATATATCCCTCCACTCCTCCCACTTTCCTCTACTTCCACCTTACTTCTAACCCTCAAT
Organism: Gnathonemus echidnorhynchus; assembly: GCA_026776725.1. Taxonomy (NCBI): domain Eukaryota; kingdom Metazoa; phylum Chordata; class Actinopteri; order Osteoglossiformes; family Mormyridae; genus Gnathonemus; species Gnathonemus echidnorhynchus. The sequence continues at coordinate 18,150,396 of JAODJU010000035.1, read as the reverse complement.
CTCCTCAGCAATGGTCTGGCTTCTCTGTTCTAACTCCCTTGTTTCTCCCCATCCATTCTTCCTCTGGTTTTCTCCTCCGTATCCGTCACTGTATCTCTTATTGATCGAGCTGTCTGGTGCTAATGCCACCCTAACTGTTTATCAATGTAATGGCTTTGAGAGCCCACCCGTACGAACTCCTTGTTCAGTTTACACACAGGGGAGGACACTAATTAATGGGTGCCTTTCTCAGCTAGCACCCTGTCTCATGACTGCAGAGGCAGATTAACGAACAGTTTTCTGCTATATTTTGCTTTTTTATTAATTTCACAGTTTACCGTCTTGACTATGCATGTACTTTGCTTGAAAGCAGAATCCACTGAAACACGTAAATTTCTTCTTTTTTTTGGGGGGGGGGGGGGGGGGTCAAAAATAGTCCTTTGTTCGAACAGATGAACATAAAAACTCACTAGGCCTTTTGCTTCTCTGGTCTTTAAGTGCCTTCTTAAAAGATGTTGAGGGTGATGTTGAAGCCAGATGTATACAGCTGCCCTTTTGGGGCCACTGAGGTGACACAGCATTGGAGCTGGCACTGCCTGGCCTCCCAGCCCCATCCTCTCTGCTTTCCTCTAACTGTGTTTAGAATGGTGAAGTGCTGACACTGCCTCCAGTGACACATTGAGAAGGCCTGTCAGACACACAGCTGTCACCCTAATATATTTTCCGTCCTTGAGGCCTGTTCAGCCTGGGTAGCTTGGTAGGGTTTTGCTGTGCTAAAAGCTGGGTAACTTTGCCTTGTTCCTGTAAAGACTCGCATTGATCTGTAAGGACAATGGCACAGCTGCCTGAGAGCTTCACTTGTCCTTTCCAGCTGTTACCCTCAAGTGCAATAATGTCATGCAGCTCAAACATCAATATTCTAATTGCTTCTGTTATACCCAACAATGGTAATATGTGCCAGTGTAGGTGACTGTGGCGTACAGTGATAGTGGGCGATACAGTGATCTGTCTGATTAAACTGTCCTATAAACCAGTGAACCTGCTTGGATGGTCTTGTAACGTTTAGCTGTAATTCATGACGTGTCTTTCTGCTGCCTATGAACTGCGCTAACCGTATTAAGGAGGGCCTACAATCCACCGCCTCCAGCACATTAAGTTGCTCAAATGAGATCTTGTTGCTTCTTCACAACACAACAGAAAAATAATTTAGTAAAGAAAGCAATTATCCAAAGCTCTGCTGCAGCGGGACCAAGGCCTCTAAGGAAGCCGCTGGTGGTGTTCCCTCAGGCAGCGAGATGAAAGATCCTCACCTTCTTTCTTCTGGAAGGTAGCTTTTTTCCTCCTTTATCCCTCACTTTCTCTTCATCTCTCATCAGGCACAGTGTGGCCTAAGCATTCTCCAGCCTGTCTTGGAATCTTTATTCTTATTCCTGTCAAACCTCTTACAGTTACACTTCACTTGAATCCAACTCATGTCAAAAGGCAGTATCTGCTAATTCTCCTGCCTTACTGAAGCATATGAGCAACTGATGAGGAATCAATCAATTATGCCAACAGATTTAGAAAAAACCTCAAGGGGTCTCAAGATTAGAAAATACGGGTTTATATGCTCCATAGTATCTCTGACAGCACAATGAAATACCATTGTCACTGTGGCAGTCAGTGGCACATGGAGTTTTCGATTATTGATTAAGGTCATGGGTAGCATAAGACATGAATTGAGGTTTGGCTGACATGAGGGGGGAGTCAAATAGGGTAAAGGATAAACATGATGACTTGGACTAGCATAATTGAGCCTTTATTAAACTTGTTGACCAGAAAGCACATCTTTTCAAAAGCACCTGGTCTTTGATCCTGAAGTTCTTCTTAGATGTTGTTTTCCCACTTCTCTTCTAGTGACACTAAGATCTTTCTCCTCAGCATTCCTGGACTTCAAATGAAGTCATTTTCATGACTCATTGCTCCTAAGAATTTGAAACATGATAAACTTCGAGGAAGGGCATTTTGGCAGCATTTAGCTTTGATTTTTGTCTTTGTTTAACATGAGGTTTCAAGCGGGGTAATTAGATGAGCTGTGTTAGGATTGCACCCATAAGATTCAGTCCAGATGGTAGATGGGGTCATGAGGAGGATCTCAAGATGAGCCCCAGAGTGGAAGACTCCAAATAGGGAACACTCTTCTCAGAACATTGTCCTTCAGTCCTCAAACTAAGGTTGCCAGACTTCTTTTTCTAGCTTTGTCATAGACTTCTAAAATGGTCTTGAACACGGCTCCATAACAGAAAGCCAGGCCTCTACATTATGTTTTTGTTATGTATTTGCTTAATTATGATAAAAATCAAGCTAACGGTATTGGCCGCATGCAGGGGTG
>JAODJU010000035.1:18107087-18139365 GCA_026776725.1 Gnathonemus echidnorhynchus | reverse complement strand
CCTCCCCCTCCCCTGTTCCGCCATGACCCATCTGCATGGGCCGCAAGCCTGTAAATGGGGGTGTTGTTTGCTGTTAAAGGTTGTCTGTGTCAGAGTTCACAAATTGCCTTGGCTCAGCCCTGTGAATAGCAGCATTGTAGCTGGAAGCTGTACAGTAATGACTACAATAGCTTCCAGTCCCCTGTACGTCTCTGAGGTTGTGCAGTGAAAGGTATGATTTTCTATGCATAAAAATCAGTTTTTGTGACCATACTTGTACAATGAAACGTACGATTTTCAATGTATAAAATTGATTTGTATCAAATGTAAAAGGTGTGAATCTTGATTTTCGGACCTACAGTAAAAGGTGCGATCGATTCAGGTTTTCTAGGGCAGCATCGAAAAATGGGGGCAGGCTCTGTTGCAGTAAGCCTGGGGGGGGGGTAGATTTCTGCTGAGGCAGGATCGGGGGTAAGTACAGGGAGCTGTGCTGAGGGCCACAGCCCCTGGGAGGAGTGAGCGCACTCTTGGGAGTGTCACGACTGAGCAGCTCTTCTAAAAGGCAGCCTGTGCGAGTGCCAGAGTGTGGTGCCCTTTCTTTTCTATTTTATTTCCAAATGCATTACCGCAGCTCAGGGTGCGCAGAGGGAGGGGACAGAGCCAGCTAATTTATGCCTGTGCGCAGTGGCTTTCTGCATTGTTGCCTTCCATAATTATCAAACAGCCACCCCCGCCCAAAAAGGGGGCAGAATTTAATTATGATGAGAACATTGTTCCTGACCCCGCAGGGCCTGTCGCTGTGGCAGGGGTGGGGCCCAATCACAGTGGAGACGCTCCAGCGATCCCCGTTCCCCGAGCTGTGCACCCGGACACGGATTACAAACGCGCCCGCGTGGCACTCCCCGCGGTGACGGCAGCGATTTGCAGATCCCCCCTGCTGCTCCCTGGGTGCCAGCCCACCACAGACGTGTGTGATGGAGGCGAAGCGGGGACTGGGGGGACCGGCCTGAGCGTGGGAGCCCCCCAGGACTGAGGAAGCTCACTCAGGACTGTTACTGTTCATGTCCAGTGTAATAATTAGCGCATCTTACATATCAGACTTCAGCAAAATTGAACAGATGTGACCATAGGATAATATTTACTGTATAAAGACGGGCAGCCCAGTAATGCAGTGACATGTGATGTGGACATAACACGCAGCATGCACCAATTTGTAAAGCCAGACAAGGTAATAACTGTAAAACAACACTGAGCCAGTGTCCGGTCTGAGGGCTACAGTGTCGAAGTGACCAGGATGATCGATGTGTGCTCTTGTGTTCAGCAGATTAGAGGGCTGTGAGGGGTTCAGAGTTCCAGTGGCCCATGTGTAGAAGCTGTTTGTCAGGCTGCAGGGGAGGGTAAAGTTTGTGGCTTGTGTGAGTAGGATCACTGACAGTGCTGTGAGCTTTCCGCCCACACCTCTTGTACGGGTGGGATGGAGGACCCAGCAATGAACCGGGCTCTTTTAAGCAGTCCATGATACAGCAGGAGAATCCGCTCCCCGGTGGAAGGCTGTAGTGTCATGTGATCTTGCGTAAGGAATTATTTGCATCTGCACTCCTTTTGGGCATGATTGGAACTTTAACCCCGAAATCAGGGATGTTTTATCACTTTTAAAATGATGACTTTTACCATTTAACCGTCATCTTTAACCAGATGAAAACTGGAGCATCCTTGAAAGTGGGAGAAGTCTTAATTGTTGCAATGCGTGAGCTTGGTAGTTAAATGATTGTGAAATCTGTGTATGTGTGATGAGCTGCTGTGTGGGAACTGTTACTGCCCCCCTCCCCCAGCCCCAAGGCCGTTCTTTGCTGCACTTCCGGTTTTTCATCGTTTATGCATTGTTTTTTTTTGTTTTTTTGTTTTTTTTGAGTGTGATGAAATTGTTCCTCACATGTCTTAAGCAGCTCTCACATAAAACACTAAAGAGCTTTAGGAGTGTCAGTCATCCCCTACACCCCCCCCATCACGGCCCGGATCAAGCTCAAAAAGTTTGTGTTTTGTTTTTGGTCTCTTTTCAAAATCCATGTAATCAAAATTATCAACCTTCAACAGCGCTTGAGGTTGTCACTTCCTGTTGCAGACATACTTAAGTCTTTCATTGTCTTATTTACTAAAAATAAACATGGCATCCTTGTTGTGGTCCTGTCTGCTGTCTCAGCCTAGATGGGCAGCGGTGTTGGCACCTGCTAGCCAGGTGGGCCCCAGCACGATGGCGCCAAAACTAAAGTCCGGCCGAAAGGCCGTGCCAGCACCTGTTGGAGGAGCTGCCTTGATTACCCATTCATTATGTAATTGGGCCGCCGCCTCTCCTTGTTAGATTAAATGGTAAACAGAACCCAGTCAGTGTCGGGTCTCATTCCCTCAGATTATCCTGTCATTGATGCCTTTGAACGTCCTTGTCGAGCTCACAGGGGCCCTGTTGGGGAACTGGACATCTGTGTGCCCCGGGGTACCTCACTTTTCCTCTATGCTACAATTACTTTTTTTTTTTTTCCATTTAACTGTTTCCAAATGTTGTCGGGGTTGCCTGTCTGCGGAGTGGCCGCTGATGCTAGCCGCTAAGCTATCTTCAGATTTGTTTCCGGTGGACCATATGTGACCTGGAGGTTTGCCCTGACTGCAGTGTCTGGACTCCTGTGTTTGGTGAGGGTACATGCATGTGCAGCTGCGATTAGTACATCCTGCTCCTGCAACCGAGGCCCACTGGCCAGTGCCTTGGTTGTGTGATGATGGCGAGGCCTTGGACTTTTGGCATCAAGCATGATTCTGAAGTTTGTCCTGATTAGAAAGACAAGCCTTGGGTTTGCACATCTATGTTGTATCTGTTGGTTGTGTCAGTGTTTAGACCCCAGTGTAAGTCCCATCCTCACCTGACCTGAGGCCCTCTGAGTTTCCTGTGTTTCCTGTGTTTCAGAACAAGAGGAAAACTTCGAGTTTATAATCGTGTCCTTGACGGGCCAGACATGGAACTTTGAGGCAACTTCATATGAGGAGAGAGACGCATGGGTGCAGGCCATTGAGAGCCAGATCCTGGCCAGCTTGCAGTCCTGTGAGAGCAGTAAAAACAAGGTAAGGCCATGGCTGGACATGAAAGCACACAAAATGACTTTAGGCCATTAAGATATGTTGCACAGTTGTGATAGTCTGCTCTACAGGATATTCTAGGTTCCATGTAACCCAATACTGCTAAGGTGCCTTTTTAAGTAAGGACTTCCTCCCATATTGCACCATAAACCCTCCATATTTTTCCTGTTATTATAACGCCCCTTCCCTGTTTATTCTACCACACCTTGACATGCTAAGTTGATTTGGAGATACTGTTGTAGCTATCAAACTGCCTCTTTCCTGATGCAGCTTCTTATTAAGGTTTGTGGAGCAAAGCACAGTCTTGGCAAGTGCAGGAATGCAGTTGGATCACATCAAATTCCCATGCCAGCTATATTATGTTGACACTCGGAAGCCCTACATTCTCTTTTGGTTCATCTAACTATTATCCAAGATGACTTCCTTAGTTTTTGCTTAAATGAGCCATGAGGCACTTAAACGGATGGGGTGAGCACTGGAAGCATGCTAATGTATCTTCCTGTATACAGTCCCGCTTGCCGAGCCAGACAGAAGCCATCGCCCTCCAGTCCATCAGGAACCTGAGGGGGAACAGCCGCTGCGTGGACTGCGATGGCCAAAGTGAGTCTGGCTCTCCTGTTTTGGAAGAGTGACAGGTTTAGAATCTCAATCAAAAGGCCTGAGGTCAAAGTCCACATCCTCCATGGTCATTTGATTTTGAGGGTCTTCTCCCACTGTTCCCCACAGACCCCGACTGGGCCAGCCTGAACCTGGGCGCCCTCATCTGCATTGAATGCTCAGGCATCCACCGCAATCTTGGTACACACCTGTCCCGTGTGCGCTCACTGGACCTGGACGAGTGGCCCCTCGAGCTGATCAAAGTCATGTCCGCCATCGGCAACGAGCTGGCCAATAGTGTGTGGGAGGCCAACGCTCAGGGTCGCATGAAGCCTGCCCCTGAAGCAAACAGGTGAGGTCTGCCCCGTGATGCTCTACCACAGCCCACCAGTGGTTACCTGGTTAAACATACGTGTTAGCGATCCAGTTATGTCAACTGGTAAATCGCACAGTGGCTTTGTTTTTTTCGGAGAAGAATGTTTATCGCAGTGATGAAATGTTTCAATGAATTTCCCAGGGTAGTTTTGACCAGGTACCAGACATCACGCTATGCCAGGGGTAGCCAATCTTATCCGCAAAGGGCTGGTGTGTATGCAGGTTTTTGGGATAACCTTTAGATCAACTCTTCAAACCCAGGTGTGAGGACTCTTCAGCTAATCACTCCTCTAATTAGTAATATAATTAGGGAGTTGCAGCAAAAACCCACATACACACCAGCCCTTTGCGGATAAGATTGGCCACCCCTGCGCTATGCTAAAGTGTTACCACAGCAGACATTGAGATTTGGGTTTTGGCTTTTGTCTGCTTTTGGTTCATTATGACTTCATGTTTTGTCCAGTCTTAGAATATTGAATGATATGCATATTCAAAGCTAGACAAGTCATAAGTTATGTATTAGTTTGCCTTTTAAAAGAGTCTGAAAATTGCACTCGAACTGGACCACGTATCTTGTATATCATATGATAAGCTTTCTATGTTGGGTTTTTTTGTTATTGAGATTATGGACATTTTTGTTTTGTCATTACCTTTTTTGTCTTGTCACGTCAATGCTAACTTGTATTTCCATCCGTCCATCCATTTTCTACAATCTCATTCTTTGGGTCACTACCCAAAGCTCATAATTATAGGCGAGGGTAGGAATGTAGATTGACTAGTAAATCGAAAGCTTTGCCTTCTGGCTCAGCTCTCTCTCCACCACAACAAAACTGTACGATACGTATCATGCCAATGCTGCACCAATCTGCCTGACGATCTCACGCTTCCTTCTTCCCTCACTTGTGAATTAGACCATGAAATACTTAAACTTCTCCTCTTGAGGCAGTAACTCATCCTCCACCAGGAGAGGGCAATCCACACTTTTCTGGTTGTGAACCATGACCTTGGAGAACTTGGAGGTGCTGATCCTGGCTGCTTCACACTCCGCTGCACACCGCCTCAGTGTCTGCTGCAGGTCACAGCTTGATGAAGCCAACAGGACCACATCATCTGCAAAAAGCAAAGATGTGATCCTGAAGCCACCAAACCAGACCTCGTCCACCCCTTGGCTGCGCCTAGAATTTGTCTAAATGTTCAGAATTAGGGACAAAGGGCAGCCCTGGCGGAATCCCACACCCATCAGGAATGAGTCTGTCTGGCTACTGGTGATGCAAACCAAACCCTTGCTCAGTGTATATAGACAATGGCTCGCAACAGCGCACCCCGTACCCCATACTCCTGGAACACCCCCCACAAGACCCCACGAAGGATATGATCATATGCCTTCATTGTATAAGTCCACAAAACACATGTAGACTGGTTGGGTAAACTCCCATGACCCCCCCAGTGTCCATGTGAGGGTAAAGCGCTGATCCAGCGCTTCGCGACCAGGACAAAATCCGCATTGTTCCTCCTGTTTCCGAGCTTCGACCAACAGGCGGACCCTCCTCTCCAGTACCCCGACCTTCCCAGGGAGGCTGAGGAATGTGATCCCCGGGGTAGAGGCCCGGCTACCCGCCGCTCTCCCATGAGCTCCCTCCCCTGGCCTAGCTCTGGGGCCGGGCCCCAGTCGATAACTTGTATATCAGCATTTGAAAGATTTGTACCAATCATACAATTGCTCATGCAGTTCGGCTGCATGTTTACTCTCACTCAGAGAGTAAACCTGAGCCTATTCGTTAGGCTGCAACGGGCTGCAATGCTTCGCCTTATCTGCAGGATGCACCGGGCGATCTGACCTCAGCCAGTAGCTCCCACGGACCTTGGTCTGCTTGACGGAGCCTCACACCATTAACAGCTTACCTTCAGCAGCAGCGGCCATCATAACAAATTACACCTGACTGCAGCCGCGTAGACATCGACATCCCATTTCACTCTGCATTCATTTGTCAGCAAAAGCCCCTTTTAATTACTCTCCCCAGAAAAAAATCTTTCACTATGGATCGGCCATTTTTCTTGAACCCGTCACGGTATTAATGCATTTATTGTCGCACATGAGCCTCTTTTTATATCCCTGAGAGACAGAGTAGTGCATAGGGCTCCATTGACACTGACAGTTAGGGTGGAGGCAGAATTAAATCAGTTAACTCAAGTCTTAAGCATGCAGTCTGAATATTTTGCATTTTCTATCTGCAGTATAAGAAAGTATCAGTATGTAATTCTGAGAAATATCGAGTGTCAGCAGGTTATAAGTCTGCTGAAGTGTGACACAAGCCAATCTGTGGAACTGAACTGGCATTGTGCCATAAGGGAGTGAAGGGTACTCATCAGCCAGGGTATCTCAGTCAATGATTGCAAAAGCAATTCATGTCTCTATCAGCTGCTAACAGTCATAAAAGTGCAGATTTTTTTGTCTTTGCATACTTTGTACAGACTAAACACATCAAACAAATCAGGATCCGCATTACCTTTCCTTTGGAATTTAAACAGTTTTGTTGTGCTGTCTAGCATGTCACTCAGCTTTGGGTTGCTTTTAATAATAAAACATTTAAGCTTTTATACTTGGTGAAAATACAAAACAGTGTGATTAAAAACTCATGCAGAAATAAACCAAAATTCAGATAATAGGCTGGATAAATAATTCGAAAATATGGAAGTGTGCATTATATATTCTTGGGGGGTGGCCTGTTAATAGTGTATTAGACAGTGCTCCAGATTTTTAGGATTAGCTAGTGAAAGCCGGTGTGAAGTCTAAATTGAATGAGACAGGGAAACAAGATAAAAGACCCAGTATGGTGTGGTGGACTGGTGGCTGATGAATTCAGAAACCACCCTCGTGGTCTCTCAAGTGACTAATAGAGGCAGAAATTTCATTTTGCAAGTGGCTGATTTAATGATCCAAAGGGTAATTAATGGCCTGATTATCTTAATGTTAAATATGGCCAGCAGCAATTACACTGACCTCCCGCCTGTCAAGGTCTGGGCTATTCGCGCCTTTCAATTAGGGCCCCGTTTGTGCGGGGGCGCAGGGGTGCTGGAGTGGAAGGCCGTGTCTCGCTTTCCCCTCAGTTACCCTGGCTGGAAGGGGTTGGGGGATGGACGATTCCCCTCACGAGTCCTGTTAGGGTTACCCTGGATCTGCTGTGAGGTTCTAATGAGGACTGTCAGCAGAAGGTCTTTATTGGTGTCCCTCAGCCTCAGGTTATGGTTGGGGTTTGGGGTTGGGGGGTTTGGTCTCCAGCACTAATGTTGTTCATGCCGTGTTATAATGACTTTACGTCTGATGAGGTTACTGTGAGTAAGCTGCGTCATGTGTCAGTGATTGGGCGATTACTTTGATTGCTTGGCACTGCAGTAGCTATATACTCATTTTGACCATTCCACACTGTGGTACGTGTGTAGTCGCTATAACAGCTACAAACTGTGCTGCTGTACCTGTGCGGTTGCTTTGACCGCTCCATACTGCAGAACTTGTATGCTTGCTTTGAAAGCTCCACACTGTGGTACCTATGTGGTCACTTTGACCACTCCACATTGCGGTCCCTGTCTGCTCGCATTGACTGCTCCATACTACGGTCGCTGTGAGGTCACCCTGGTGACCCGGTAAGCATAGCCACAGTTGCCAATGTGTGTAGCTGTTTCCACCGGAATAATTTAATCACGATTCCCAGTTCTACCATCATATTGTAGCCAGTTAGTTTAAAATACCTAGTATCTCTTCAGACGTCACCAGTAATCTGAGAAAAATTCCCTCCGCTCGGAAACAGGTCCCACTGCTTTCCCGTCTGAAGTAAGCGGAGATGGGTTTGAAATGCTGACCGCGAGGTTCATGTGGGCTGGGCTCTTTCGCACCCGCCGGCTGGCAGGCCTTAATTACACAGCTGAGGCACGGCACCCCCCTAGCAGCCAGACTGGCGGAGCGCTCGAGCTGACGTGCTCCGTGATGGATGCACAGGGTGCAATAATTCAAAGCTGGATTTAGTGTATGAGAAATACTGAGATTAGTCTCTCTTTTTTCAGGAGAAAACGTGACATTAAATGGGTAAAAATGAGAAGAGGCTTTTAATCTGGCCTGGGGTGCAGGTGTCAGCCCCCCAAAAGCCATGCTGGCTATTGGGCCCTGGGGACCATTTGTGGGGGTGGAGAGCAGAGAGAGGCCCCCCGATGTAATTCCCCCCCCCCCCCCCCAATCATATGAGGTCTGCTCATCGTTTATGCAGTTGTGTCATCTGTGCTCGACCTCGCTGCTCGTACTGGCCATGTCTGGCATTTCTCCTACCATGCAGATGAATATCTAGTAAATCCTGTCCTCTCAGCCAGTCAGTCTGTACATGTTTGTTTTGAAGTAGTCATTGGTTTATTCACTGAGGTTGCATGTCTGTGTATGCGCTAGGTTACCATAGTGGTGAGCCGCACTCCCAAAGTATTGATTTTTGCTGTAAGAGAGCTTTTGGCCGCCCTGTTAGCTGTGATCCAGTTCTCCTCTGGGTCGACATGTCCCATTGCCTGCCCTGGCCTCTGAGCTGGACCCACACTGATCGCTCCCTTCGCAGTTAATTACACACAATCTCTGACTTTTTTTTTTTTTCTCCTACCCTCCTCTGCCGGCTAATTGAATTAATTATCCGGGGCTTGGTTCTTACAGCTGGGGCCAGTGGGTCATTAATGAGGCTTGTGTCATGCCCCCCCCGCCCCCCCCAGGCTGACTAAGTGCCCGCAGGCGTGTGACGTGCGACACGCTTGTTTTCAGTGGGTGTATTTTATTCATAGTGACACTGTTCTTCAGCAGTAACCTTGCTGGTATCAAAGCCGTATTCATGATGGAGCCCTGAACGTAAATTACAGATATGCTGGGAAGAGAACTTCTTTTTAAAATACGTGCCTGGCTGTGGGCTGTGGTTTGTTTTCGGTGAAAGTTAATTGCGTGATACTCATACACTATTTTGTACTTCAGATTTTTGCCTGCTTCTACATATGAAAGTTACGTGTTGCATGTTGGGTCATGTGATAAGGAAACTGTCACCATTAATAAAAGCCTTATATTTGTGATGAGCACAGTCTGAGTGATGTAACAGTATCAGGTTTCCAGACAGTGTCAGTCATTCAGAAAACATCTGGTGTCCATTTTCAGTTTAGAGCATCTGTACGTCAGGGAATCTCTGTTACGTCGAGGATGTTTGTGTCAGGCAGTCTCAGTCACATCAAGTAAGCTTGTGTCAGGCAGTCTCAGTAATGTCAAGGACATGTGTGCTGGGCAGTCTGTCATTTCAATCGTTCTGGCAGCATCTGTGTATCAGGCAGTGTCAGTCATTCCAAAGGTGTCGGATTGTCAGGCTGTCTCAGTGTTTTAGGTTGTGTCTGTGTTGGGTAGCATCGGTAAGCCAGCATGGAACCGTTAATGACCGCCTTCTGCCCATCTCTAGGAGGAAGTGTTCTCCGGGGGGCAGGGTCAGCGTTGTTAGGGCCATGGAGCTACCCGATTCTGCTTGTCATTCCAGCACTATTATCTTCTGTCTCCTGATAGGAGGGAACCCATTGGCTGCATTTTAAGCAGCCCTGTCAGCTAGTGCAGCTTAAATGTTTAAAATAATTGGCTTCTACATTCTAATTCATCTGTAAAAGGACTTCTTGATTAAATTAGCCTAATAGATATCATTTTTACATGACTGCTCGCTATTGCCTGTAATCATGTCCCTACTAGGTTAACAAGGTCCCCAATTTACTATTGACATTAAAGGGGCTGACAGGAGATGGGCTCGGCCTTCTCCCCCACAGGCCCCTGACTAGCTATGCTAATACGAGCCGCAGAAGCTAAGGGGCAGATTTATGCTCAGGATTATCTACTTCCCCGCTGACGCCATTTCCACTTTAATAACAATAAATAATGTGTGTGCGTGTCCTCCTGCCCAGTTCATTGGTCGGTGTGGATTGGGCCAGGCTACTGTAATTGGTGTGTTCCACAAATCAGTGTAAAATTCCCACTTCTTTTTTTAATTGGTTCAGACCCTAATGGTTCATAGCTACGTATATATATGCATGTTACTGCAAAGCCACAGCTAGCTGAGGAAGGGCTTGATTTATGAGCAACCGATCATCAACATTTCTACAGAGCTCCTTTAAAATGCTCTTATGAAAATGTCATGCAGCTCGTATGAAGTGAGTAAGAATGAGCTGAAAATGCCTTGCTGCTAACTGGATGCAGGTGGACACCTGGAGCTGGGAAACCTTCTGCATCCCAGTATCGTATCTATTCCTGAATAATGTGAAGTACTTACTGGATTCCTGTCCTCTGAATGATGGATGTATCATGTTGGTTATAAATGTCTTTTCTGTGATCTTGGGGAGAGTTTTCTGAAATCAATTTAACATGCAGCCACTTGACAGCATTTTGTATTTGCATTTTGTATTTGCAAGCACCTCCTTGTTATGAGGGATCTGTTTTGCCCAGTGATGCACCCCCCCCCCCCCCCCCCCCAAACAGGGTGACCTTTGCCCTCTATTTCCATGACACAGCCCTGGCACTGTGATGCAGCTGACGGACTTTCCCATCAGCTTCGCCTGTTTGCTCCAGTCATGCTGTTGGGGTTGTATCCTAGGTCAGGATGCTGTCAAATGAGCTTGCGAATTAAAATACGAAAAAACTCTAAGCTTAATTATCCATGTCCATCAAAGGGCAACTAACGACTAACTTGTGGGGTGTAGCTAATTTCCTACTTTTCCTCTTTTCCTTTTCTTAAAGGCAGGTGGAACCAGTTTAGCAATACCTCAGGTCCAGGCGTAGACAATCCCAGTAGGGTCTGGATGAGCCTGGCTATCATGGTCCTTCGGTCTGACCTCATATTGTATTACTCTGTTTCTGTATATGAGAGCAAGGGAGTAAGCAAAATTTGGGAAAAATACATTTCTAAAATAAAATTTCTGGAAATTTCTGTTTTTCACTAAACTGCAGCAGGCACCACCAAGCGGCTCTGGTTTGGTGTGACCCGCTGCCTCTGGCTGGCCTCCGCCGCGAGCCGCCGCAGCCCGTCCGCAGTGAATGCGAAATGAGTCTGAGGTGACTGTACACCCGTGACGTTGATCTGCCCGCTTGACAGATTTAGCCTGTCAGACCTCATTACCTGCAAGTCAGGAGGATTTCTAATGAGCTAAATTAATGTTATAATTAGCCAAAAAGAAAGGGGTGGGGGTACTGGAATGAAGTGGATCTGAGTAGATTTAATTTCTGCCTCTGCCCTGACTCATAATTCTTTATTAACGCAGAGCTTTGTTCAGTACAACACTGACTTTTTTTGTGGTAAAATTACAGCCGACATTAGAAATGCATCAAGAGTCTAAGTGGAAAGTTGAGCTAAAATTCATCTATTTATGTAGCTGATTTAACATCTTAGTTTCATATGCATTAGCCAGCTTTGTGGTTAAGGGCAAGGAGTGAATGGTGACAAAAACATTGCCGGTTTATCTGCCAGGAAAGCATTATGTTGTACCGTTAAGGTATTTCAAAAGTAAAAATAATGCATATACTTTTTAGCCTAGATATAAAGGTAAAGTTAGGTCAGAGTTCAGGGAGAAACATTTAAACCTTTCCCTAAGAGTACCGGGTAATACCACAAATAGGAGATAGTGTTTAGTGGAAATTAGGAAGTTCGTTTGCAGCCCTTTTTCGTGTATGTCGGCAGGAAGGATTATTTGCATATTCATAACCTAAATATGAATAATGAAATATGAATATTCGAGCATCTTGTTTTACCTTCAGGCTGTCCCCCGGACAAGCGACGTGTCAGATGTGTCTTCTGGAGCAAACTGAGCCAGGAGAACGTTAAGTTGATGGGGCACAGATAGTTACGTGCACTTCACCACTCTCAGACACTATGGACAAGCGAGTTGCACACAAACACCGTCTCCAGTTGTCACCACCAGTTTAATGAATGGTCATCTGTAGAACACACTCTCTCAAGACCCAAAGCAGACCTTTTTTTTAACTAGTACTGAACACATTATACACAGTATAATTTTTTTTGAATTGGTCGATTAGATATTCCTTGTACCAGTCAACTGTGTTTGAATTGGCTGTATGGTCTAATGTAAACAGGAGCACTTTTTGGACCCAGAACCTATAGGCACCTTTCCTGCTACAGAATCATCACGCCTACTAACCACTGTCAACATGCCGGTTAGGGCGGAAACTTTAGCACAGTTTGGAAACTTGTTAGTTTCACTAACTTTTGTGATAAAATAACAAAACTTGTTTTGAGTGTGGATAGCAGTATTATTGCTACATTGGGGGGGGACTGTTGATGCCCTGGATATTTCATTTAAAAAAAAAAAAAAAACGCAATGAGTGCTGGTTAGGCTATGTTAATGTTTTTATCATAACTGTAACTTAATACAGGCAGAAAAAATCATGTTGTTTTAATTCTGTGTAAATTAATATTAATGCGAGTCACTTGTAATACAGATTAAAAATGTGCACGTACAAACTGAATTACGTTTTGGCCCTGGCTGCTTTCTGTACAGTTCAGTAATTATTTTAAATTGTGTCTGCCAGAGACTGGGTCACTCTCAACTTTGATAACAAAAAAAACCATAACGTGGTATGTGATTATGATTGCTAAGGCAGCGTTACAGACCAGTCTTTTCCTTAGGTTTGTTATGAGGATGTTTTTAAGAAGGTGCCGTAGGAAAACCATCATTCACTTAACCTCCACCACTTCAGGTCGCTATTAGGTTTCCGTTTTGTCTCTTTGCAGACCTTGGACAAGCTGTGAATTTACCCTGGTGCTCTGAGTGTATCTGCATATAACATCAGTCATCTGTGTAGAAGACAGAATCTCCAGTAACTGTGTACATGTTCCCTACTAGATTTTATTTGCTCGGTCTGTAGTTTTTTGGTATCTTCTAGGTTTCATTTCTCTGTGGAGATAACAGAATGAGGAAGCCTTTTATTTGCACTCTGATGAGTGTTTACAGGGGAGCAGTTGTCAAACCCATTTAGTCTTTTCTAAGGGCTTGTCAGTGCCGTCCTGCCAGTGACTGACAGCTAATCTGCTCTTATTTAACCCCCCCAAATTGCTGTTGTCACAGGCTGCTCTGTGTGTTAGCAAACTCTCTGCCCAAAACAATCCCCTTAGTCGTTTCTGCCATTAAATGAAATGTAACGGCGGGATCCTGATGAAATCTCCCCAGTTCCTACGCAGCCGCTCCCAGAGGGGCCAGCTTTTCCAACCGCCGCCGTGCAGTGTTTGTTATTAACGGTTTGTTTGGGCTCCTCGCTCCCCCTTTCCTCCTTTTCCCTCCCTGCTTCCCATTGCGGTTCCCGCCGCAGCTGTAATTAACTGGGCAAATATCCGCGGTGTCGCTCCCTTCCACAGGGTCTGCATGTGTCGACAGTGGCAACAGTGGCCAGCAGGAAGGCATGCGTGCCTGAGGCGCTCAACTGAGAGCATTTCCTCTCCCGGCCCCATTCAAACACACCCCCCTCCCCACCCCCACATTGTTGAGGGGCCCTGGTCCGTGCCCCTCCGCCCAGCCTCCCTACTCTCCCCAGGACGGGCAGGAAGACCCCCGGGACATTCCGTGCTGCTAGCCCCCCCACGTCCCTCCCCCTGGGGCCAGAGGTAATAAGATGCTGCTGGGTCTCACTGGAGCAGTCACTGTGCCCCCCGCCCCTTCCCTTCCTGCCCCAGTGCCCCCCTGAAAGATTGGGGGGGGGGGGGGGGCAGGAGAAGTGGCCAGCTGTTTCTGCTTGTGTTAGGGGCAACTCATTGGAAATGCACCCCGGCTCCCATAAGCTGCATCCATGAGGCGAAGCTGGAAAGATACAAACACCTTCCTGGGGTCCCGTCCAGGGTCAAACGCCTTTTTCTTTTTTTTTTTTTTTTAAATGGTCTGATCTCTGTGGTTGTATATCATGACCTGGGCCACCAACTCCAACCCTAAATGCTATGAGGATATGAGACAGTGACAGGATTTGGTGTTCTTTTTCCAGTCATAAAATGACCCCGTACACATTTAAAGAGTGAGATTTGCAGACACGACTATGACAAGGAGGGTGCACTCAGTGTGACGTTCCTGCTGCAGTCAGGAGGTGTGATGGTCAAGGGTGACGTGCTGTGACATAGGAAGACAACGTTCACCTGTCAAGAGAGGCCCTGACTTTGCTGTAACAGACAGTCTGCAATAGTGTGGGATATGTTTTCATAGTCAACATCTGGCTCGGTATGTGATTAAGGGTGGTGACACCCTGGAATCGAACCCTGGGGGGCATTGATCCTCTGGGACAGTGCTCTGCCACATCGCTAGTGCGAGTTTCCCCCCTGATAAAACGTTATCTCCACTAAAGCCTTTAGACCATGAAAGGCTGGCCTATAATTGCTTCTATAAAGGCTTCCTTCTTAGCTTTGTCCTTCTTATTGTGTTCCAGACACAGCACTGGAAATTTTCAGAGGTAGTGGCCTTCCAGTAAATTCTTAAGATCTTGTCACTACTAATACATGGGCCATAAACACCGAATGCTATGAAGACTATAAACCAGTTTACTATAGCAAGTGCTCTATGATGGACTAAGAGAGGGCTTTCTGCCTAATGGAGTGGTCAACACTTGTGGCCTCTAAACAAGTGCAGAAGTCCTCAGTGAGGCAAGAGAAGGACCTCCTGGTACATCGTGCTGGTTCCCGGGGCCGGCAGCATCTCACAGAACAGCTCAATACCCTCATTTGCCCCTGGGCAGCTCAGGGTCATTCCACGTGTTACAGGAGCTGAGGCACAACTAATCCCAGCTGTAGTGAAAGGCAGTGTTTACTCTGTGGGGATTAGAAGGAGCTTAGTGCTCTACGAAGCCGGGGTCATGCCGAGGGGAGGAAACTGCCACGTCACTGGGCTTCCCCGCTCGCCTTGCACCAAACAAACGCAACAAGGCTTACTTACTCGTTCCACAAAGGAAATAAGTTTTCATATAATAAATTGCAGATCTAAGATGCTGTAATCCTGTCCTGGCACTCAGGCTGTAAAGATGCATATTCATTGCGTACCATTCGGTACATCATTTTCGGGTCGGTACACACGATGAAATGAATTAAAGGCAGAGACGGGCCCTGGAAGTTAGTCTCCTTATGACCTTTAAGGTGCTTTTACCAGGAAATTCAGACTGGATTAGAAACCCAATTACAGCTATATCACTACAGATATGTGATTATACTCACTAGTAGAGATTAAGGGATTTAGTTCTTTATGATTGTTACGTTATGTTGTTGATATTTGTATGTATTTTACATATTTATTTTTACAATTTACAAATAAACATCACTTAGGTTTTGTTATTGACACATATTGCCTTTTGTTTACAGCTGTTCCTAATTATATTTGTTTGCAGTTTTAATAAATAATTTCAAAACAAATTCTGTTTTGTCTGCTGTACTGAAATTGTACCGAACTGTGAACCCAAAACCGAGGTTTGTGCCGAATCATCAATTTTATGTGCTGTCACAGCCCTACTTGAAACTGTACCATTCCGCCCTCTTAAGAAATGGAGAATGAGCTTCACCGTGTTTTCTAGGGAGGAGCGTGAACGCTGGATCCGGGCCAAGTACGAGCAGAGGCTGTTTGTGGCAGCACTACCGAACCACGAGCTCCCTCTGGGTCAGCAGCTACTCAGGGCCACGGTGGAAGAGGACCTCCCCAGTGTGGTCCTGCTGCTGGCCCACGGCTCACGGGACCAGGTCAATCAGACGTGTGGGGAAGGCGATGGACGCACAGCACTGCACCTGGCCTGCCGGAAGGGCAACGTAGTCTTGGCTCAGCTCCTCATCTGGGTAAGAGTCGCCATTCATCTGTGTAGTAGGTCCTCAGCCAGGTCAGAGCTCTCATACAATGTACAGCTGGTCCTCACCTGGCCTTTCGGTTTATTACATTTCCCAAAGTGCAAGAGCAAGTCGTAACACCTCTCTCCATTATAGTATGGCGTCGATCCTATGGCTCGGGACGCCCACGGCAATACGGCGCTGGCATACGCCCGGCAGGCCGCCAGCCAGGAGTGTGTGGACACGCTGCTTCAGTACGGCTGCCCCGACGAGCGCTTCGCTCTCATGGCCACACCCAACCTCGCCCGGAAGAACAACAACCGCAACAACAGCTGCAGCAGCATAGGCAGCGCTTCTGGCCGCATGCCGACGGTCATCTGAGCCCCACACCCATCTGCTGCGTCTCCACAGACCTCACACCCAGGAGGAGGGGCCTGCATCACCAGGAATCAAGAGCAGTAGATGGCTTCTGGAAACACTACAGTGACGCTGCTGGAACCGCAGTGCAGTGTGCGATCAAACCGCCTGTAAATGTCTCCCCCTGGCTACTGGGACTGATGGGTCTCATACTCGTGGGCCTCTGGGCCCAGCCCCATGTGCCTGCCCCCCCCAACAAGTCCTGTCTCACTCCAGGGTCAGGTGCCCCCATCCCCATGCTTTCCCTTTAACCCCAACTCCCCCCCACACACACACACACACAGGTAGACTTGTTGAATCTGGGAGTATAAATAGTGCCACCTGTAGCATGTACTATGGAGAACTAGTGACTAATATTACACCCCTCCCCCTACACACCCTTTCTAACCCCTACCACCATTTTATGACTTTTTCATGACAAAATGCAAAAAAAAAAAAAAAAAAAAACACCAAGCAATGTTTTTCCTCAGTAGGAGTGACTAAATTATAAAGTCTTTGTTTAAATTCTTTGATTTTAACAATGTGAAAAATACATGGTAAGCAAACTGTAGAGGGAAGTGGTGTGTTTGTAGAGTCAGCGTGCATGATTAACCACTTTGTGCGTGAATGTGGGCGGGACGCTCTCTCTGTCCTCATCGTCATGTAGCCAATGCTTGGTCCCGCTGGACTGGACCCTGTTGTCACCTGTCAGAGCCTCAGCACTCAGACCCAGTCTGAGTCCCAGGTTCTGGGAGCCTGTTCTCACTACCCATGATGCTCTGTCAGGCACGCCTCTCCGCCACCATGAGAGAAAGGGATTGTGTTACATTATTGTTATTGTTCTTATTGTTCTTCCCAACTGGTAATAATAATAATAAGAATAATAATGTTGTTGTTCTTTGCTGATACATTTCTTTACTGAAAAGTCAGAGAGGAAGCGTTTCTCTCTTTGACGTAAACTTCAGGCCAGTCTGTAGATCTGGATGGGAAACTTTTGTAATCCTGTAGTATGAGAGCACCAGTTTCCCAAAGAGACTTGTGGAAAGTCAACTTTGCTCTGCAGCCATAAGTTCACCAGCAGCAAACCTACAAGGCCTTTACTCCTCCTTTACTTCTCTTTTATTCTTTCTTTTTACTCATCTCATATTACTCTTTACTTCTCCCTTACACCTCCTTTACTGCCCCATACTATTGTTCAGCTTTACCCCTCAAGTATTCTACTTCTCTTTACTCTTCTGTTCCTCCTCTGCTCTACGTTTACTCCACCCTCACTCCAGATTTAGATCTCCCATCACTCCATTAAGAGCTCCTAGGTGACTGGTGTCAGGATTTCATTTTTTTTATGACAAACTACAGAAATGGCACGGACAGTTCACGAGAACTGCATTTTTGAAACTCAGCTCGGTCAAGCATGGCAGACCACGGACGAAGCCTGCCTGTTTGCTGTGAGTGTAGCTTCCACCCGCCTCTCCACCTGCCCTCCACCCTTTGTCTGGGTTCCTTTAAGTGCCACTCTTTACTCTGGTACCTGAATACCCTTTATACCGTGCAAAGGGCTTCTCCGGGTCTGACTTCTGGGCTACTGATGTGTCCTTACTCATCCTTTTTTTATATATAAACACTTCAAGGGTGATGTAATATAAAAAAAACCTTAAAGTATTTTGGGGTTGAAAGTTAGCATTTGAGTGTCCCTAATTTAAAGCTGAGTTTTGCATTCTTGTTCGGTCAGTCTACTCAGATGACCATCCCGTGTTAATACTGTCCTTTTCTTGACATCTGTGTAACCTGTCTTCAGTTCGGTGACCCATTTTTTTTGCTTTTTTGTTTTTGCCTCCCCCCCCCACCCACCCCCTTCCGTTGCATACTCTTAAAATGGCACCAGCGTGGGTTGTTTTTTTTTAGCATGAAAGACACCCTTCCATGATTGAAGGTGTGGTTTAAAGATGACTTAATTGAAAGTTTGTCAGTGCAGTGTGTGGGAATTCCCAAGCAGCCAGCAGGTTGAGGTGTAGGCCTATAAAGGGTTTGGGAGTGTGAGCGCTTGTCCGCCTGTGATTGAAGCTGAATGTGAAGCTGACAGAACTGCTTAGATGTTTTAGGGAACATGTTTTTTTTTTTTGAAGTGAGTCTTAAAACTGAATGCTGTCTCAGAGCTTCCAGGCTAAGCCCCCATTAGCTCCAGCTTCTGCCCCTGGTATTGACAAAGACTGCAGGTCAGGCATTAACTGAACACTGCCGGCCTCCCCTGTGTATTTAAAGTCATTTTTCATAACTGTGCTCATCCTGTATATCCCTTTACAATGTGTGGGTGTGTGTGTGGGTGTGTGTAGGGGGTGTGGGTGCACGCGGGTGTGTGTGTAGGGGGTGAGCCCTCTTAAACAGCCCCTTGTGAGTAAACATGTGGTCTGTTTGGTGTTAGACCCTAACTCACATCCACACACACCCCCCATCGTGGATGCTATCAGTCTACGATGGTCCACCCCCAAAACAGGAAGTTCCATTATGCCAGGTAGTACCATGTCCATTCATCACCTGACCAGGGAATCGGGGGAGGAGTTGTTTTGGATTCGGTGGTGATCCGGGCAGAAGTTAGCAGACCCTCGACGAAGTGTGTAGCCTATCCGCAGCCTCCAGTGTGCAGGCACTTTGCTACCCAAGAAGTGCCCCCCTGATGCCCCACCTTTCACCCCCCACCATCCTTTATTATGTTGACGTAGATGTGCAAAACTTTTAACCATGCAGTCAACATTTTAATTGTTGTTTTAATGTTTTTTTTATTACCTCATTTCCTGTCTGTCAGTATCCATAATGTACATCCAAAGTCAGATTACTGATCCATTATTTATGTTTGTATTGCGTTCAAATTATTATTTGTGTTTTATATTGGTCAGTTATTTTTTGTTCTGTATTATTACTGATTATCATTATTATTATTATTGTTATTCTATTGCGTTTGTCATCTGTACAGAACTGCGTTAAAAATTAAACCTTTCTGTAATGTGTCTCCTTTCAATAAAGAAAATAATGGTTCTTGATGTCAGGCTCCTTACTCTGACTGTCCATCCTGAACATATGATCTCTTGCCATTCTGTCTCCTTGATGAACATTTAAGAAAAGGCAAGGGTTACATTTCAGGGCCATGGGGGAACTTTTCATTGTATTTGCGACGTAACGTCCCACTGTAGTTCGGGCAGTTATTTAAATGCAGTGTGAGAGGACTAAATCCGAAAAGGACAGGTCCAAGGCAGGAAAGTCCAAAGTGCAGGGGTGATCTCCCAGTCCGGGGACGCCCAGCGGATGAAGGCATTAGGACAGCCCCTGCGGCTGCAAGTGGCCGTAACGGGCTCATGGCCGGCTAATCCCATTTCAGCATGTAGCATTCAGGAAGGGGCGGAGGGAGATGGAAGCCCCAGCAGGCGCCCCGTGGAGGCTGATTGGCGTGGAGAGGAGCTGCCCAGCTTGAGAAGAATATGGAGCCGTGTTTCACTTTGGCGCTAAAGCGTTCTCCTCTACTCTGCCCGGCTCCGTGAATTAAACACGAGCAAAATAAAATCCTCCAATGAACTGTTTTGACTACTCATCCTAAAATTACAACTACTTTAAATACCTGTTTCTTTAATACTGATACAGCCAGTTGAAACTTTTAAGCTATGATTACAAAGGTAGCAGCTGGAAACTTCCTTACAATCTATGGCCTCTTGCTGCACAGTTACTGGCCCTCAGGCTCCCTGCTGCTAAGAATGAGGCAGGAACAGCAGAGTAGCTCCTGGGATTTAAACCCATAACCCAGCCGTTCCAGAGACTGACTGTTATGGTGAGATCTGGGGCATCAAACTCGTGACGCAAGACAAGACAATCCCTCAAACGGGGCCTGATCTGGTACATCGTTATTTACCGGGATTTTGAGGGCGAAATTAGGCACGGCGATGTCTTGGGTCTGTTTCCCACGGATATGAAGCGCTCACTGAGCGCTGTGTGACTATCCCATCTCGTATGCAGCGCAATGTCATTATTCTGGCCTATCCCACTGAGCACAGCGTGATTTTTCCTGATTGTGGTAATAACTACAGGGAGATTATCACAGGTTTAATGGAAAACGTTGGCGATACCCTGATATTTAGCCTTTATATGTCCTCAGTACTTGTGGAGTACGGAGTGCGTAGGTATAGAGAGCGCGTATATAAAATATACAGTATATAATTTTGAGTCCGTGTAATATCCATTGAAACGGTTTGGTTTGTTAATCATGTATATAGATGGATCTGCCTCAAAATACGCGTACGGCAATCAGTCATCACGTTGTTTTAATAAAGTATTATTAAACTATGTTGAAGACATGCTATTTGGATTCTGCGGCATGGTCTTTTTCATCACGGCTCGCTGTCATGTGCAAGCTTTCGCTCACTTATGTTCAATATACAGGAACCCGATAGTATAGAGATTTCCTTTTTCTATTCCTCCTGAGGAAATAACAATCTCTTCGTTATGATTTCTTTAAAATGCTCTCCGGTTGTTTCTAGTTCTGCATCGGATTGATTTCCTTATATCACTTCACAGCCAGTGTTAGCGAAGCGCCGAGTCGGTGCTGATGCGTTGGTGATGCCATCCCTCTGAACATCCTGCATCTGCCCTCTGCAGTACCTTTGTGCCTGGAAAATATGCTCAGTACTGATAAATCATTGGAAAGCAATGTTCCATTGTTGGAGATCCACTACTTTTTCCATAAAAACAAACACGTACAAAAATCGTGATTTATATTATATAACATACCTAGAATCGTTATTCATGATGCCAGGTATCTTTTAGGTATATTTGTGACTTGTTTTTCATGAGCTTGTTTATCAAAGTGTAATAATATAGCTGTAATTTATATCACAATCATATTGTGGGCACATTGCACTGATTGTGAAATGTATCATTTTTTATTTGAGTACCTAATTGCTGGTTAACTAGAAGATTGAGTATCAGGAAAGACACGTATACACCATGATTATAGGTTAAGTTAAATGTGCTTATCTGTTGATGTTTGGCGGCAACACTGGAAAGAATGCAAATGTTGCAAATGGAGATACTATTTTTGATTGTTAACTGTTTCCGTCACAGCAAAAGAACTGTCTGAAATTTGCTTAATAATTTTAATTTTGCAAACTCAAATGTGAGTTTGCAAGTTTTAAAATTAAAACTTAAAATGACATATCCCTTGTTTTAGAATTTAGAATTGCTTCGTCAACGTTCGGAAAATGTGCATACACAATGAGTATTTATGTTTGATTAATTAAAAATCTCTTGAATATTAGTTATGTAAATCTACTGTTACTTGTATTTGTAGGGCATTCGGTGGAATTGTCTTAGAATTCAAAATTGTATTTAAAATGCCAATTCCTATTTTTTCTGTAGCATCACGTCCTTAACGTATAGTACCATATGTTAGGAAATTAATTGTAGTAAAAATGTATTATTGCAATTATCATTATTATTATTATTATTAATAATAATAATAATAATAACAATAATAATAATAATAATATTTTATGCATTTTATTATCAATTATGTCAGACATATTCTATAAAGGTGAACATATTTTACATTAACGTGTAATATTTTGTAAGTAGTAGTTTTAGTAGTAGTATTAATGTTTTCACATTATGATTTTTCTGACGTAATTTGGTCTAATTTAAATTTAAATCTCAAGTGATTTGCCTGATCGCCAAAAAATACATAAAACAAACAAAAAAAAAAAACCCTAAAAACACGTGTTTTTTCAAGGTTTAAATTTTACATACCTGTATTAATACAATGGGTCTAAATGTCTGGGTGCGTTATATGTTGTGAATGGCGTGGTGGGTACATATGCATTGTGCGTCTGTTTGCGAGTTGATGCGAGTGTATTCATTTCTAGCAGCCCTCTTCAGCCAGCGCCTATTAGGCGACGCTATTCTCAAGCTCGCCTTCCTTCCGAATTAATCACTGGGAGTTAATTTGAAGCTCAGACAAGTTGCTGTTAATTTAGTGCAGGAGGGACACGCTGGCGTGAAAAGCCGAGGCCCCGGCCGTTCCCCTTGGGTCCCATTCATCAGCCATCCGAGACGGCCGGCTTGATTACAATTTGCACAAAAATTCATTAGAGCTAAGGCAATTGTCAGATCCCGCACACTCTCTCACCTTGCTCCATCTCTCGCCCCGTCGCAACATGTCTTTCTACGGCCTCCTTCGCGTCAATATTCAATTGCAACACCGTAGCTGTACAATCGAGGTCTATATTTGACAATGTGTTACAAAACATTTCTTGAATGTTCAGCCTAAATTATGTCTGTATATTGCGTTCACTGTGTTGCATGTCATTACACACGTGTATTAGGCAGGACTGAACGGATAGCGGCTCTCGTGACGAGGCTGTTCGTTAAGAGAAGAAAAAAATAGTCGGGAGAATAAATATTACAGCAATTCGTTCCCAGGCAGGACTGCATTTCCATTCTGAATTTGAAAAATAAGTATTTGTTGCTGAAATAAAATGTAATAAATTTTGGCTTAGAATCACAAAACTGTATAACATCTGTGAACATAAATAAGAGCATTTATATAGCAACCCTGCGGTTTGTTCAGGAACGTCTATATATGTACACACACACACACGTACACGCACACACACAAATAATATAAAAAACTGTCTTGTGCTTAAATTGTCCTACATACTCATATAAGGTGCTACCAGCGTTCCTATCCCTCCGCCGATCAGCCGTCTCCGCTGGCGGTCCTCCCCTTCCCTCCTTCCCCTTGGCAGTCTTGTTTGCATCGGACCCTCCTTTCTCTTACTAGCCTTATAAAAAACGCTGTGTGGCTGAGATCGTATCACTGCGGGTGATATGGAGGTGACCGCGGTAACCAACCGGGGCAAACCTGAAAGTCTCTTAGCTACAGCTCCGAAGTGCAAATTTAAGATAATTTTTAATTGGCTTCACATGGATTTTTTTTTTTTTTTTTGGGGGGGGGGGGGTGTAGGGTGGCAGGTGATGAGTGGATTTGACGTAGGTTTTTGTTAAAATTGCTGCACGAAATGTTTACTAACTGCAGAACACCACTAACAATATCATTCCTATGACAACATATAGCGATACTTAAGGAGCTATTTAACTCAACGAATTACATCCATGATATAAATGCCAATTAAATATATTCCACAGATATGAAGCCGTTTATAACAATTGTTACAGACATTATTAACAGGGGGGGCCCGAAATATTACACCACTCTGTCAGCGGTTTCTCTGAAATATTGGACATTATACGGACCCAGTAACCTACATCTCGCGCAAAACGAGCTTGGTGCCATTGTGAAAAATGAAGTTAACCTAAAGTACAAATTCAGCTTCATATGACAGACATTAACATATAATTGTTAACCAATTTATAGCCGATTGACTATACAGCCATAAGTTCACTTGGTTTATGTGTGCGCTAAAATAAGAGTAAAATGCATTTCCCCTGAATTGCGATCAGTATCCTGCTTTATTAATATTAGTTAGCAATTTTTGATTTATACACAGAGTGTGAAACTATTTAGATGTATATCAATATGACCTCTACGAGCACGTTTGTGATTCTTTTAAAGACTAAATGCAAAATATTAAATTATATATTTGTGTGTGTGTGTGTATATATAGTTTTTCCCTTACAGTGTCTGCAAACGCAGTCCCAGGCATAAACTTAAAGCTTGTACTCTAGTTTTCAAAATTGTTTCGACATTTTCACCAAACGAATGTCAGCTCCCTCGAGCGTCATGAATCATAAACGCCAGAGACAAGCAACTGTTTTTGATTGGAGTCACTGGAGATTTAGACACGACACGGGGGTTAAATGCAGCCACCCAGAAGTGGTCCAGCGCAAGGTGACACGTGTGATCCAGGCCGACAAAAGACCCCCGCCATCAGAACCCTTGTGGTATTAAAACACGTATTCCTACATGCATATAATGGGCGTCAAGGTTGAGGGTTACAGCAAGAGCTTCCTTTGAATATTGGCGGTGTGGACAGACAACCACGTTAGCCACGTAATTTCCACATTAGACTGGGTAGCCGAAATATTAAGCCATAACCATTAAACTGAAAAATTTTACAATGCTGAAAATCAAAAACGTCGTCTAATACATTTTTGATAAATGCGGTTGTTGTTAATAATAATAATAATACAGTCTGAGACAATGTTTACATAATTACTTATTGTTTAGTTTTAATTCACACAGTACTCTTAAAATCATATTAACTACTTTGCACAACATGAAATAAATTAAAAGCTTGCTCCAGAGCCTTAAAAATGTCATTATGCAAATAAGTACAAAATCAATATATATGCAAACAAAAAATCAAATAAAACGTATATTTCATTAGAAGTAAAAGATAGTAAATGACCCCGTCGATGTTAAACACATAGTTTCATGAAATTTACAGCAGTACAGTGTTTTTTTCTTTCTTTTTTTTTTTAAAGCAGCGGATCCATGTTTTCCGGTTTAATTTTCTAACCGCTGCTTGTGAGAAACCGAAAGTGCTCCGTTTGTGTAAGGCTGTTCACTTTGCTTTGCAACTGCGAAATAACACTCTCAAGACAAGTTTTAACCTACTCCTTAGCAGTTTACACATGTAGTGTAAACCAAATAATTGTGGTATCCTGTCTTTGGGGAGGTACGGATATTGATTTTCGTTCTTTTTTTAGCTGCTTGGTCCCACGTTCTGTGAACTGATATTCTGCCATATATACACATCTAATCAGTAGCAAATGTGTCAGCATATTAGTCGACTTATTGTCCTCGCGTTTATGTAAGGTAAATTCAGTCGAGAGGCCGAGTCTTATTTTATATATCAGCTTGTATTTTGGCCCTTTCGAATTGATTTCCCCATATATATTTTTTTTTATTTCCCAATTGATACGTATATTAGCAGCTTTACCCATTATTATACTTTTTACAATATGTTTCGTCTTCTAAATTAATTCTTTTTTCCTCGCTCTTTTTAATTTTAATTGTTATTATTATTCTTTTTGCAATTCCATTTGGTCCTTTGAATGTCTCACAGACACATATTCAGGGTCTCGCTTGCTCTAGCTGCTGGTGCTGACTTCTTATTGCAAATCGGCTGACGTGCACAGGAATGGGCACCACTATCTTGGGATTCCTCGAGGGCTCCCCGGTTTTGGAGCTGACGTTGCCGGCCTTAACACGTTTCCACTTGGCCCTCCGGTTCTGAAACCAGATCTTGACCTGGACTTCGCTTAACTTTAAGGCGTGTGCGATCTGGGAGCGCTCCGTCAGGGACAGATACTTTTTGCAGTGAAACTCCTTCTCCAGTTCCAGGAGCTGCTCGCTTGTAAACGCAGTTCTTCGCCGCCGGTTCTTTCCTGTGGAGGTGGTGCTTCCGCTGGTGCCGCCGGGCCCGTGACCCCCTTCGTCCACCCCGCCGCTGGCGTCGCCGTCCTCCTTTTGACCCAATAGATTACCGGCCACGTTTTCGTCTGAACTGTAGTCTAAGTCACTATCCATGGAGAAACTCTCCTCTTTCCTGATGCATTCATCGTCCTTGCCATCATCCTTACCCTGAGTCCTGACTAGAAACACAACACATGACAAGGAATTAGGATTTCTGCGGTTCTCTAAATTGATCACATGTTACATCACAGGCGGATGGTAAATATTCAATTGTGCATTTCCCCCCACAGATCAAAATATAATCTGAACATCGAAACATACAATGAAAACTTCTGTGTATGAACTGTTATCTTTGTTAATTAATCTGCCAAAAATGTTAATAGCTACAATTGCCACCTGTATTCTCGGTAAGGCCTTACAGCACCAGCCCGTCGAAAAACCGAAAGATCACAAAACCGAGGATAATACCGTAATTTTTTATTGAATTGTAATGTTTGCTGTTAATTGACATATTATTCTTATCTCTAGAAAGCTGATTATATTTACACCCGCTGTGTGACATATCTACAATCACTTTCTCATACTGTTTTGTCTTCCTGTAATAAACAAAATATCAGGTCACCGATTTCACCGTATTTTCATTTCAACACACGTCTTTACTGTGAAAACCCAGCTTTTAACTTGGCGGTCCCTTTAAACATTTATTACTTAACGTACGTCGTTTGAGTTTCTTCTTTTAAATGTTACTAGAGAAGGTTTATCGACGTTTGATTTTACTTATTCTTTTATGGACATCCAAATTCCTCTGGCAGTTTTCTGGTTCCCCGGTTAAAATGGGCTAATGTAGTCATTTAGCACAGTCTGCCCCAAGGCGCAGTTCCCTGAAAAGCTCGTTAAGAGCTGTTAACTAACGCTTTTGTTAAGGGAATCAACTGTAACTGAATTTCTTTAGGCTTTCGGGCCGGCCTTTTTGACAACGTTATGTAAAAATGAAAACAGTTACCTTAATTAGACCTAGGAACATTTAGTTTGAAAGGTTTCCAGTGAATAATTTGACATGCATTTTGCATAAATAATTATAGTGCTCCTTTGATCAAAATCCTAATAGTGAAATTATCTTTATAACCCTTTGTGGCTATGCATAAGCCTATTTATTTTTAGTATTGCCTTTCGATTCAAAATACATTAATTTACTCGCTAATAAATACTCTCTGCTAAAGTGATAATAATTCATATTTCATATGCAACTATACGGATTTGTTTCAAAATTATTTTGGATATTTAGTCTAACGTAGGCCTATAGCAATTTATGTAAAATATATAATAATTATATTTCACTATAATAATTATATTTTGGTTAAAAATGAGGACTCTATGTATAAGTTTAAAAAATTCACGTTTCATTTGTCCAGTAAGGCTAGTCTGATGACAATTTGACTGGAATCACCTAAAAACTAAATAAGTTTCTCAGGAGGGACTCTTCAGACATCTTACCTACAGAAGCCTGCGTCGTCTCTACCGCTTGGAAAGACGGATGCACCGCCGACTCTTTGCTTAGGAAAGTTTTCCCGTCATCTCCATCCAAGCGAATATCCTGCGTTTTGTCGAACACAGCCTGGAGCGACTGAGAGCCAAACTTTCTGGCCGCTTCCTGATGCTGCGGGGAGGCGGGGAAACTGCCCGGCAGGGTGGCCATCAGGGTGGAGGTCAGTGCCATGCCCTGGGCCAGGCTGGTGCAGAAACTGCTAGGTAAACTGGGAATTTGGTGGTGAGGGTGTGACGGAGGGAGACCCGTTTGCAACGCCGACTGTGGCAGAGCAGGGGGCGGCGGAGGGGGCGGAGGTAGAACGACCGACCTGTACGGCATGAACATCGGATAGCCGGTGTACACGAAGTGGCCCGGGCTGGGCTGGGACGGACCCCCGATTAGTGAGTCGATGCTGAAGGCAGTGGTGCTTCCCAGTGGCCGCTGCATCATCATTAGCGACGAGCTGAAAGCTGCGCTCATAAGCACCGCTGTCAATTATTTATATTGAGTAAACGGGACAGGAGAACACGGTAGGGTCCGCTGGAAAGTTTTTTTTTTTTTTTTTTTTTGCTCAAGTCTTCAAATGGCGTTTAATACACCACAGGGTCTATAAAGGCGAAAGCGTAATCCTCCGGTTAAAGGCTCCGCTTCTGCGTTGCTGAAATAATTGAAAGTGCATTGTTATTAGATACGAGTAAACGATGAAAAGTCGTTACAAGTCTGCAAGCGATGAGTTGAAGAGAAGCAAAGCAAACGGGACAGAGAAATTACCGACTTTCGTGCACCGACAAAATAAAAAGAAATCCTTTATGTCTGTATTTTAGCGCTCCAGATTTGCAAAATGCGCGCTGCAAACGCTCCGTATCATCAGCACGGTCATTCTCCCGCAAGGACGATCCGTCACCCCGCCGCTTTCCGTCCCGGTCCCTCGGATGTCGCTTCTCTTGCTGTGGAATGGAGTCTCTCCGGAGTATCTCTCAGGCTTCGAGGTGCGTTTTGAATTGCGCTCCTTCTGTTTAATCGCCTATTCCCCACGCCGGGTCCACCCCCTCGCCGTTCTTGCTCACTCCATTGGTCCCAGTTAAAGCGCCTGTCTGCTCTGGGGCAGGTTGTGATAAATCCCCCTGGACACGCTATCGCAATCTCGGTAATCATCGCCTGTTATTTGGTACTGCAAACAGTTATGTTATCCTCACAGAAGGAAGCCACCATAAACGCAAACCCAATGCCCTGCCTTCAGTTTTGACTCGTTTTGAGACCTGCGCATTAAAACGATGAAGCGTAACAAAAGCGAAAGACAGTTTAATACAAAAAGTAATAACTATTATTAATAATTTTGAATAAGTTTAATAATTATAGCATTTAGTGAAACATCGTGAACTTATCTTTGATTAAATTATCTCGGATTATTTTAAGTGGCTTATTCTAAGCTGCTGTGAATGGCTTATATAGGCTTGCACAACTTTCAGTAGCCTAATAGCCAATGTACACGATACGTCGTACTGCTTATGTGGCTATATGCTTTATTATAAAAGACTATTTTAATTATACTTCAGACGTGTATTTTACTCTAAGTTCAAAACCTAAATTACACCCATCTTCCTTTTTTTCCAAGAACTGTCATTATACTGATACCAACAGCAACATACTTTGATAGTAAATTCTGGTGAAATACTTCTTAAATATTTTTATCCAATCGATTTGATTGCGCGTTGACGAAACTATACCTTTGTGTGTTAGTGTCAAAGTATAATATAATTTACTAATAACTGGTTCATTGTTACCACATGCTCTGTGGGTAGTCCGGTGGTCGTGGTTTTCATTTTAGGACAGAATTTTCAAAAACAATAATAATGATATGGCGTGAAATTAAATATATTTAAACGTGATTTTAAGGAGATGGTTTATTATCTGAGGTGTAAAATGAAATTGTTCGTATTTTTTGCATTTGCTGACACTCGTTATTCGTATGAAGGCAACGAGAAAGAAATTATTTGGAAATTATCATACGGTTCATAACAGCAGTATCTGGCCGCTTATTTACAGCGTCGCATCCTCTGTGTGTACTTTGGGATTACAGGAGCAACACTGTCACAAAAAAACTTACCCTTACAGCTAAATGTGGACCTAATTGGAAGATAAAAGTGAAAATCGATTTTAATGCGGCCATCGATCAGACGGTACTGCTTTTGGAGGTAAATCTCCCTGAAGTAGACGTTAATGATGATTTCTGGACGCGGGTTTATCTCGGACCATTACCCTTTGACCCGCGGCTGGGTAATGCACTATCCCCGACACTTCATCGGCACGGACACGTCTAAGATCGACCCACAAGGCCCATAATAAACTTCGGTCTCATACCTGGCGACACTGGCTCCCTGTGCGCCGGCCGGGACTTACCAACGTCGCATCAGTTGCATTAGGTCAGGAGGATCCTGTGGAAAAGCCCGCTGCTGCGCATTAAAAAGAGGCCTTTTAACACCGAATTCACATCGGTTTAGTCGAGTAGCCAGCTGCATAATTATATGGTACCGCTCCATAACGTGTTGTACATGGTTTGTTGCTAAATGACACTTCATTAAACCTTTGTCACCGGTACACTGTGAAATTGTCCTAATATTTTTAGATTCTCCAGAGACCTCCCAGAGACAGGGCCGTATTCAATACGTTACTCCACTTTCGGTCTGACATTATATTCCGTTTAGAATTCTCCGATGGCGGTCAGTGGATCACATTAGTGGATGAGGCGCAGAGATCCCTGGTTTACATTTGGAAAACAGCTCGGATCGCACCTTGTGTACAAACCTTAATTAGTCTCAGAATGATAAAACATCTGATTGTCCTCATCTGATTGTCCT
Organism: Gnathonemus echidnorhynchus; assembly: GCA_026776725.1. NCBI lineage: Eukaryota > Metazoa > Chordata > Actinopteri > Osteoglossiformes > Mormyridae > Gnathonemus > Gnathonemus echidnorhynchus. Next base: position 18,109,257 of record JAODJU010000035.1, on the reverse strand, counting down.
CATCTGATACCGCAAAATTCTCCCAGCTAATAGGGGACATGAGGCAGTTTGGATCGACTCTAATGAACATGGCACAGATACTCTACTGGGCCCATCATGACGACGGAAAGTCTTGCTGACACACATCTGGATGGTGCAAAGAGCAAACTGACAACAGATAAATGTGTCCATGTGAAAATACTACGACTAAACACTAATACAGAACAGACGCTATTACAGCTGGGTGCAAATCTGGATCAGTTACAAACATTATCGCCACTATTTCAACATGGTCATATTCGCACAGCTTGTAAATTTTGTACAAGGTGACTCCACCTTCGAGTAAAATCATAAATTACATACCGCGCAAGCTGCATAAATGACACACGTCAAACACAAATTTCATGCGTCACGCACACACGCAATTTATAGCATGTTAATGGTGTCGGTAATATACGTTGCACACTTTGCAAACGTACTGAGCGTGCAATGTACGAGTTACACCCAACACAGCGTTCTTAATTCAAGCACGCTGGATTTTGCCATTTGACGCGTGGCTCACTGGTTCTCCTCACTGAATAATCACAGCCTTCTTTGAATAGCTAATAACTCCACCCCACTGATTAGGACACGCCCCCTGTCCTCACTGCAGCCTTCATGGCGAGCTCCCCAACACCTTGAACCTTTTACAGTTTATGTCACTGCTTACATTTTTAACATGTCACTCCCTGCCATCTCCCCACAATCTAACCATTCTGAATCTGTCCGAACCATAATTAAAGATTTCACTATTTGATGTATCTGCTTACTACCTTTTAACTGGTTAAGTAACAGATTCTCATTCACGATTTCTGACTACAAAAATACAGTGCAAGTTATTTTTTCCCAGAATCTAGTAGGGTATTACTCACTTGGGCTCGCATCCGTATCTTCTCTCATTATCAATACAAATTTAGGAAGTGCGGGGTTATAATCAGGCTAATGTTTGTGTGTGAAGGGTGTGCTTGGCTCAATGTACACCCACGTTTGGGAGGTCATTGTAATTGAAGGGGTTGGCCTCCTTCCACGTTCACAGCGATTCACATGCTTTGTTAGATTTGGACCCGCTTGTGCGAGGTTCCTTTGACACCACCGAACCCCATTCCTTGACCTCCTTGAGGACCATGGGATCGGTGGAGGGGGGGGGCATTTAAAGGGGGATAATATCCGCTGCCTAACTTTGTCAGACTGGTCAAAAGGCTCTTTTACACAATTGCAGAAGGGCTGTTCTTTTGGAGAGTGGAGACATATCTGAGTTTGAAGCCACATGGAGTCTGTTTTGGTCACTCACACAAACAAAGCTCCGGTCTGCAAGCGGGGCAGGTTGAAAAGGCGACGTGTGAAAGGGACTCTTCTTTCAAATTGGTGTGTCTGACAGGGACCGTTTCCTTTACACAAGCGAGCCTTTGTGATCGCTGACATCTCAGTCGGATGAGGAGGAGAATGCGTCTCGACGAGACGGAAGAGGAGCCTCGCTGGGCTACGGATCGGGGGACCCGCAGCTCCGCGCGTCGATCTGGGACAAGGGGCACCATAACCACTGTGCCATGTTTGGGAACCCTGGGTTTATAATGACCCGTACTATTTATGGAAGACGTTTGCGTGGTCGTGAAAAGATGAAGCCGTTCCTGAGGAGCTGCTGTGTGGCACATAAATTCTGCGTCACTGTGCAGGTGCAGGTATTTCAAGGCAGCAGTACCTGCTCAATCACATGCTGACCTGCCCCTCTTGTTCCAATCAGAGCCAGATTATGGAGATCGTTTCCTTTTTTGGGACGCCAGTTGCACGAGCGGATGCAGAGGCCAGATGCAGAGGAACGGGTGGAAAAGGTTCTTATGTCTTTATACTGCCTTTCAGGCAAGACAGAGGAGGTTTTGGTGAACACCCTGCACACCAAGATGTGGAGGTGCATTCACCCATGGTCTCTGTAAGAGTTCTGACGGCATGGCCGGTTCCCCAAGGCGAACGCAGTTAGAGGCAGAACACTGTATTAATCCAAATGAGCTCCGAATTATTTGTTTAGCTCAGATGCTTTTCTCCTTTTCTATAGTTTCTTTGTATGTTTGCATCCTCCATAAATGCTACATTTTAATCAGCATTTCCCTCATTTTTTCATCCAACCTGAGCCCCCTTCATTCGGCCTCTTTTATAG
>JAODJU010000035.1:18066028-18100276 GCA_026776725.1 Gnathonemus echidnorhynchus | reverse complement strand
TAGCCCAGACTACCTTAAATCTGGCAAGTTATCTGGCTAAGCAAGTAATCCTGCTTTGTGAAACAGGCCCCAGGAGCGTAGCTAGACATTCGGGGCGCCCTGATAAAATGTCACCTTTTCGCATTTCAGTCTGAAGAAACACAGGTCTTATGTATACAGGGCCAGATGAAGAGTGACTCTCTTTCGGTGCTAGTTATCTCTCTGCCAAAGTAATGCACGACCGTGTTAAAGTACAGAAGGAAAAACTGTGTCTTTTTTCTTCTGACTTCCCTGCTCCTGCTGTCTTTTGGCTCTGCCTTACCCTGGTCCTTCCTATTTGTACCTATTCTGCCTCCTTCTGGCCTCTACCTTCCTCTGGCCTTGCATGGACCACAGCAGCTGGAGGTAGATCTCCTGTAGCTGACAGCAAACATGCCTCAATGCTAATCTCACGGATTAACATGTTTTTCATGCTGCAAAGCCTCAACCACATGGATCTAATGCTGGCACTGTGGTGACTACCTTCTAACATAGGATGATCTGACCTGGATTTCCAGCATAGGCTGATGAAGGTTTACAGTCACTGGGAGAATGTGGCATCCATTCCCATAAGACAATCTTATCTCATTCTCTCACCCAGCGAGAATGTGGGTGAGAATACACTTGCCAAAATGGACTGTTCTCCTGATTATGACTGCAGGGAGTTGTTTAAATGAACAAACAGGATATTAATAGAACACTAAATTTAAACAAATTGCTATCAGAGCTTATTATGCGCATGAAAATGTGCTCAGCTTGTCACTTCTTGAATTTAGTTAAAGCATATAATTCACACTGCAGCTGTTGTATGTGACAATATAACCAGAAAGACAAAGTAGAGTGATATAGAGCATGTCCATGGAGGGTCCAGTGGCCTCTTCAAACTCATGTGAATATCTTCTATTATTAGTGCACAATGCTCTGTGGATGGACTTATTAATCTTGAGGTCTTTATGCTGAAAGTTCCAGACCAGAAAAGAATCATCTGGATCTGCTACATCTAAGTGCAAAAATACAAACTCAGGAAGGTGTCTGATTGGAGATACCTCCAGGCAGTGGCTTCGGAAGAGGTTTGACATTGGGGGGACTGAATTTATCCCTGGGAGGGAGACCCCCCTGCCTCCCTGCCCCCCTGCTCCTAGGCCATGGAGTACCCAGGCTTCGTCCTACCATTCAGCACATGGCCTGTTTTGGATCCTTTAACCCTTCAAAGAGTGATATCATTACTTTACCCTTATGTGATTTATGCCTAATTAGCTTGATTGTATCTCTTGATCTTTTTGCTGAAATTTATTTGTAAATACACTTTCTCTGCCAATGGGACCAGCACAGATTTCAGAATAGACAACAAAACCATACCATTAACATAAAGGTTTAAGATTCTTTATAAGTGGCAATAGGATACCTTTTGTTATTTTCGACTGCCAGTTTTATATGTATATCTACCCTAATTCCCACTATGGATTAATCGCAGCCCCAATAGTCTTAATGCTGCCTGTCACTATTGTAGTTTTATCGACAGGTTTCAAGTGTCCCAGTCAGCTTCACTATTTATAGCAGGCTGTTGTGGTTTTCCTCTGAAACGCTTGACGGAAAAAGCCGTTTTAGGTTGGGCTCAGCCTCAGCTCAGAATCACTTTGACAGTCTGAATTTTATTATACTCTGGGATTCCATGCATCAAAGATTACTATTAGCAAATAAAGCAGGTGCTTTTTTCAGATGTCTAAAATCTCCATGCATCTCACAGAAATTTGCCTGTCATATCAACATTTGTCTCCATTTCCAGGTTTAAAGCAGATGTTCAGCCTGGGTTTTCACTGGGTTTGCAGTAAAGTGATGGTGCCCTACAGTAGCTAATATGCAGCTGTGAATATCCAGTTTAATCATAAACAGTAATTATTTCAAAATAAATAAAGCAGTTCTTTTAATATCTGGTAAAAGTGCATAACTACTGTACCAAAGCTGCTGCACAAGGCAACTACATGCTGAACAAATCAAATGAGCAGTAATGTTTAATCAACAACCTGTTTTGACTTCTATCATAAATGTCCTTAATGTCTCATACAACTGTTACAGTCTATATGTGGTCTTAGTGCCTTGTTGTTGTCACAATGACCCCCCCCCCCCAACATCCAGACGTCCCCGGCAGGGACAGTAACACCTGGTTTGTTCACATCGCAACTCATATGCTGTTTACATATGAAATGCTATCACAACCTCTCGTTATTTTATCTAGTAGACAGAGGAGGGTAATTCAGGGCCAGAAAGTAAAAATCCAGACCAAGATTTTGTTTCAATCAACCAGTTGAGTATAAAGAGTCCCAGTCACAGAGTACTCAACTAGTTGGACTTTTACTCTCTGGACCTGAATTACGCACCAGGGTAGGGCATCAGAGATCAGAGGCGGGTCGAGCAGCGCTAACACTAATCACACGTAAGCACGGCTTCCGGTACTGAGCGAGCGTGCACGTGTTCACCGTTACGTACCACGCTTCTTCGCTGTCCACTGCAGCTCCTCGCTCTGGAACTCCAGAATTTTGTTGAGCTCATCTGGGTCGCAAAAGCCATCCTGCAGGTCCTTCCAGTGCCGGGACAGCAACGTATCCAGCGACGGAGGGCAGGGGAAGGCCATGCCGGGCTGTCGCAGTGAGCCTCTGCGTTGAATGCCCCGTGAGCCCTCGACCGTCCCGCTCACGGCTGCCTGGGGGCAGGAGAGGATCGCGCTGCCCCGGCGAGAAAACATCACTGGAATGGGGGCTGTATGCAAGGGAAACAATGCCTAGCTCTCGCTCCAGGTGCCGACAGAGCCTTACCTGCCTGGGTGCTTAGGGGTGGCACTATTTATACCCAATTTGCATCCAGTTTCATTTATTAATAGCTAGGGATCGAGGCTTGCGATCACAAGACCGAAGACTGACTGCAGCTGGGCAGAATTTAAAGCCCACTTTCGGAGCCGCGATGTATGTTTGTGAGGACAGGCAAAGGGCAGACAGGTCAACGATAACAAACATGACAGTGTGGAATGCCGCCAGGCTGATGTCATCGTGGTGGGTCGGGTAAAGTGTGCCAGTGGCTAAACGGACATGAACACAGGCGATTTGCCGCCCCCCGGCTGGGCTCCTGTCATGTGTGGCTGTGCAGCTGCTCTCTAATCTCTGGTAGTGCCCCAGAAGATAGCCAGCATTCCCACATCTCCACTTGCACTGCTTAGAATATCTGCTGCCTGACAGCAGGTCAGCAGATAAGGAAAACCTTCTGATGTCTGTCAAAAAATGGTCGAAGAGCTTTTCATAAAGTGTGATTGTTAGACGTGCAAATCCTTAGACACTTAACCTGCTTAGATGCCTCTTGTTACAGCGTGGTGATCGACATGGTTAGTTAGTGACACAGGTCAGAAACAGCAGCAAAGTTACCATCTGAGTATGGGAGAAGCTCTCAACATGATGATGTCATGACGCGCTGACCATGTGATCGCAACAGCATCCCAGACACCAGCACAAAAATAATGGCCATCATGTACTCAGCACCATCACACAGTTAAACTTGACTGTGTGAATAAAGCCTGAGTAAAGAGTGAACAGTCAGAAAGTCCAAGTCTGATCAAAAGATTAAATTAGAGTCAATAAAAATTCTAGGCAGGTCAAGCTGCCCATTTTTTCAGCGACCCCAGATTTACCAGCACTTATTCAGACTCTTGTATGTATGGTAAAGAACATATGCAGGCACAAGGGTGTAGGTTTGGTTTCATCGTTGGTAAGGACCAATCAGCCCCAAACCACACCCCCAAACACATAGTACTCCCACAGTATTGATGGGGACATGTCCCTACTGTCCCTACTGTCCTAGGCTACACCATTGAGCAAAAATAATTTTAAGTACTCTTTCAGGTTAATGTAACTCAGTGGTTCACAGTCGTGTTCCTTGTCCCCCCCCTGCCCGAATGTTTTCATTCCAACCCTACCTTAATCAGGTTTATATGGTCCTTAATAGGTTAATAATGAATGTGGCAGGTTGAAAGCAGTGTGGATTGGAATGAAAACATTCTGGCGGGGGGTGGAGGCAGGAACAGGATTGAGAACTACTGTTATGACCTGACTAATGGGTCTTTCCTTGTTCTGGAAACCTTTGTTTTTATTGCTTCTCAACACCTCTACTCCTTCCGATCTCATATTTGCATCACACGGTGACACAAACAGATTTTTCCCCACTGGCAACCGGTACATACAACATGCCCCAATTAACAGATTAAGCAAATTAATGAAAAAGAGTAAACAAAACTCATTAAACACTTAACTCACATGCTCAAATGAGGACCATATGCTCACCATTCCTTTAATTTCAATACCCACCTAGAAAATCTAGTTCAAATTTTCTTGTCCTGTGTCACGGTCAGCACCTGTCAGTCCCAGCCTTTTGTCTCCTACCCGTTTGGCCAGCAGGTGTCGCTGGCCATCGTGTTCTCCCTGTGCCCAAGTCTTTTGTGTGTTTCCCCAGCTCCCTGGATTGCTGCATGGTGCTATGGTCAGAGTGTGTAGGTACTGATCTTTTAGTCGTGTGTTCAAGCCCAGTCACCTCTGTTTCGTATTTGTTAGATTTCTTGTCCTAGGCTTTTCCCTGCTTGTGTTCTGTTTTATTTCTTTCTGGTTTAGTTAAATTATCCTTGTGTTTCATTCCTAGTGTTTTATTCCCCGTTAATTTTTTTCTAGTTTTTGGTATTTGTAAAGCTCCCCAGTTTCTGTTTAATTATTATCAGTTTCACCTGTTGCCCATTTTCTTGTACCAGTCCTTGTTGATTGTTCTCACCTGTCCTGTGTTATCTTGTTAGTCCTTGTTAGTCTGTTCCTGGTGGAGTCATTAACTGTGATGTATGTTTTAGGTTTCTCTGCTAATGGTGCTCTGCTTGGGTTCCCTTGTTCTGCTCCCTAGTTGTGTTTAGTTATGGTTTCTATAGTTAGTTGATATGTGTTTTTGTTTTGACCCCTCATGGTCCTGCTATTTTGAGTTTTTCCCCAGTGTTCTTTCTTGAATTCAATAAACCCCTGTTTGTCTCTGACCCACAAGTGGATCGCCACCTTTTCCCCGCCCGCACCATGCCGCCCCCCATAACAGAAACCTCTCCTTCTACAACACCCAGTCATGGTAATCGGTGTTCTGGAATTTTATTGAACATAGTTCAGGTTTGATTTAAACACAATTGTTAATCTGTATGATGTCCATCTTTTGACAAATATTATTTAGAACAATTTCCCATTATGATGGCTATTTCTACTGTGTTATAATTTCTGTCAAAATCTGATACACATCAATATATTGTGTCCCTAAACTTCTCCTAAAACTCTTTCAAACCCATCAATTTTCTGTAACCGTTTGTCCTATTCAGGGTCACTGGAGCCTATAGGTGCAGGGCAAGGAACAACCCAGGATGGGGCACCAACACTTCACATGATATTGCTATACACACCGATGGGCAATTTAGTAAATCCAGTTCATCTTAACATTTTTTTGGACTGTAGGGGGGAAGCCAGAGTACCCAGAAGAAACCTCACTATGACATGGGAAGAACATGCAAACTCCACACACATGGTAGAGACTCAAACACTGCTCCCAGAGTGGGTGAGGTAACAGTGCTAACCACTGCACCATCCACTGCACCGTCCAGCCTTTTCCAAATGGGAATGGAAAATAAGCTAAAACTGTACTTGAACAGATATTTATAACACATGTTATATGTATCTATTCCTCACATTCATATTCATCTTTTGTGACTGTGAAATTTTGATATATAAAATATATCAATGAAAATCATGCCAATGTCTTTAATTCCCAGACATTATCTGTTCTTACGTCTCTCACAACGCATTTCTTTTTCGCAGCTTCACAGTAAAATGTAGTCATCTGGAATAAAATGTCCGTTTAATAACTTTGATTAAATTCACTTTTTTACCCTAAAGTGACGAAAAACAGACAAAAATGAAATCCTACACTAAATATTGTGTCAATAATAAATCAGCCAATTTAACAAAATAAATTAATATTTACACTTGTGGTTTGATTTTCACAGCTCCCAAAGTGTCTGCGTAATGAGACATATATCATGGTTAATTCCACTGGGGGTTAGGGGTATTCTGAGCTTTTAAATTACATTTTTGGAAAGAATTAATCCATTTAAAACACAGTTAAATTTGTATTACACCCTCTTGAACTGAATGGTGTCTCATGACAGATTAAAATGTTCACTGCTGATTTAAATGAATACAAATGTAAATGTACTAGAGAAGTATCCCAGAATCCCCATGCAATCTTGACAAAACAGAACAAAGTAGAAAGTCTGGATGAAAACCTGACCAAACAAATGCCAAGTTTGGGCAGAACTGCTGAAAATGACCTGCGACTGTAAATCCCATGTTGAGGTGTTGGATGGTTTTCTATCAGTGCTAAACTGATTATTACTTTAATTACTAACATTTGACTAACATTGGCTCCTTGGTTTCTCTTCATAGTCTCAAAAACCTCCCAACTCCTGTTTCTCATACCAACTTTGGACGCCGTTAGCTAGCAATAAAACCACAGAAAAGGACCAGGAAAGAATGTAATTCATTTGGGAGGCTGTCGTTTCTGAACCCAAGGCCTGGAGTGACAGACCCTTCCCTGCATTACATACCCCACGCCCTCCAAAATTCTTCCAGGTTGCATCAGCCCCCACCTGCTCTGATCCGTCCCTCCCGTCATGGCCATCTGTGTTATGATCCCATTGCTGTCACATCTCTCAATACAATGGAAGTCAACTTAACATTTAACTAGCACCGTTCATCCTTTACCCAAGTAGCAGGAAGACATTAAATTCATTATATTCTAGCCTTAGGAAGTTATTTGTTAATATTGCCTTTGAATACCTCCCACCCCCTTGCAAAATGCACAAATTGTGTCGTATAATGCATAATAGGACATACTTAATAGAGTAGATTAGCTAATTTTATGCTAATCGCTTATAGTCTAGACTCTAGACATCTGTGTTTAACACCCCCATCCTCCAATCGACCCTTTAATCTCTGTCTCTGTCCTGTATGTCCTGTACGTGCAGTAATCCAATGTACTGCAGGCTTCTTATATACATTATATGCATATTTATTGAATATAGAACAGCCATTAACACAACCCTTGTGTTTTTGCACAAGAACATACATTAAGCACCTTTGCAAAATCGATGAAAAGTTTCTAAATGTATAATGTGCAGATGTTATCCAGGTGCTTCTGCGGAGTGTCTGGTACTTTGCATAGAACTGGTGTCCTTCACAAAGGTTTCCCATTCGCCAGCTAATTCCAGCGGCCTGGCTACTTGGCATTTCAGCTAAAGGGCAGGCACTGCTGTGTGGGGCTTTGGGGTCTGTCCAGGGTGAGACGGTGTTAGAGAGAGTAGAGTTGGGGTACAGATCTGACTGCCGAACCTGCTGTGGAAATGGAGACAGGTCAATAACTTTATGGCAATGAGGATCATTAAAAAGACGTCCAGGGACCTATTTAAAATCCCTGTCCCTTGATTGCCTTTTAAGTTTATAAATAAACTTAAATTTATACAAACAGTCAATGCAGAAATAGCTAGCAATCAGAAACAGGTGCTCGACAGAGTGATCTATAGATGACTGATACGTCACATAAATGAAATAAGATGAATTTCATTAATATATTGTACGAAACTCAGGTCATTGTGAGTAAAAACACGAATAAGATTAGATGATAGCATGAAATAGGATATTAGGTGCTAATTAACATAACCTCTTACATTCCAAAAGTAAAAAAGATGAAAATACATGCTGAAATAAATCTGAAGTGTGGTTCGTAAGGATGCTTTATGTTAGCAAGCGCTGATGATCTGGTGACCTAAGCACAGACCATAATAGCTGCAGCTCAAGTAGAGACGCCTTGTTACATGCAACAGCATCAGGCTGTCTAATGCGAACATCCCAAACAAAACTTCCAGCTGTACACATGTGTAAAAGACTGATCTGTAATAACTTCATTCAAAAGGAATTGTAGAAAGTAAAAGACAGTAACATATATGCCTTTACGTGATTATTCTTGTTTTCAAAATAGGTAACACTTGCAATGGCTGTGAAGAATTGCTCTTTTAATTCCTTTTAATGAACACCAACTTCTTTTATGTTTATTTCTTGTAATTTATTTATGCAACCTGAGTAATATATTACAGGTTTATTAATCACACTGTGCCTAAAGATATTTACAGAACTAAGTTAAACACAGGTGCAATTATTCTGTTAGCATTCCCATTTAGTACTTTGTGTGTGACTATTTTTAACTGGTTTATGGTTGGAATGAGAACATCATTTCTCCGTTTCTGCTGAATGGAGGGAGCAGAGATCTCACAGTTGACAGTTTGAAAAAAAAAAAATGAATATTAAACCAAGTTGAACACAATCTTGTATGTAAGCAGAAAAATATTGGGTGAGTCAGACTGAACTACATGTATTTATTATTTTCCAATGTAAATGCATTCCTTAATGGCTCCGTACTTTAAAAGGTCAAGTGTTAACTGCCTAGCTTGTGGCTGACTGCTAATCGGTCACTTGTGACAGAATCTTCTCCAGTTAGCATTAGCTCACTGGGTAGCACTTCACTCACACAGTCAAGCTTGACCTGTTGATGGGTTGGTGCACCTAGAGTCCCATCAAGGGTCTCCCCTCCTTCATGCCTGGTGCTTCCCAGCTCACTGCCATCCATGTGCCTAAGATAATTATTCATCACATCATCAATCAGCTATTATCTGAAAGAAAGCGGTCAGGACATTAGGCTGAAATATCACCACTTTGTACAACAGCCGTGCAAAGCCATTATAAGTCAAGCTTTGCCATCTTATATAATGCCTGTGTACAGATAGATTTTCTGCCCCCAAATGAGTTTTGACTTTGTAATATTGCATAATACTAGCAAAGGTTACCGTCATGTTCCCCGAGTGTGGTCTGGGATGGAATCACGGACGGAAATCTGATTGCAAAACTGGCTGAATGACACAGATTTTTTCCTAAAGATGTGTTTCAAGCAGGAATCAGAGAGGAAATGCATATTGGGAAATAATTTAATTATACGATTCACGGCAGATTTACAGTAGCTATATGTTTAAATATTGTAGCTTCTTTATGTGATCAGAGCTCATTCTTCTGTGTTTTTGGGTTTTAACAGTTCGTTCTTAACTTATGAGCAGGTTTTTGGGGTAACCTTTAGGTCAGCTGTTCAAGCCCAGGTGTAAGGACTCCTCAGCCAATCTGTCCACTAATTAGTGATCTAATTAGGGAGTTGCAGCGAAAACCTGCATACACACCAGCCCTTTGAGGATAAGATTGGCCACCCGTGGACTAGAGTGTTTCATGGTGCGTTTTGTGGTGTATGGTGCAGTATAAATGTCCTGCCTCTTCTCACCACCCTTCGTAGGGTTTTCTCATCCAGTGGAATAAGGAATTTAGTTAGTGCTTTTGGCAAGATTCGAGCTAAAATACATTTTGATCACACACAGAGCAAAATTTGAGGTACAGCAATCCATCAGTTTAATTTGGTTCACATTTTTTTGCTGTTAAGGGTCTTGAATTTTAATAACAGAAATTTGAATTATCAACTACTTTTTTTCAAAATAACATTCTTTCCCAGCCAACTGTTATGTGATCATTGTTTATGCGATATTTGGGAAAATTGCTCACCCATTAGAACACAGACACATAGTAATACTATTTGTTGGAGATGTTTTGTCATTTTCCTTAGTCCATCTTGCTCTGCACGAAAGAGACAGACAGGGGAGAGCAAGTTTTGGGGTCACAGCGTAGGATTGGCCAGTGTTGAGAATCCCTTGAGTGAAAAGGGGATCAAGGGCTTTCTTGAAGGGCCCAACAACAGCATCCGCCCTCTAGCCTTGGGATTTGAACTTGCAACCTTCTGATCAGAAGTACAGTCTCATAACCTGCTGGACCATATACCACCTCCAAAACAACAAGAAGAAATTTCCGATTTACAGTATTTTTTCTCAATAATGGGTTAGTGAATCGAGGCAAGGCTGCATTTATTTATTTACAGTATGTAGCGACATTAAATAGGAATTATGGTTTAAACATAAAGGTCATGTTAAATGCTGCCAGCAAGAATAATTCCAGTGAAGTGTTTCAAAATTGAGGGGAAAATAGAATGAGTTCCTTTCGAGGTTTGGCTGCTACATTAGCTCAGGTGTGGGATTCTGTGAATCCTCCCATTCATCAGAGCGTCTGAGGCAGGCTGTGTTGTAGTGAGAGAGGGTAATCTCTGCTGTGATTTTGCATTAAAACTGTTCCGGATGTTTAGCTGGCCCACTCCTTACTGCTTTCCCCAGGTTTTGCATGCAGGTTTCCCCTCTCTCACTACACCTGTGTGCCGTTTGGCTTGCAGTAGTACGCCAACACTGGGAAACACAGCCTGCCTCAGACACTCTGATGAATGTGAGGAGCTGCAGGAACCCATTTTACTTCTGGGCAGGTTTTAGCCAGTTGAGTTCCCTGGTTGTTGTGATGATGTCATAGACCTATGACTAGTACCCATTGAACTCTTCTTGAACTTTAAGCTCAGGTCATTAATGCAGCCTTCTTGTAGAAGAGAGGCCACCAGACCTGAGACAGAGAGGCAGTATGTGCAAATTGTTAGGAAACAAACCTGGATTTTCCTTCTGCAATGTAATGACATCCAAATGCTAAACTGAAGATTCCTCCTTTTAGATGAAATAAAGACCCACACAACATCATTGGGGCAACCAACTGATTTTAACTCTATCAGCCAAGATTTGTGCTTGGAAGGCTGTCTATTCTAGAGCTCTATGTTCCCCTGGAGATGGTCAAATGTATGGCTACTGATACACCATAAGATTGTGTCGTGTATATCTTCTGAATAAGAAAGGCGTCTTTCAGAACCTGAAATGATGCAGAAGTGAAGTGGGACATATGAGAGAAAGATCTCCCACAAGAAATTCAGACCAAGCACGAAGGCAGTTCCCAACTGCTGCAAGTCAAGGGATTTGACAAAAACCGGAATCTGTCCAATTAATCACTTATAATCTGATACATTAACAAAGCATACTAATTAACAAATAATTAGCAAATGGTGGAGAATTGTTCAAAATTCAGCTGATTAGCATAGCATTAATCGTTTTGCTTTACATGACCCAGCTGGCTAATTGTTCTTATTCTCTGTAATTATTTCCACATCGAGGTGTTTCACTCTGCCCTGGCGGCAGGCCGCTACTCATGGGAAGGGAGGCTGCAGGTTGCTGGGAAAGTGAAGGGTGGCGGTAATGAGCAGATCCCCGCCTGAGTTTGGTTTTCTGGGAGAGTGAGGGCCATGTGGACTGTATGCTAAGTCTTCAGATGGAACTCTTTCTCATAGATATAACAAATGACCGATTTATCGACTTTAAGGAGTTCCTGAAGTACAAGGACTATCCAGAGCTGAAAGAATAATGACAGCCATCGTCCTTTATTTATGAAGAACACTGAATTATATATAACTGATGTGGTTAGTACTTCAGTAACTGGCTTCCTTGTAATGGTTATCATTCTGTACTCTGAACCCAGTGATCTGAGTTCAGATCTTAATGGGACCTTTGTCCATCTCTCCTTTGCTTTGGATACATCATCTGTCTCACTTCTACGTTACTTTGGAGAAAGATTTGTGCCAAAGCAATAAATGTTAATCATTTGTAATTATGACATAATTTGCAACTTATAGGAATTGAACATGCCCAAAGGGGTTTGGTAGCGGCTTGGTATAAATTACTTATTTGTAGACAATGATCTTATCCCCGGTTCAGGCTTGTTAGGAGGCCTGGCACTTTTCCAGCAGGGGAGGCTGGCAGCCTGTTAATGTGTGAAGTTGGAGTGATGACAGTTCTAGGTACAGTCTCCAGATAAGCCAGCGAGGGGCTGACAGCATTTTCACAGGCCTGGGGCAGTTTTTCACGGTCTTCATTGGAATGAATTGGTTGTGCTCTCTGCCTTCCCATCTGAAAGACTGACTGATCGTCAAGCCACTATTCTACGACTTCTGTGACCAATAAAACCCGATCTTTGTCACTCTATAATACTGACACTTAGCTGTTTTGACATTTCACTAGAAAGGTATATGACTGCAGTTTTAAGCAAAGCCCAAAGGAAAAGGCAATTTAGCTTGCTGTGCGACTTAGGAAAACAATTCTGGGTGACCCAAGTCTTCCATATTTGTGCAAGCTAAGGAAATTAATAGAAGTACAACCATATCAGTGTTTGATTTAAATGTATTCATTTTTTCCCTATTAATTTTTGTAGGATAGGTTATATACATCAAAAATGAATTCCTATTGAAATTATTCACTACAAGCTGTAAGGCAGAGAAATGCAGAACAGCACGTTACATAAGTCTAAACTACCACATGATCAGCGTTTATTGTTGTTTTAACTGCAACAATACAACCCTCTAATAAAATGGAGGCATGTTATCTCATCCTCTGGTCACTCTGCTACTTAACAGATGGCCCTTTACTCTACTTTCAGTTCAGGTCATGTGATAAAAGCCAGCTGGTCATTACTTGTTAGAGCTGAGTTGGAAATTTGCAGCAGTCAATAAAAATGCAGCCATAAGCTGGATTCTTAAAGAGATACTAGTTAGTAAATTTACAAGATAAAAAGAAACCCTGAATCACCTATTGTAGCTTACTAAAGAATCCTACAAATGGTAACAACAGCTATTTTTAAAATTACTTATGAGTTTAGAAGCCCAGATCAATGCCACTTGAAATAACTTTCAAGAGATTTATGACATTCAAAGCCAGAGAGGCAGCTGATTTTTATCAGTCTGCCTGCTGAGCCCATGGCTATGCCTGGCTCACATATTTGTCCTTTCTCTGGACCATCTCCATATGACCACAGGAATTCCAGCTTTTCACTTCCAACTGCATTTGTTTTGAAGATGAATCTTTCGGATGTGTGTACTCTGTGCTTGATTGGGCTGGGCTCTCAAATTCTGGGAAGGGTTTTGCAGCTCTACCTTGAAAGTGTGGCAAGATTATCAGGCAACCTTGCCAAAGGGTCTGGGTTGCTGAAATAGCACACATCCCCAGAACAGGGGATACTGAATGGAATAGCGGGCGTCCAGAGCACTTATTCTGTCCTGTAGTGACCTGGGGACCTGGTGATATCAGCTGGTAAAAATTGGCCTGCGGCCTTGTGGGAACTGACTCAGTCATCACTGAACTCAGAAACACAGCCACTGTACTTTGGGCATATACAGAGGCCTACACTTCTACTGACAGCTAGCGTTCTACCTGGGTGGTAAGTTTTGGGCTCAGAGCACACTAATGTCACAGATCATACGCTATTCTCACAGCCATTCCAACATCTTAGACAAAACACAGATCATTTAGATTTGAGAAATTTAAAAACAAGATTGACCAAGATTAAACCTCAATAAAGTTGATGTAAGAAGCCTTCACTCTACTTGAATTAACATGCTGCAGACTGTAGACTTAATTTTTAAAATCTTCATGTGTAGTAAATAATAATAATAATAATAATAGTAATAATACTTTATTGATCCTATGGGTAAATTCTTTTTTGCCTGCCTTGTCTTGTTCCCCACAGCACACAGACAAAAGAGCAAGCTTGGCATTGAAGGTCAGCCACTTGCAGCAGTGCTTATGGAGTTGGGAGTTAGGGGCCTTACTCAAGCGCTCATAGACACGACTAATCCACCAAAGCTGGGCTCAAAATGGCAACGTTCCATTCACAGGCGCAGAGGTCTGGCCCTACTGAGCCACACTGCCCTTGGTGACCTGTCACATACAGAAACGTGCATGTAGGTGTGGTGGGGTGAGAGATGGGTTTGGTCCGTACATGAAAGACAGTGAGTAAAGACGGTAGTATCGCAAATGATAGACTCGCACAGGGTGTGACTGGGAAAGTGAGAAACGTTATGTCTGCGGTCAATTCAAACGGTTGTGGTTTCCTTGAAGAAAGGCTTGTTGCTGGGAAGCGGGTCGAGCGCTTGACAGAGCAGGCCTGCTGTCACGCTAACGCAGGCAGAGTGTGGCCCACCTGGGACCAGGTGCCACAGTGCAGCCCCAGGCACTGATTAGCAGTAGCGATAATTACACAGACTAATTAGCAACTCCCTGGCACAGAAACAACAAAATTGTTGCCGCGAGAGTGAAGAAAACCAAGGAAGGATCTCATCAAATTATCTTTTCATTATATGACTTGAAAATTAAAGTCATCACACTATGTCGTCCTTGACTACCTCAGCCTTGCGCTCGATGGTGATTGGTTGTCAGGGCACAGGAAGGTGGGGATGTGGGGCAAAACAGACCCATGTGACCGGACCCTATAGCTCCACCTCCAGGGCTGCAAACGCCCTTCTTCTGCATGGCTTCCCATCTCAAACTAATTTAATTGCTTTTCTGACAAAGGCAGAAGCTCTCCCCGCATACTGAAAATGTGGCTGTAAGAAAAAAAGACTATGAAATTTGACACATTTGCAATTTGTTCCAAAATCAAGATGGAACAAAAATTATCGAATGGGATCGTTCAGGTGCAGAAAGTGGTGCCAAGAAATGACCGAATCTTTGTTCTAAATCCAGGCATCTTCAACACAGAAGCTTCAGAAGGAAAGTAGGAAAAGGCGCCAGGATTAGATACCAGTACAACAGAAAGCAGAGAAGACATTACACAGAAACCCAGTACATATTTTCATTCTGCTGAGGTCTATTCTATTCTATTCTATTCTATTTTCATTTCATTGCCATATTCATTATTTGCATGTGTCAGTGTCTGCCATTTTTCGCCCTGGCCTTTCTTTTGCCAGCGCTTCCCTTCCATTATTTCTGCCCCCCTTTTCCTGTCACTGCCCCCCCGCCCCAACTTCAGCATTTATTCTTCCTCTTCTTATCCAAAAGAAGGGAGGAGGCAGAGATTCTCTTATCGGTGTCAATTAACTTTCCGTATTTTCATAATCAAACATCATCAGCAGTGTCTCTCTCACACAAAGAAACTTTTGACTTATTGAATTTTGTTTTGGCAAAACTAATTTTGTTTTGGCAAAATATGAGAAGTATTCATATAAATCTTGAAAATATCAGGATGAACCATGAAAGGGATGGGTAAGCTTTGAATTTTCTGAATGAGAGAGTACCTTGAAGTTGGTAAAGTTGCCCTTAAGGGATGAGATTTAAACAAGAAGACAATTCCACAGTAAAAATATAATTATATATACCTATACATACAATCAGCGGTTGGTTTATTAGGTACATCTGCTTGTAAATCTAAACAGCTTGATCCTCCAAACAGCAAATTATGTCCATGGAACTGAATATAAACTACACAGACACGGTAAAGAAGTTAATTTACTGTGTGACAGAGCATTAGAATGGCTATGATGTCTGATTTTTCTTATTTTGAGTGCGGAGTGATTGTTGGTGACCAGATCTTGTTAATGAGAGAGGTCAAAGCAGAATGGCCAAACTAGTCAAAGTTAATTGGAAGGCCACAAAAAGTGGATCCCATACAGTACTAGCTAGGATTACCTAATGAAGTGACCACTAAGTGTATATTTCCTATGTTACATTATAAAATACCTTCAAAAGTATGAAATTATATAGAAACAAACTTATACATAAAGTATACATAAAGTATTCCTGGCAATGTGATGTGTCAAACTGGGCAATTTATTCAATTTATTTAAAATTGAATTTAACATTTATTAAGCATATTTATTTAACCAGAGCCATAAGTATTGAAATGTTTGATCCTAACCTAGATTTTTTTTGTCAGCCAGTCATCCATGTGATTATATGATTTGTTATTTTGAGTCTTCCTGGTCATTTAATTTGCTGAATGTATCAGAATGCTTCTTAAGATTTGAATTTTTCGCAAATAAATTTGAAATATTTAAATGAAAGTATTAAGCGATGTAAACCAGTTAAATCGCTGTCACAGCAAATAATAGCAATCAAAGACAAAATGAAACACAAAAAGAGCAAAACACAGCCAATTTTGTGTGGCAGTACTACGTTTCTTCCACTAGAGGGAACTGCACCCACAGTAATCTTCCTGATTCAGCCAGAGCAGTTTGAGTGAGTGTTAGTGCACGTGCGTGCGTGTGAAAGCGTGTTGTGAAGCAGTTTCCTTGTCAGGAGGTGTGCCTGTAACGTCTTTTCGGGATGACTCACCTCCTATTGTTTCAAGACACTGAAAAAAAAGGCTGACAGATTGGGTTCTTGCACCTCATCGCAGACTCAAACCTTTTCCTCTTAATTAGTTTAATTTAAAAAGTTTTAAAAAGTAAACAATAACGTATTGATAAATTTGCAGCCAATCATGTCTCTGTATTATATTATGGAAATAAAGTAAATATCTTATGGAATTATGTTTAAAACTGTCAGAAGTGAGATGAGAAGCCCATTCAGGGCAATAATTCCTCCAGGCCTTCTCTATGTGTGACCCCTGCTATGCCAGTTATTGAGGGTCTGATGTTACAATCATTTGAAGGCATGTGCTGGCTTATCCCAGAAGGGGGCAGTGTTGAGATCCTAGGAGCCTCAACAAGTGACCTTGTCCTCTCGGTGATGTTGTCTAGGTTTGCTGCCTTCCAGGGTTTGTCCATACTGCAGGCAGTCCACGCCCACCCACCCAATGCTGCTGGCAAGCTTTAGGTGAATATTTCACCCGACACACTGCTCCTATAACGGCATACCTGCTGGGATAAAGTTACCCCACTGTTTCCTTTGGTACTGTGCAGCCATTATTATTCTTAAGTTACAGCAGAAATGCATTTTCTGAAACTTTGTGCTTGTCATTTTGGTCACATGTTACTCTTTAACAAAAGATCACTAGGAAAACATGCATCACAGGTAATTACATTCACTCCTCTTAGAATATGAATACTGAAAATATAGACAAGTTTAGTGAACTATTAGTTACCACCAAACCCTACATCAATGGCTGTCAAAACTATGCCACATGGATTATATTATAATAAAACATGATTTTAAACAAAAAAAAAAAAGAAATTCGATAAGCTTATGTACTCCCATGTCCCGCTTTTGGAGAATTTAGGCCTTTATGTTCTCAGACTGACTTATATTACCGGTCAATTCTGGTTTTAAGGTCCTCACTGGGTCTCCTACCGTGTCGCTGATATGTCAGCTAAAGAAGGACAGGTTTCCGTAGGTCCTTCCCCATAAACAAACAGGCCGAAAGGCTACAGCACCAAAGAAGCTGTGATGCCGATTATGTCAAATTAGGGTCTGTTGTTGGCACGTGTTGAACATGTGCTGTGGTCAAGAGGAAATAGGAGTCAGGCAGCAAAAAGTGGAGCAGCACCTTGAAAGGCCGCTCGGGTATGTGTTGCGCTCCTAGAGACCAGGAGACCCTGGAGGAAAACAGCTCAGCGTTCACTTCAGCATTGTGTGTTTTAACTTATTTAGGAATAATTTCAGACCACTGGCATTGTCTCCAGGGAGACCCTGACAAGGATTAGGTTAGAAGATGGATGGAACAATCCAAACTTTAAGACCTACTGCCAAAATTAAACACAGATGAAACAGATTAAAAAAAAACCAAACTGCTTAGACGTCAAGTCATCGAACAAGGCTTCACACATAGCCAGTGTTAGACTGCATTGCTTCTCACTGAGAAGTTTACTTTTTAGATGCAAGATGGCATTTGAAAATTACCAAAGAATGTATTGCTCCCACATGAAGACCCTTCACATCAAAAAGGAAAGCCTGGAAGAGGACTGTCAACAAACATCAGCAAAGTTTGGAAAACGAGCGGCGAGCAAAATTTTCTCCGACTAAATCAAAGTCCGTGTTGCCCAAGTTTCAAATAGCTTCTGTCTGTACTGTATAAATTCCAGTTAGCATTTAAACCAATTGGCAATACTAAATTAATACATTTAGTCTTAAAGTTCAGAATGTGCAAAACACACCGAAACCAATGAAAACATTTGCCAATGATTTGCTATTATAGCAAAGAATTTATTTGTAACAAAATTTCTGACTGGGAACCTTTTTCAGAAAACAGAACCTTTTTCAGAAAACAGTCTTTTAAACATTTTCTCCATGAGCTGATTGATACAAAACAGATTAAATTAATATTAACTGAAATACAAAAATACTACAAAAACTGAAGAAAACGTTGTTTTTCCCCCCAATACTTCAACAGTTTTTAATGGAAGAAATTAAAAACATACAGGGGGATTTTCAAAGGTTCATGGAAAATGCGTATTACAAAAATTATATACAGTGGTACCTCAGAACTCGAACTTAATCCGTTCAGAACTCCGGATCGAATCCTAAAAAGTTCGGGTTCTGATCAAATGTTTCCCATAAGAAATAATGGAAAACCAATTAATTGGTTCCTGGCCCCAAAAAATTAAACCTAAATATGTTTTTTTTTTAGCATTTAAACACATAATGAACTGGATAAAACAAGAAGATCATATACTGTACTAAACACATCTAAGGACATTTATCAAAACAGTAATTTGTAAAGCAAGAAAATAAATGTACCCAATGTGTAGAGTTAAAAAAAAACAATGTGTCCTGCCCCGATCGTCCGCTCCTTCCGTGTGCCACGCCCCCTCGTTAACCCAATGTGGAATCCTCGTGTGATCAGCTGTTTCTGGTTGTTTTCATTAGCCCTCTGTATTTCGTCCGCATTTCAGTTTGTTTCCCCAGTCCGGTCATTGTATTGTCCGTCTGCGTTTTGCCTGCCTCACCTGTAATTATATCCCGTATTCCCCGATACCCTGATGTCTGCGCCTTTGTCTCCATTCAGTCCCCGCTCGGCACGACAATATTATTATAATTAAATGTATTAATGGTTTATTATTAATATTAAAATAATTAATATGAAGTCTTTATTTTAAAATGGATTTTATTATATAATAATAATTACTGTATAAATATATGTATTCGGCTAGTGTAAACATGCCCGATGCTATCACAGCCAATGCGAGGCTGAGACTGAAGCTTTACCTTTTGTTTCCGCTGAGAGATGTGCCGTGTGACTCATTTCCCCACGCGTACAAGTTACCTTAGGTCAGTGTTCACGGTTTGACTTCTGAGATTCAGATCGAGTACTAGGTAATTTTTTTTCAAACCGGTTGGTTCGACTTTTAAGAAATTCGAGTTCTAATGAGTTCGAGAACTGAGGTACCACTGTACCTGAATTTAAATTTCTTTGCACCAAAATAAACTCTTTAATGTTATAACATGTCTGAACGAGAGCCAACATGAGGTATTAGGACGGAGAAGATGGCAATGTGAAGAGAGCCTCCATCAGAGCAACGTGAATTCTGCTAAAACTGAAGCAAGTTCCTTTAAATCAGAGCTAGATAAGATTTTAACAACTCTGAGCTATTAGTTAAGTTCTCCCCAAACGAGCTTGATAGGCCGAATGGCCTCCTCTCGTTTGTAAATTTCTTATGTTCTTATGTTCAAGAACAAACATCAGATTCATGGTGAATCTTGGGTAGAAGAATGATGAAATCACTGATGCTTTAGAAGAATTTGGGGAGAATGCCCCAAGGAAACTGGCAGTTTACAAATAGAGAACTCATTCTAAGAATGGATGCAATGATGCTGAAGATGATGCTCACTGTAGTAGGACCAACCACTTCAGTCTGTAAGGGAAACATTGATGGTGTTATGCCCTAATTGAGGAGGATTGATGATTAACAGCAGGAACAGCAACCAACATCCTACACATCTCAGTTTGTTCAGCTTCCACAATTCTGACTGAAAAACTGCAGTTGAGCAAACTTTCTACTCCATGGGTCCCAAAACTGATGCTACCAGATCAGCTGCAGACAAGAGCTGATCATTCAATGGAAATTTTAAACAAGTGAGATCAAGATCTTGAAGCATTTCTTCAGTGACTTGTCACAGGGGATGAAACATGACTTTACCAGTACAATCCTGAAGACAAGGCACAATCAATACCAAGAGGTGGAAGTGGTCCAGTCAAAGCAAAAGCAGACCGGTGAAGAGCAAAGGTCCTAGCAACAGTTTTTTTGGATGTTCATGGCATTTTGTTTGTTGACTTTCTGGAAAGCCAAAGAACTAAAACATATGCTTATTGTGGGAGTGTTTTGAGAAAGTTAGTCAAAGCTTTAGCAGAAAGCTTCACCAGAGACTCCATCTCCACCACAACAATGGTCCTGCTCATTCCTCTCATCAAACGGGGGCATTTTGTGAGATTTTCGATGGGAAATCATTAAGCATCTACCTTACAGTCCTGACTTGGATCCTTCTGCTTATTTTTGTTTCCTGATCTTAGAAAATCTTCAAAGGGCACCCCTCTTTCTTCAGTTGATGATGTAAAATAAGTCTACATTGACATAGCTAAAGTCACTGGCCCCTCAGTTCCTTAGGGATGGACTAAACGGCTGGTATCGTTGCTTACAAATGTGTCTTGACCTTGATGGAGCTTATGAAGAAAAATAAAGTTTATATCTTTTGCTGTTCTTATTTAATGCCATTTTCCCATTTGAAACACCCCCCTCATACAGCTAAAAGTTCTGTGTAGGTTCAGGCGTCTGGGTTTGAATTGAGATTTGAAAGAAATCTGCACATGACACTGACAGCCCCCCATGCAAGTTTCCCAGCATGATAGACAGGAAACCTCACGTGAGCTAGCTTGGTGGGTAGACTACAGAATACAGTGATCACTTTTAAATAATTGGTAGTAAATTAAATCACTAGTTAGTGAAATCAAATTCCAGTGCTTCATACACAATGGACATTTGTCATGACCGTACCCAGTGCTCTCGCTGTCTCGTGCTCACAAAATGTGTACTTGGCGAGTAGTGTGACATAAATCTGCTGCTTGAGGACCGAAAACAGACTACTTGCGTTTTGGATCAACGATATGATATTATTTCCGAGGGGTTTCAAGTAAGATCGGAATGACTGGGTAATATAGATCAGGTTTTTTTTTATTATTATTATTATTATTATTTTATTTTTTTGTATAAAAAAAAAAAAACAGGAGTTCTGGGGCTATTGATAAAAGATCTGGGGTGTAGGCGTTAATGCCCAAGCCTAACGTTGCCCCTGCCTCTTTTGTTTGTGCATCCATAGCTCTGCATCGGGAAATTCAACACATGACCGATGTACTTCTGTTTAATATCACTGGTGTTGGTGGTGAAACTTGTCAGCGATTACTAGCGGGAATAACGTTACATTGGTTTTTTTTTTTTTATTCTGTGGAAAACAAAAGGTCGATCTGCTGGTCACATTTAATAAGCATTATAAACATATACATAAACATATAAATAAAATGCCGTGTCCTGTTTTGAACCAAAAACGGGATGCAATTTTTCCCATATTTTTATACTGCAATAACTAACTATAGAACTTGTTTATCCTCCATTGTTTTAGAGTGGTGTAGTCTCATATGAAATTGAGTGCAAAGTTTAGCCTACGACATTTTTGTGTCTGCCATGCTTACTTAGCATAAAGGTCACGGTTCCTATTGTGCGGTGGGAAAGCCGTGCATGAAGGTGCCCGGGAACTACAGAAGATACCGGTGGAGACGCCCCCAGTGCCTGATGGGGCACTGCATCCATGACTTGGATGGGAGACTGTGGTAATTTTCTGATTTGTCCTATGACCCAGCAAAACATAAGAAAAAGGACGTTTTGGGGAATAAATGGGGATTAAGCTGGACATCAGGATGTGATTAGTAGGTTATTAACGAGAGAGTTCAGGGTCAGTGATGCTCTGACTGAGAAAGCATTGTAGTTTGGTTCTGGTTTGCTGTATTGGAAGTGTTTATAGATTCCTGTGAAGTTATTTTTTACGTCACGCTGGTGAAAAGAACCATATGGCAAAGGGGATGGACCGGGAAGGAAAAAATATTGGGGTCTCCTGGACAGGAAAAGGGTCACGACAATACAAACTGTACACATGAAAACAATGAATCTGCTTTGGTGATTGCGACCAGCTATCTTGAATGGGCGTGTCAGGGAACAAATATAATCAACACCAGCTCTCAGGGTGCCTATCAACCATATGCGGGGGGGATCCACTTATACATTATCTCAGAATAAGGGACAAATTACTATAATGAACCTTTGAAGAGCTGTTCACCTGACTTTCTTTAATGAGAAGGCTGCACACGCTATCCAGCTAATAATCATATCATATGCTGTATGTGGTTGCTTGTTAGGCACTATAAAGGCAGACTAATGAAAGAACAAAGATGGGCATCAAGCAAATTCCAGAGTGTGCGGTTTACGTTATATATCCCACATATAAACGAAACCTCACGAAACTGGCTGAAAAACACTGAGTGCTTAAATACTAAAACATACCAGCCACTAAAGGTATCGTTAACTAATGAAGCATCAGCTAGTGTGCATTAAGATGTTGGTTTGCCTAATTAATATATTACCCAATTTTTGTATTAAAATACAGTCAATTTTTGAATAAAAAGGTGAACTTTGTGCATTATGTAGGTAAGGACATAATCAGCCAAGGATGTATTACACACTGATAAGCCATGGTGGTCAGCATTGGAACTTTGACACCACACGCCGTAGAACGTGTCGTGACACATTACTCCTGTGCTCATCATCAAAATTGCTTGCCATTTGTGCCACAGTACAAACCACACTTCTGTTGGTTTGTACCACATGGAATAGTCTTCATTTACATCTTACATCAATGAGTTTTGCCTGCCCAACATCTTGTCTGCAGTTTGTGGTTTTTCCCTCCACGGCCCACTCAGTAAGCACTCACCCTGGCTGACCGTGACCACCCCACAAGCCTTGCCGTTTCAGTGATACTCTGACCCAGTCGTCTGACCATAATGGTTTAGCCCTTGTCAGAGTCGCTCAGATCTTTATCCCTGCCCACGTCTTCTGCATTCAACATGTCGACTTCGAGAAGTGAATGTTAGCTTACCATCTAATACATCCCAGACCTTGACATGCACCATTTTTACAAGATAGTTAACATTTTTCACTTCACATGGGGCTGCTTGTAATGTTTTGGCTCATCTGTTTGTATGACTGATGCAAGAAATATTACATAGTAAACAGTAAAATTAGAAATACATAAGAATGTGTACATACTTATAATATAACAAAACACAGATTTCCAACAGACTGTGTATCTCTTGTTAGCTAAAGTATGATTATATCTTTACTGATCCTAAAATTGAACTTGTGAGAGAGAGATGCTGAAGGAGACATACCCCTTGTCCCATCTGAGGCCATGTTATAGGTCTCATGTCATGGTTTTGTACTGCTAGGAAATTATTGAGCTCTTGCAGACTAATCTAGCAAATGCAGACACAAGCAGGCGCACACAGTTCCCCGGTGGTGTGGTGCGTGCCTTTTCTTGCTTCAAAAACTGAAACAGTTGTGCTGTAAAAAAATGCAATAAATAGTTCCGAATCCCACCGTCCCTACCTATAGTGAACAGACAAGATGTGAGATCTGATAACAGTGTTCTGGAACATTTTTCAGTAGGTCCTTTAAGAGTGGGTGACATTATCAATCATCAGTCAAATTTTACCCGACATCTTGTGGTTTAGGGGTGTTGTGCGGGGTCGGGGAGTAGCTCTGCTCCCTCATGCCTCCAGGGCCGAGAGGTCTCATCCTGCTCTTGCTCTGTGTCAAAGTCATGTCAATGTATCTTTATTGTCGACTCCTGCTGTATGAACCAAAGGTCATATGCTGAGAAATTACGATCTCGTTGGTCATAGTGCAAGAAAGTAATAAATACAATATAAACGTGAATATGAAAGACATTGGTGACACTTTACTTGAGGGGGCACAAGTGGCTTAACTCACTTACTACTCAAGTATTAATCATAAACAAATATAGTAACTGCATGAAATAAAAGAACCATTATGCTTAATTATGAATGAGGAAGGTTACTGGTTAATTAACACATTAAGTAATACCTTAAGTAAAAGTGTACTACTACATTAAGTAATACCTTAAGTAAGAGTGTACTACTACATTATTTGTGCCCCCACAAGTGTTACCAAGACATTTAAACACTGACAATCTGACCATTTGAAAACAACATGCTTAGACTTAAGAAATAGAAAGAATCAGGACACAGACAATCAAAAATACACTTTAAAATAGCTTCAAAATGTAAGTGCAGAGTTTGCGTGCCTGTCTCAGACGGATTTCCTCTGGGTATTTTGAATTCCTCCTGCCATCCATAGACATGCAGTTGGGCTAAGTCAGTTGTCTCTAAATCACCCAATGTGTGTATGTGGCACCCTGAACAGTCTGTGCCCAGTGCTGCCTGGAATTCGCTGTAGACTCCTCACCTGGCCCTGCACTGATTCAGAAGTTAGAAGATGGATGGATGGTACATTTTAACAAGTAATTGCAAAATGCTTTGTGATGATAATTTATATACATTTCTCATTTTCTAGAAGGAACAAAAATGCAGATTAGAGGCAGGAAGCCAGCACTGGGCAGGAACTAAAAATAAACTCTACCTTTGCAAAAAAAGAAGATAGTATGCTTCTAGTAAAAGGTGTCTGTAAAAGCAAGATGACAGAAATGATATATAAAAATGACTTGCTCATGGCCAGTAGCACCTGAGGGTCAGCCATAATGGTGAGGTGATGCAGCTGCTGGAAGTGGAAGATCTATGTAGAGCAATGTTTTAGCATCGGGGGACCATGCCGGTGCATGCAGACTTATCCCCTGAATGCAACTGATGATCTGTTAGCCACATGAGCCCAAGCAGGACCTGAACGTAAGGAGCCAGAATGGCCAAAGTATTTTGATAAGGAAATAAAAATTAAAAGTGCAAGCCTGGTCTACTCTACCTTAGTATAAGTCTATATAGAAGTACCTACAATAATAATAATAATAATAATAATAATAATAATTCTCATAGCTTGCATGAATGATTATAGCCTTTTGCTGGATGCTTTCCAGAGCCACTTACAGCGGAAGTTCCTGTTTTGAGATTAGAATCTGCCACCAACCTGAAACCAGCTTTTGTGGAAATGCATTAAGGAAACACAGAGCCTGTAGGAGACCCGCTTTATATGAGCGTGTTAATTGAATTCATCGTGGTTATTGTTTACAGGTCTTTGATCAAAGCTGGGATTGCCTTCGTCGTCGGGGCTCCTGTTGCTCCACCAGAGTGCAGCACATCTGGAAGTGGTGTAAGCTAAGATCCACACGCGAGCTGGTCTCTCAGAAGCCTACAGCTACGTGATACACAGCTGCAGTGATTAAAGGTTCCACTGCTGCCCCCCCACCATGTGTTATACACGACAACCGACATGTGCACTGCAAATGTTTTCATTCACGTCCAGAAAGCATTCATCCTCGGCAAAGACAACCCACACACAAAGGACATCCTGTTTAATGTCATCCCCAAGGCCTTCACTGTACTCCACAGAGTATAGTTTTTTTTTTTTTTTTACATTTTTCTTTTAACTAAGTACACTATCTCATAGAGCTGGGTTACAATATTGTGATCATTTATTTGCCGTCAGTGGATTTGCAAGTATCCATTCTCAGATATCTGACTGAAAACAACAACAAAATTTGGGGGTTAACTATGTATGTGTGTGTATGTGCATTCAGCTTTGCCTGTGTTTGGTACTGCTCTGGCTTGTGTGTATGTGCATTCAGCTTTGCCTGTGTTTGGTACCGCTCTTGGTTGTGTGTATGTGCATTCAGCTTTGCCTGTGTTTGGTACCCCTCTTGGTTGTGTGTATGTGCATTCAGCTTTGCCTGTGTTTGGTACCCCTCTTGGTTGTGTGTATGCGCATTCAGCTTTGCCTGTGTTTGGAACCCCTCTGGCTTGTGTGTATGTGCATTCAGCTTTGCCTGTGTTTGGTACTGCTCTTGGTTGTGTGTATGTGCATTCAGCTTTGCCTGTGTTTGGTACCCCTCTGGCTTGTGTGTATGTGCATTCAGCTTTGCCTGTGATGTGTCAGCTTTAGCTAATGACCCGACCTGTTCCAGTCCAAATCTGCCCAAATCTTGGCCCAACAGAAACGCTTCTCTTTGTTCCTGCTCATAGTCAGTTTGAAGAAGCATGATGAATTCATTAACAGTCAGATGCAAATCAGATAAAACCAAGAAGTCAAAGTCTTACACAGATTTTTCCCTAACCCTAAGCATTTTCATCCCTTTAAGAATAAAATCTTTTCAGTAATTAGTTATGACACATTCTTAATAATTAACATAAGCTAAACACAGGGAAAATTCACAAGACTTAATATCAATATCTTTACAAACTAGTATGTAATTTTCCATTCATACAAATTTGATATAAAAGACCAAATAGCACCATGAAGTTCTCTTGATGTTTGTTTTAACTGAAATTATGCAAAAACAGCTGAGCAAGACATGCCCTACTTGGCCTGTGATGTCATCAGAGTCTGATGGTTGATTGCACCATGCTTCCATCACTATTATATAAACATATCCACAAACACAATGAACGTATTATTGCGTAATATATGCATTTCTACATTTTCATTGTAATGCAAACATCATTGAATGAAATTAAAACAGCATTGATTTACTGGGGACCATTTCCAATAAAACAGCTGTTGGATCAGCATAGCTGGATCGTGCCGGACCGCTCTCATGACTTTTCTCAGTGTGCAGCTTGTTAGCCCATGATGACAAGCTGCAGACGCTGAAGAGTCTGGCTTTGAGCTGCAGGTTTAGGAACTGTGAGTGGTCTCCTCTAGACTCTATTCACATGCTTCTGAGGAGAAGGCGGTGGCCAGGTCTATACAAATCACTCAAAGCACAATGGCAGATAGATCCCGTTTCAGTGTATCTGCTGGAGCGTGAAAGAGGAGACAGGCTGAAAGAGGCTGGGGAACTCTTGGGTTGTTGTGGTGACTGCTAAGGTTAGCCACTGCCGTTTGGCTTCTTTTGTAGCTGTTGGTTTATAGAGCAGGTTAGCACTGTAGCCTCACACCTCTGGGACCAGGGTTCGAGTCTCTGCCATAGCTTCCTGTATGGAGCTTGCATGTTCTCCCTGTGTTGTTCTAGGGTTTCATTCTGGTTTCTCCCCCACAGTCCGAAAATTTGTTCGAGATAAATTGGAGTTACCATATTGCCCGTTGGTGTGAATGGCGTGTCAGTGTGCCCTATGATGGGTTGGCGCCCCATCCTGGGTTGTTCCCTGCCTTGTGCCCTGTGATTGGTTGGTGCCCCATCCTGGGTTGTTCCCTGCTTTGTGACCATAGGCTCTGGACCTCCTGCGCCTCTGAATGGGATAGAAGGTTACAGAAAATGTAACCTCTTCTTGTATCAATTTGCTTTCCTGCTGCTCCAGACTTATGATGCTAATATTACAATCTATATTAACTAAAACACATGAATGTGCAGCAGAAAGATTAATAAAATGAATTTCTTCCCAAGAACATGATTTTAGTGAGCGGCCACTAAATACCAAAGACTAGGCTGCCATGTGCAGTATCCTGACATGTCTGACAGTGAAGATCAGCTTGTTTGTTCTGTTCACCCGTCACAGTAAGTGCTTCAGCCAGGCAGGCTCACACCTGCACATAATGAAAGTCTGCAAGAAGGAGGGAAACACATGAGGCCTGTCAGTAGAGGTGGCTGAGAATCCCCTAGTTGATACAGCATTCACAAAAATGCCATCATCTAGGAGAAACTAGAATCTTTCATCCAGAAACAAAATTCATTTTTCTGGTCCCAATCCTCCTGTTTCCATCCCCTATCCACTCATCAACAACAGAAGCTCCATTTTCTCCACCAAAAATGTTATTTTCCCAAATATTTCTATTTTTCTATTTCACGTACACAAATGGGACAGTATTGCAGGAAAACCATCTGAGAATCAGGGAAACACAGGAACAATAGATTAATTAGCTAGCAGATGTTTTTGGTGGTAAACAATTACCCGGGAGCGAAGCCAGCAGGATCTATGAGCGTGAGAGAGAACAGCTTTCCACTGCGCAGAGGCCAGAAACAGGTGCAGCGGTATCAAGGGATCAGCTTCCAGCTCGACCAGCAACACACGGGACATTCTGCTCATTCAGCTGCAGATTTGGCCAGAGATAATAATAAATACTGCACAAAAATGGAAAAATTTGAATATCACTGAGGCAAAAAGTGAGGCCTTTTGGAGTGTCATTATCTTAACTTTGCAATTTTTAATTTACAAATATTAAAAATAAGCTTTTCATCCACTTGCAGTGTTTTTCAACCCGGACCTTGGAGGCTCCCAGAGACAGTCCATGTTTTTGCTCCCTCCTAGGGAGGGAACTGTGAGGGAGCCAAAATGTGTGCTGTCTGGCAGGGAGCTGGGAGGGAGCAAAAATGTGTGCTGTCTGGCAGGGAGCTGGGAGGGAGCAAAAGCATGGATCGTCTGCAGGTTCCTGGGGACTGGACTGAGAACAACTGTCTTAATAACTACAAAAAAGAGGCATTAGAGAGACATGTTTCGTTATGTCACATTTTGATTGCTTTACTGTTCAGGATGCCTGAATGTCTCACTAAACATCTTGATAATGATGCAGTTTGATATCATGATATTTACCATCATCCAGATTGTGTGTTAACCTATAATTGGTACTTTTATGTGAGAAGTCATATTTCACCATCTTCTATCCATCATATTCTTTGACTTGCCATTGTTTTTAAACTGCAGGGTTGTGCGTATTTCTCTCTAGAGAATTATGCTGCTGGTAGCACTCTGCTACAAATTTACATGTTTATGAGACAGACTAAATGAATTCACATGGCAACCATATATCATTTTTCAAGATAACACATAAAGCCAGGAGCTGATATGATCTAGAGATCTACAGAGTACGTTTATCGTATGAGCTTCCTATGACATCATTTCATTGCCAGCTGTGATATCATGTTGACATACTGATAGTCTCATGGTCATGTGATCGGTCACCTCTGACCTCATAGCTGTGCTTCGAAGTCCTTGCTGATTTCTACTGTGCTCTCTGTACCCTAATGAACAATGTACCTCCCTCCAGTTATGTAGAAAACCCCACTAAATTACGTGTAACTCACTATCCACATAGATCAACAGACAAATTATTTGGCTGAATAGCCACCAAATTGCCACAGAAATTGTGCATTTTTTTCAGGCATTGGAATCCCTGCAGTAGACTGGCATCACATGTGGTCTGTTTCCTGGCTTGTGCCCTTTGCCTCCTGGGATGTGCTCTAAGTTCACTGCAAACACGGTTCTGGAAAAGCAGTTATGGAAAAGAGATGCATGTTTCACATGCCCCTCGGTAAGAGAATGAACACGTTCTGAATAAAACAAAAGCAAATTCAGATGGTACCATCTGACTTTGCTGGTCTTAGCAATGTGGCTGCTCAAAGCTCCCCCATCTAGCCAGTGATGTCATTGACAGCAGCTGCCAGTGTGTAATTAATTCAGTCTTCAGCTGCTATTGATTTTCTGGCATTTTCAATGTGCTGCTGCAGGGCAGTCTTTGGCGGGCAGCGCGGAATCAGCACTGCCAACGAGAGGCAGGGTGAACTGCAGCCCAGCCCACATCTGCTCTGAACACCTACTACCACATACCTCAGCTCAATATATGCTGATGCTAATCCATCCATCTTCTGAAACTGCTTATGCTATTCAGGGTTGCGAGGGATCCGCAGCCGATCCCAGCACCTACTGGCGCAAGGCGGGGAACAACCCAGGATGGGACGCCAACCCATCGCAGACACACTCACACACCCTTTAGACCTATGGGGAATTTCGTAACTCCAATTAGCCTCAGCATGTCTTTGGACTGTGGAAGAAAACTAGAATAGCTAGAGGGAGCCCCATGATGACACAGGAAGGACATAGAAATTCTACAGAAATTCTACACACACGTCACCATGGTGCCACCCCTGTTGATTAAAATAGTAATCAGCTACTCATCTGATAAATTTGCAATATCGCCTGATGAAGTCGCGTACATACTGCTTTACACCGGCCCCTATTCTCTGCACAGGTCCCTGTGGTTCGTTTTAATTTAATCTGTTTAATTTCATATTCTACCTTTTTAACAAGAAGCATTGTCACAAGGCCCTTTGCAGAGTCCTGGGCCGGAGGTCCCCAGAGAGTCCGCCTGAGAGGACAGAGGCAAGGAAAAGCCTCCTCAGAGAGAGGAAGAAACCTCTTCCTCCTCTGCCCAAGTGCACATAAACATGGCATCTCCCCACACATCTGCTTGGCCCACACCTATTCTAAACAATTTAGGCCTGATTCTGGCTGTCCTCCCTGTCTTTCCGCAAGAAACAATCTACAGTCACTGATGATGTTCTCCTCTGCGGAGATTTCCAGGACTATTTACCAACCTCACGGTGTCAAAACAGGACCAGCTCCACACCTGAACCTTTAGGGAGGTTTCCCCTCACATGTTGAACTAATCACTTCATTAAATGTAATAGACCAGAAGTCGGCGGCGAAATTAACCAAGGGCCAGAACGTGCCTACAACACAACTGGGAACATGTGTAGCGTGTTTGTGTCGATCCGGTATGAAATTACATACTGCCATTGAACAGAAAGCCGATGCATTCCTCTAATTTACACAGCAGACCTAATGATTTACACTGACATTTGAAACTGACTTAGGCAAGTCTGATTTAAGACTATGATCAAAATTATGGAGCATTTCATCCCTGGTTTAGTTTAAGAAAAGAAAATATAATAAATAAATAACATTTATGTGAGAGTATCAAAGGGTCCATTCGTTTGTCCCTCAGTCCTGAAGTTTTTTATATATTGATGTTTGTGTCATGTTGGCCTCACTGCTTCTACCACATGTTATATGTGAAACCCTGTGCTTATTTTCTCCCGTGTGACCCTCTCAGGCTCTGGATTATGTATTTTACAGACTTTAAGTGGATCTAGAAATTAGGATACATAAAAAGAATTCACAATACCAAACCATATGGAAACAGCTTCTTTACTAATGAAACTAAAGGCGCTGGTTAATCTGAATATTTAAGTACATGATTTTTATGACCTTTGTGAGAACATCTGCCGCATTTTTCTTGGTTAATACAAATATTTATGTATACAGTTTTATGACCTTTCTTATAACATTTACCACATTGCTTAGTGTCTTTTGTCAGTTTGTGTGTGTGTTTTTTTTTTTTTATAACATTGAATACTCTGACAGTTATGTCTTTTAGTCTTTAGGCTTTTCACTCCTTCAGTGAGCTCAGGAGGAACTTGAGGCAAATTATTTTGATTTCCATAGCTATTACCCAGAATGCCGAGGGGAACACGGCCGACTGCATTATGAATACTTTATGACTACCAATGAACTTGCTGTTTGAATGACATGTGACAGCTGCCAGTAACAAGGAGGCCTCTACCGTGATCAAGGCCTGAAAGATAGGACCATATGGATTACAAGCTTCCCTCCAGCAGGGCTGTGAAATAGTGTTTTCCAGCTGTAAGGATAGTGGGCTCTTGTCTGTATTTGAAGGACTCATCCATCACGAATATATCAAGCATACATGGAGACTCGACTGAAGGTGATTAGTGAACACGCAGAGGAGCCTGGACGTTACACCAGAATGTCCAGGTATCATGCAGGAACTGGGATGTGTTACCCATTAACACAAACTATCCACCATTTGTTGTGCAGCAGGTGTGCAGTATGGAGAACCTAAAGGGACAAGGTTGGAAGATATATTTTTTAACACTTTTGCGTTCCCTCACATTCCTGTCTTGTGACGTAGATGTGCTCTGCACTCGCTCACTGCCGTGCCACGCGTTCCAGCTCCTGAGCTAATGATGGATCACCTTATTGATTTTTACTTTGAACTTGGTCCAAAAGACACGTCTATCGTATTAATGCTTAATTCCCTGGGATTGTTATTACCAAAGTTGTGTGAGGGAATGCAAAACACCTGAAAGGGAAGACCAGACTGTTTCAGAATAATATTCTCCAAGCCTCTCCCCTCCTTAGTGGGTGACCCTTTTGATAGTAATTTAGGGGTGAGTATGTGACAGACACCATAGCAGGCAATGATAACCACGTTGAACATTAATATATTACAGAGGAAGCCCTCATCATTATAATACAAGGATGTGTCTCTGTTAGACCACAAAATTAAA
This sequence comes from Gnathonemus echidnorhynchus, assembly GCA_026776725.1. NCBI lineage: Eukaryota > Metazoa > Chordata > Actinopteri > Osteoglossiformes > Mormyridae > Gnathonemus > Gnathonemus echidnorhynchus. The sequence continues at coordinate 18,068,121 of JAODJU010000035.1, read as the reverse complement.
ATGTTTGCCAAACATAATAATATAGGACCCCATATCTCATCATCAGCCTATAGCAGCTGTGGGCGGAGCTTATTTGTCGATGCTCCTCCCCCTGCACCCTTATTGGATATTTTGCATTAGATGCTGCTGCATAGCATAAGGTGTAGAAACGAAAGTGTGTAGAATGAAAATTTTATATTATGAGCTATGAGTCAATATTTTAAAATCAATGGCATCTCATGATACTTTTGTATCAATGCCATCCCACCAAATAACCTACACATTTCTACACCTTTGCCCAAAATCAGCACTTTTCATTGATGTTTTGTAAGCTTTTCTGTGTATCAGTTTGTATCCCAAACGTCCTCCACCCAAGTTTCGCCAAACCCCAGCTTGACATTATATTGTACTGTATATAGAGTTAGATGACTCAAAACCAAGAAATGATTTTGTCTTTCTATGGTACATAACATGGCCCAGCGTGAGAGTGCGAGTCCCCAGCAGGGTGTGACATGTGACACTGTGCAATCAGTTACAGCATGTTTGATTCCTGGCAGATGAAGGCCTCCCAATCACTATTGTGAAAGCAGAAATCTGTCTATCCAAGTGGCCTGCATTTGTATAAAAAAATAACCACACTGAAAAGAGTGTCAGAAAAATTCTGAATATCTATTATATTTCACTGAATAGAAACTGAAAACTAAAATTAAAAACTGTTCACAGGTTCAGTCACTGAAAACATCTTAGACAACATTTTTTTTTTGTGGATATCTAGGTTTTTGGAAAAAGCATCTGATGTGTCTTGTACGTCATGGTGTTTTACCACAGCTGGGTTTCGCAGGAATTCCTGTTTATTCTATGTCTTGTTTATAAACAGGGCATCGTAAACAACTTGCCAAATGAGGCCCTCTCACAGGCATATTGCAGCGCAAATTTCTAACCTGGTTTTGGTGTCTGCATAAGCCTGACAATACTGACAGAAGAGCCTTGGGCTCCGCTCCAAACGATCAGTCTTTTTTGATCATGGAATTTTAAAAACTTTTTAAAAAGTCTCGAATAACAGAGAGAGAAGTCACACAAGACATATCGTTTGGTTTTGTCATACACAAATTACCATCTGGATCCATTCGGGTCGAGAGCCAGCAAGGTACCGTGCACAAGGGGGTCCTTTTCAAAGTTGTCTTTTCAAAACATCCAGAGGCAGTCGGACGCACATAGCTGCTGCCCTTGTTTGCATTCTTGTGTCAGCGTGTCTGAAGAGAGAATTTATCGTGTTCCTGTGAAAACAGAGCTTATGGGAGACCTGCAGAAGTCACAGGGGTGACTCTGGAGGTGTGGTTAGTCAGTATTAACAACCTCATTAGGTTCCTCACACTGGGAAAACACACAGCTAAATCCAAACCGCGGGCCTTCAGACGTGTTCTATAATAAAATAACATTTTATTAGAGTACCATGGGTTAGTGTTGAATCAACACCACACAATTCTGGAGAAGCAATTAGTTTAACATTCTATCCACAAATCACAGGCCAGCTTAGCAAAATATGTCATCTGTGGTTTACTTGGTGTGTGAATGGTTTAATTTCTGTATAGATCTCTGAAGCGTAAGGAACTGTTGTTTTCAGGGTTGAGTTCCCACATTATGGCTATTTGTGTTCAGCAAACAGGTGCTTATCCATTTCCTGCCCATTGGTGGCTCATTATGGGAAAAAGAATTTGTTTTTGACTACAATAAGCCTCAGACAGGAAAACTAGTTTGGCGTATTAAGCATTTCCCGTTGAGCCGTGTTGAGCCAGGAAACTCAAATGGAGGTTGCGGGTCAGGTGCAGCAGCCGGACTGTGACGCAGGCAGACAGGAAGAGCGTTTTCTCACCAGGACTGACCGGCAACACCGACCCAGGGGGAAGTGGCCAGCAGATGCTGTTTCTCTGTCCCAGTGCCAGCAACCCCATGAAGGTCCATCTCCCAGGGCCAGCACCTCCATGAAGGTCCATCTCCCAAGGTCAGAATCTCCAAGATGGTCCATTTCCCAGGGCCAGCACCTCCATGAAGGTCCATCTCCCAGTGCCAGCAACCCCATGAAGGTCCATCTCCCAGGGCCAGCACCTCCATGA
>JAODJU010000035.1:18035204-18047707 GCA_026776725.1 Gnathonemus echidnorhynchus | reverse complement strand
AGAACCAAACAATCCAAGATCATGCCAAATCGTCAACAATCAAATCCAGCTAACTGAGTTAGCGACGTACGAAGAACAAGCCCCTGGACGGGATGCTAATCCATCTCAGAGTCAGTTGCATTTGTCGTCTTATAATGTACCTTAGAGCCAGAGATCATACTTTCTGTGTGTAGGGATGCAGCCTCTTGTAGTTCTGGTTGGGTAAGTTGGGTGGAAGGAAGGGTTTCAGAAGTGTGGAGCGATATATTGTTTTGACCGTGATATTTCAGGAAGATTCTGTAAAGTGTATATTACTTGTGTTTATACATAAGGATTTTTAGTTGCATATAAACATTTATACAGTACTGTGCAAAAATCTTAGGCAGTCAGAAAAAGTGATGTTCAAATTATCTTCATGTTGGTGTAAAACTATGACATTATGTCTGTCAAAGTGTGTTACTTTAGCCATGTCAAAACGTCTCCTGAAGTCAACCCAGTATTTCCAGCAACCATACAATACACCCACGTATTGTTGGACTCGACCACAAGCACACCTTGCATAACTAATCAATATCTCATTGACTTTAACTAATTACATTTATTAATTAAGTGAGCTGGTGGTGAAATTGAACAAATAGGCGGTATGGCTGGGGTGCCCCTGAGGAGGGGTTTGGGCACTGAAGCGGTGTTCATCTAGCCATCCAACTAGATATCAGCAACTTTTTGGAGAACAGAAGAAATTCTTACTACTTTTTTATTTTGCTACTATAAATTTGCATATGCATTAATATTAAGTTGTGTTTTTTTTATTCTGAGCAAAAGTGCACTTACTGTACTACCCAGATCTATAGCTTTAAACATGTCTTCTGACTGTCTATGACTTCTCTCTCTCTCTCTCTCTCTCTCTCTTTCTTTCACACTATATCTATAGTGACTTGTCAGTGTTATGTTCCCAAAAGCAAGGGAAATACTTAGACAAATATACAGTATATGCTGCTTTTCACTACCAAAATTACACTATAACATGTTCTTGTTCCAGTAAATCACCCTGCTTAACAGTAGAGGGTCTAACATGTAATTGTTAACAACACTCCCAAAAGACCTTCTGGCGATATGTCTCAGTCCCCTGCATGTTGCTCAACAATATCTTCTGCAAAACTCATGTAATCACATTATCTATGACAGACGTCACTGTCCTGGATGGCTCCTTGTTCTGCTGTTTTCATTAGCCCGAAGTTTGCTCGTCTACGCAAAGCTTAATGGGGCGATGATTCCATTATTATCTTTTTGCCTTTGATCTTCCGTCTTTTTGTAAGTGTCTTGTAAATCTTAACTAGACGGACCCTTTCTGCAGGGAATTCCTTCATTCAAATTCTGATGAGCCCTACATTGATTGCCTGAAGGTTCTTCCCCCTGCCCTTTACAGGCCTTATTAGAGAGCCTGGTAGAATAAAAGACGGAGACGACAGTATGAAAGGGAGGATTGGGAGAGAATGGTGAGCGGGCCCCATTTTTAAGGAGCATTTGAGGTTAATGGAGAGCCTCCACTGGCTGTCACAGTGTAGACAAAAACACCAACTGCAATTTCCCCAGTGCAGTGCTGCAGGCCCGGAGCACTGTGTTTCCTGGGTGAGGCTCCTTAGCAGATGCCCGTCACGGTTCTGCATGCAGAGAGGTCTCTGGCTGACAGATTTCTACACTCACACGTCGAAGATGCATACTGATGATGGAGGCCCGGGCGGAGGCTGCAGGTCACCACCTAGACACCTGGGACCTCACAGCTTGGAGATACAGCACTGTGAGCATAGTACGGAAAGACTGAACAATGAATTACCAATTCCTCTGGCTACTCTGATCCGTCTCAGAGAAACTTTGCCCCAGGGTCTACCTGAAAGTGCCTCAGAACTACTCGGAAATGAACTTTCTGATAGGGAAATTAGGACTCAGTCAATCTTAAAACAAAACATGCTTCTTTGTGTCCCAAAGGGCATAATTATTGCTGTATATGTCATCAGTCTGTCATGCGAGATCGATCTTAAGGTAGACTACATGCAGTTACTACAGGGTTGGCCCTGATAGAACAAGGCAGCTAATAAAGCTGATGCGAGAAAAAAGTTACATAATATAATTATGTTTACCCACCTGCCCCTGTTTAGTGTCATGTTAAAATATTATGGTTTATATTACTGTTGAGATATCTGACCTAACTCTGTAACAATTGTTTCTTAGCAACAATTTACATTGACGTAGTCTCAGAAAAAAATACTGACTTATATTTGCCTAGAGCTGAATAACTTATACTGACTTATACTCCACAATATTACAAAAAACACACAAACAACAGAAAATAAGTGACTTAAAGGAACTTGTTCTTGAATTGAAGTCTTTTTGCCCAAAGATGTTGCCAGAGCAAATGAGCATGTGTAGATCTGTGCATACCAATGCAGACTAACAGAGATCATACCTGGAATCAGTCTATATATGTTTTTCCCCACTTATAAATATATAAGAACATAAGAAATTTACAAACAAGAGGGGGCCATTCGGCCCATCAAGCTCTTTTGGGGAGAACTTACCTAATAGCTCAGAGTTGTTAAAATCTTATCTAGCTCTGATTTAAAGGAACCCAGGGTTTTAGCTTCCGCTACACTAGCAGGAAGACTATTCCATACTCAAACTACACGCTGTGTAAAGAAGTGCTTCCTCAAATTTGTTTTAAAATGTTCTCCCACTAATTTCCACTTAAATATTCACAGAAGCTATTACATATCCACAGATATGTTTGCCTTCCTCACTGCCTTGTCATATTTAGATGATACAGACACAGAAAATACAACATTACCATCCAACCATCCACCGCATGACTTTATTATGTTTTATAAACTCTTCATTGCTATGGCTATCTTTGCTATAAGAACTAATTAGCTATCAACTGTAAATGTATGAATGTTTTCCCAGACTTCATTTTGTTATGACCATATCTTTACTCCACAAAGGGGTACAGCTCGGTATAACAAGTCAGTTCCTGTTGACCGCTTTCATCACTTAGGCTTTCTACTGCCTTTAATTTAAAGATTAGTTTTCAATTATGGAACTTGGCAGAATGTTTCTGAAAACCTAATTACGTCCCATAATAGATCTTTAATACCTTTAATCTTAAGCTGTTTTGTGTACGATCCACTGTTGCTTTTTCTCCAGAATATGACAGGCATCCGGGTCACTCTGCTCTGAAGGCCATACCACCGTGTAAAGTGTGATATGCAATTAGCATAATGCTCACACTGCCTGGTAACTCCCACCCCTGATAATTACTGCCGACATGTGAGCCTGTGGCCACCTGGGAAAATCTGTTCTCTTCGCAGAATTATCAACATCGCCGCTGTTTTCTCACCAGGCCGCAATGAGCGAGTCGGCGTGAGTGTGTGATGGAAAAACAAGCTGAACAAAACAGGTTTTTTTTCAAGGGTTCCCCAGATCTGGCATGACATGTTCGTGAAGAGCCAGCTGGACAGGACCGCAATGACTCAGAGATAAACATTTTTGTTTTGTTTTTTTTGTCCACACTTCTTGCCTGTTGTGTGTCTTACATCTGAGAACATGCCTCAGGCATATTGTGGTCGTAACCCCTCCCCTTTCTCTAAAAGGTGATACTCTAATGTATAATTCAGGACATAATACAGTCTACAAATATCTCTTGGCTTAATAAAACCCACTCAGCATGATTTATTTAAAAAAACAGTTCCCCTTCACAGAAGCTATTACACGTTTAATCCTGTCTGTTTTTTTTTCTCTCACTTTCATTAGTGTTGCATATTCCCATTGCGATTACAGATCCCACTGGACAGGGAAAAGAGACTTAGGAATCTGTGACTTCTGGAGTCACTAAGGCCACTGAATGTTTGTTTGATAATATGAGGTTAGCCAAAGGTATCTTGATAATCTTCCATTTTAGACCCGTAAATATTAAGACATCCCATGTGTACTTCAGGTACGTGTAGTGGTGTTTTTTTAGCTATGCTTGCAGACTATAAGCGCACAGTAGGGTCTAATATATATGTTTCCCACCTCAGAGGAAGGGAGATGTGATTGGCTGCTGTGTCGGACTGAGGCCCATCGATTGGCTGTAACCAGCTTCTGTGACTCTGGCCATCGAGCTGAGAAGCACAATGTCAAGTGGCCTTAGCTTTGTGGGAACTGCAGCCTGGGAAGGTTGTCTTATCAGCTGCTGGAACAGGATGTTTCACAGTTTCCCTGCCTGAGTGTTGTCCAGATGCAGAGGAGATGAAGAGGTCCTATTCCACAACCTTACAATAACACTTTCCTTCCTTCCATTTTAATTAAGAAAAGCTCAAAAAGCTATTAAACAATAACTGCCAAGTGATTATAGAGGTTAAAGCATTGGTTTGTAATCTGGAATCTTTTTGGGAGAAATAAAAATGAAAATGGACAAACAGACAAACCGTGGAAGGGAAAAAAATAAAAAACTTAAAAATTCTTCAGTTTTGAGACAGACATACTACAAGTAGTGGAGTATTTCAATCAGAAGAGCCAATCTGCTGATCCAGTTGCATTTGTTACTGGAGATGATTCCAGGGGGTGTCATGTGAACAGAGGTTCAGGGACTCTTTGACCTCTAGGGCAGCCTCCCTGCAGCCTATACTGCAGAAAAGGGGAAAAAATGTACCTTTGCTTGTGACTGGGGCTGTACCCCTGTTATTGTGTCTTTTAAGGTACAGAAATGGACGCTAAGGAACATCCCATGGGTGCAAACAGCATTAATGTACCATCAATGGTCCATAAATGTTCCTGAGTCAATTTCTGTACCTTAAAAGGTACAGAAACCTACAGCTAAGGGTACAGTTGGAAGGCCCTTGAGGGAATAGCCCCAGTGATAAGCAAAGGTACAAATTTTTACCCTTTTTTCTGAGACTACAGCTCCCTCTGCCTAATCTGGCAGGCCCTATGCTAGCCTGCTTGCAATCATCCTGAAGCTTTCTGGCGAGATGTAAATAAAGAGCCCAGCTGGAAGGAAGACAGGTGAGCCCCACTGTTCTGGATAAATACAGAACCTCGAGCCTGTCACCTGACAGCTTTTGGCTTTGTTCCACATAGATGGAGACAATGTGCAAAGAACAATTACAGAGCAGGGGAAAACCTAACCAGGAAAAGTAACAGCTTTTTTATACAAACTTTTGTATACACACATTACCCAAACAAGTTATTCACCTCTTTCGTTTCTGTACAGCCAAGTTATGTTGAGTGATATTCGTCATTTGAGACGTAAGTAAGATGGAATTCGCATCTATTTACTCGCCAGCCGCTTTTGTCCTAAGCAATGGCAATAATAAGAGCATTAAGTAACGGAGAATAGTCAACAGTCCAAGTACACAATCCCCGAGGCTAGAGAAATTTTCCTACCTATGCATGAAATGTAACTGTACATCATAACCAGGTCATTTACTATTGTAGTTTAAGAGCTACGGAGGAACACACTGTACTGAAAATCATCAGCGCATTCGAAACACAGTCAGGTCATGGAGTGGCAATCTGTGAAGATGAATGTTTTCTTGAAAAGTCCTGAGGCTCAAGGAAGGCTTGTAGGGGGCTGAAGTAAAAAAGAGACAGGATTTTGACTGCCTTTTGGAAATGAAACTGTCAGGTGACCTTTCAATGGGGAAGTTAGTGACCTTAGAGGTCTTGTAGAAATTGGGGAGGGGGGGGGGAGTGCTCCCTTTAGAGTGTTGTATTAGGACACCAAGGTCATGAACTTGATAGAACTTACAGCTGACAGCCAACGGAGACAAAGCAGGAGGTAGCTGTTGGGGCTGGGGATTGCTGAATACGCAAATGGTTTTGTGTAGTTTAGAAACAGTGATATTTACTGTAATAACTGAGTAATTCAGGTGCCTTATTTGTTCATTTTTGACATTATGTGTGTAGGTAAAACTAATTCTATTATTAAAAACTCAACATCTTTAAACTGTAGGTTGACGTATTGGTCAGGTAGGATCTGTAACACCCCAAAATACTTAATATATTCCACTGCCCTGAGGGACCTTCATGAAATATGAATGTGCCATAGAATATATGTCCGAAATGTTTATATAATTATGTTTACTACAAAATTATGTTTAAGCTTTAATACGTTTTAACACAAAATGCAGAATGTACCATTTATATATTCCGGTATATACTTTGCAACTAGTTTGACTTTAGCTGTGAAATATTTTCAGGCAAGTGCTGGGCTGGCTTGTGCTGTGGATCTTTAATGAGGGGTAGAAACCCACAGGCGTCCGTCCGCCAGAGCGGGTACGGTGCCTGTCAGGCTGGGCCACTAGAGGGAAGAAGAAGTAAAGCAGGAGCAGAAGAAATGAATGATAGTACCGGGTTACAAGCATTATAAAGCACCGATCCTGTGTTAATAAAGCTCAACGTCGCTGAAATTCCCCTATCATTAAGGCTGCACATAAAGTTAACTTATCTCGATATCTTTTATTTGTTTGTTTTAATCTACAGTTGCGCAGTTGGCCAGTATTACAGATCATGACACAATGGAAATATAGGGTAGTTCCTAAAACCACAATAATACGACTGAGACATAGGCGTGGTGATTCGGTTTAATACGGAAACAATACTGAACCGCGGGGAGGCGGCTTTCGGTTCCCAGGTGCAGTAAATAAAGAAACATAAAAAAACGCTTCCATCAAATTATTTTTGGCGTGGAAATCGGAAGCTTGGCACTTTCTTCAAAGCCCCCGTATTGTCAGTGCGTGTGTGGCTGCGTGTGCGTCCCTGCCGACGGGATTTTTGCTCCCCCTGCCTCTGCCGGGGGGCGTTGCGAGTCTCGGTATATTAACAAGTGTAGGGGAGGGCTACAGGGCCAGTACTGCCGGCGTCGAGGGAGGGGGGAAAGACCAGCTTTGTCCGCCTAGGACCGTCCTCGCATTTTCAGCATCCATCCAGTGCGCTGGTTCTCACGTACTGCTGCTGTTACTTTATAAAGGGGTTCTTATTGGAGGAGTCGACGTACAAAAGACAGTAAGGTTCGGTCCTATTATTATTATTATTATTATTATTATTATTATTATTATCATTATTGTTGTTGTTGTTCCGTAGTCGTTCCTTGTTTTCTTAGTTTAGGTATCAGGTGTACACTAGTGGCAAAAATATTGGGAACACCTAACACTTTTGGCGTTACGCTTTAAAAAAATACTAGACGAATACTGGCGGTAATGTTTATAAACAATCAAAGCATGTTAACAAGTACCATGTATTGGACGATTAAACAAGTAACAGGAGTAACTGGAATGAAGTTCTGCAATATCTAAAAATTGGAAGCGTTTCCACAATTTTGGCCACTAGTGTAAATAAGTAAGACTGCTGTTCAGCCACTTGCGTTTTATAGGTGAAAATAAAGGCAGTTCGTCAGGACGTGCTGGAAAGTGTCTATAGTGCTGCTTTGATTAACTTTGTAAAACTTCATGCAAATACGTCCATTCAGGGGTAGCTGGCTAAACAGATGTAAATGTGGGGGCACATGCTTGGCAGATGGATGGATGATGTCCCCTCCGTTTTTCATGCGTTACATGATAAAAAGTAATTAGCAAATAGATCTGAATATTTTCATGGTTCTCCGTCGTTGCTGCGTATTTTTTGGGTTGTTGTGGGTTGGCCATGTGAATGATTACAAGCAGCGCACTTATTACTGGCTTCGGGTCGCTGTAAAACGAATGGCAATATTAACTGCCCCTTTGAAGGTGGTTAGGTAACTACAAAACTTGCAGCGCCTTTTAAACTGATTTAAACTATGTCCAATAATTTTTAAAGTCCAGGCTTTCATAACTGAAATGCTATATTCCCCTTTAATAAACACACGCTACTTTATTTGCTATTTGCGGCTGAAGACCTCCCCCTAGATGCCTTAAACCGCGACAGCCGGCTCTATCATCGGAGTAGATTTATCCAGGGAGTGCGTCTCGGATTTCTTTTGTATCACCTGAGAGGTTTTATTGGTCTCGGATTAGCATACCAATAGCTTTTATTACCCACTGTTCGCAATTCACATAAGTCCCTTTTCTGTGGACATGTAATTGTTGAAATGTGTACATGTAAGCAGCTCATAGATAGGCGACGTCAATATCGGGTTAAGGTTACAGAGCAGTTTAAGAGGGTGCTAGAGACCCAGGCCGTCAGAAACACTAAGTGCTGTTTAACATATAATAGAGGAGTCACTCTATTCATGAGGATGCTGCTTTGGGGGGAAGAAAGATGGAGGTTTAGGGGTTCTGCTGTGTGTGCGTGTGTGTGTGTGTGGGAGGGGTGTAAGGGTGCGTGTGAGGGGTGGATGTGTGTGTGAGGGGTGTGTGTCTGTATATAGGGGCGTGTGTGACTTTGTGGGGCTGTGTGTTTGGGGGGGGCCTTTAGCTGTGGGTGTGTGTGTGGATGGGTGTGTACGTGGTGGTGTGTGTATGTGTGTATGTATGTGTGTGCCTTTGTGTGCAGGGGGGGTGCAATTATTATATTGTGGGGACCAGATTTTCCCAGAATTTAATAAAAACCTGTAAATAATAACTTTTTGCCATATGTAGTATTTTTCAGTCCCCACAAGGAGATCTTAAATTGTATAAAATAAAAAAAAAAATTAACAAACAAAAACCTAAAAATGCCAGAAGTCTTGTATTTTGTTTGGTTACTTATGGTTAAGGTTAGGGACGGGTAGGGGTTAAGGGTGTCATTGTTGGGATTAGAGTTATGTCCATAGAAATGAATGGACAGTCCCCACAAAGAGGTTTCCAGTAAATGAGTACAGGTCTGTGTGTGTCCTCAATTCCTGAGCTGTCTCTCCTGTATTTGAATTTGTGGGGGGGGGGGCTGTGGGAGCTGCATAGAAAGCACTGTGTGTCAGAGAGCAGGCTGGGGGTTAGGTGAGGAGGGTGGGTGGTGGTGGTGGTGGTGGTGGGGGGGGCAGGGCTTAGGTAGCAGTAAAGGGAAGGAGGTGAGAGCGCTGCATTTTTTTTTTTTGAGAGGGGGCAGGTCGGGAGAGCTGGTTAATTTAGCAAGCAATGAGAACTGGGGAGCAGTGAGACGGGACGCAGAAGGATGGGTTAAGACAGGGGGAGCCTGTCCAGCTCAGGACGCCTTAGCCAGCTGATCCGCTGCTTTAAACCAGTGCCTTATTTCCAGCAGCCTAAAGGTTCATGTTCAGCAACAGAACATATTATAACGTGAGTGTGGTTAATTACAAGGGGAGCTTCACAGTTGGGGGAGACGTTGCCGAATGCCTGGGTCTCCCAGCCTCTAATTTCTTAAGTTTTGGCCTTTTTTGTGTACTAGGCTTGAGGTGCTGCTCTTTTCTCCTTTACATAAGAGCCCACACAGCCTGAAATCTTCAGGATGTGTGCGTGTAGACAGCTAACCCCTAGGGCTCGCCTCTCTATTTATCCTGGGCTTGTAATCCCCATTTGGGTTAATGGTGCCTAAGTTGTCCATGGGTCTGTGCGTCTGGCTTTGTCTGATGAAGATAATGACCCAGACCCCTGAGCAGAACGCATTTGAAATCAGACTTATCTTTCATCTCCTTTAAAGACTCAACAGACTTCCCAGCTTCCTCTGCAACTGTTCCTTTCTTTGTTAAAAAGCCAATTCACATTCCTTACCTGGCAGCTTTGCCGTTTGTATGAAACGACCATTAAGTTCCCGCATGTCGACCCTCAGCCGGGCGGGTCTGCAATCCAGGGGGACCCCAAAAGCTGCGAGTAACAAACGGAAATGAGTCACAAAGGCACACAGTAGGGCTGTGGAGCGTGCTGCTGATTGCAGACGGAGATGATTGGTCTCTCCGGGGATTACGTTTTGCAGGGTTGCACTAAACAGCATCCATAGATGTAGAACGGTAAGCTTGGGTCAAAGTTCGTAACCTCAGAGAGCATGGAGTTTATGTTATCCTTTGTGTGTGCTGAATCCATTCCGTATTTACCCTGAGAGCTGGGAGGCGCTTATGAGTAATTGGATTTTTAGGCCTGTGCCCTGGTCGCTATGGTGGCAACATACCCGTGACCTTAGGGGTCAGCACTGTGACCTTCTTTTTGGACAGATTGTCTGTGGAGGGTGGAGAAGCAGAGTCTGGCCAGCCGGATCCCTCAGATCCTGTTTCACGTCTCGGCCGGGAGGCGGAAGCCGTGTGGTGTGGGCGATGTTTCCATTGAAGAGCTTGACCTTTCACCCCTGCGTGTGAGGGGAACCCTCCAGCCCTGCTCATATGCCATTACCTGTCCCTCTCGTGCTTTGAGAAGTCCTTGGCGCACCAAAGTGCACCTCCTCTTGGCAGTGGGGCGTGGTTTAACTCAAAAGCCACTTCAGGATTAATTGAAAGCATTTATAGTTAACGGGCTGTAGAAAGTGTTTCTAAGAAACAACCGCAACCAAAGAGCCAGAAACAACAGATATTTCTGGAAAAACAAGCAGCTGTTTTCGCCATAATTCATTTTTGCCTCAGAATGAAAATTTACTAAGTACCCAGCAGGCTGATGAAACGGGTTAGTTTGGACCTGTGCCGCACCGGATGTGAGCCAGGCTTTGAGTGATGTGGGAGCCCAACGATGCTGACGCAAAGATAGACCCCCAACCTGCTGCAGTTCCAGTCCTGGTTACTCGGTTGTTTTTGGCAAATTGCTCTCAGATGAAAAAGGCCCTTTTGTCAAGAACCTCTGATACTTTCTGTCTTTGATCCTGTCCTTGGGTCTGTCTTAGCCACTCCTTTGTTTGTTATGAGTAAAATACGATGAGCCAAAGACCGTGGGAAATGTCGTGCTGTAATGAACGAGTACACAGACGTTGTTTAATGCTGAATTGGGTTTCACATTCCATTCGCCCGAGCATGTTTGGAATGTGTTAAATAACTCATGTTGTTTCAGTAAACAAACAATGTTATTACATATATAATTTTTCATTTAGTGGCAAAAACTTGATCTCATTGCTGCCCGTTTTTTTGTTGTTCTTGTTGTTTTAGAACGTGTCTGTTCATCAGAAGAAAACCATGGAAAATGTGAATCAATTCATCGACATCCTGATGGAAGACATCAACTTCACCGAACATGATGACAATGTGACCCACATGGAGGCACTGGTGTGTCCTCCCAGCTTCAACATGGTGGCTGTGCTCTACGCTATGTCCGTCCTGTACATCTTCATCTTCATCATTGGCCTGGCTGCCAACTCGGTGGTGGTGTGGGTGAACGTGCGGGCGGAGAGGAGCCGCTACGAGACGCACCTGTACATCCTCAACCTGGCTGTCGCTGACCTGTGTGTGGTGGCCACGCTGCCCATTTGGGTGAGCTCCCTGCTGCAGCTGGGCCACTGGCCTTTCGGCGAGGCCATGTGCAAGATCACACACCTGGTCTTCAGCGTTAACCTCTTCAGCAGCATCTTCTTCCTCACCTGCATGAGTGTGGACCGCTACCTCTCGGTGGCGCTGTTCAGTGACTCCCACAGCAGGCAGAAGAAGATGGTGCGCAAGTTGATCTGTGTGCTGGTGTGGCTGCTGGCTCTCGCAGCCTCGGTGCCAGACACCTACTTCCTGCAGGCTGTCAAGCCTGTGCATTCAGAAAACACCTTTTGCCGGCCAGTGTACCCTGCAGAGAGTGCCCGCGAATGGATGGTGGGTATCCAGTTCAGCTTCATAGTGCTTGGCTTTGCCATTCCTTTTCCTGTCATCGCGGTCTTCTACCTGCTCTTGGCGGGGGCCATCGCCTCCTCGCCGGACCAGGAGCGATGTCTGAGCCGCAAACTCATCCTGACCTACATCGTGGTCTTCCTGGTATGCTGGCTGCCCTACCACGGGGTGCTGCTGGTGGACGCCTTGTCAATGTTGGGTGTCATGTCCTTCAGCTGCCCTCTTGAGAACTTCATATTTGTAGCCCTTCATGCCACCCAATGCCTCTCGCTCATCCATTGCTGTGTCAACCCTGTCATCTACAACTTCATCAACAAGAACTACCGCTATGACCTCATGAAGGCCTTCATCTTCAAGTACTCTACCAAGACCGGACTGGCCAAGCTGATCGACGCCTCCAGGGTTTCAGAAACGGAGTACTCTGCTGTGGACAACCATGGCCAACTGTAGGACTGTGTTAGAACTCAATAAAGAGACTATTGGAGTTGGAGCTCAGTGACCCAACACTGCCTCGTGTGCAGTCGCTGAAGGGCCATGCGTTATATACCAATGAAGCACTATAAATTACCGAGACCAATCCTTTATATCTTATGGCATAGAAGTGTACTGTACTGTGTAGGCATAGTGACCATAAGTGACCGTTGGCAGGTTTGGTCAATAAGACAGGAAGTCTTAAGAAAGCACTTCCAAAACTTAAAGGACTTTGAGATATTTCTGAGGTTTTTTTCACATGGTGGGGGCGGGGGGGGGGGTAAGGTTAACATCCGGTGTCTTGCAGGAACAACGGCAGGCAAGGCAGTGGGCATGTCAGGCTGTGAAGGGGGGGGCACGGCGGGGGAGAGGCCAGAGGGGG
>JAODJU010000035.1:18000737-18035104 GCA_026776725.1 Gnathonemus echidnorhynchus | reverse complement strand
GGGGGGCACGGCGTGGGAGAGGCCAGATGGGGAGCAGAGAGAGGGGGGCGGGGTGGGGGTCACTTGTCGAGCCTCCCAGCTTGTCATTAGGACTCGGTGAGATGCCAGCGTCCCGCCCCAGACCCAGAGCCTGCTGTTTCACTGGAACTGTTTACAGGCAATGGGAGGACAGGGAGGAATGTGGCCCTGGTGGCTGCCAGGGTCCAGGCGTCAGGAGGGAACCCAGTGGAAAAGCACACTTACTCACCAAAAGTAGAACCGCCAGACTGGACAACACAATAGTGCTTTGTGTTTTTTATCAGAAGGGATAAGCCTTCAGGTAATTTAAAGTATTTGTCTAAATATATATATATATATTTTGTACGTATTCTCATATTTATATATTCATTTATTTGTATTGTTCTGAGCTGTATGACGTGTGCCTCTTGGATCGTTTGGTCATCTAATGGGAAATGCCTTGGATTCTAGTGCTGTTCAGTTTTCAGAAGTGTAAAAGTCCCCTTTGCTCTCTGTAATGGGCTTATTTTGTATGTTTCAGTACTTTCAGTACTGGTATGTGGGACATGGTGGCTCGGAGAGTGAGGTGTGGGTACAAAACCAGCCTGTGTGTGTGTGTGTGTGTGTGTGTGTGTGTGCGTGCGTGTGTGTCAGAGTTTCTGTTTCCTGCTGTTATTTTCCCAGCAAAATTTAGGTGATCCGGTGACTGTAAATTGCCCGTAAACTGATTGTCTCTTCT
The DNA here is from genome assembly GCA_026776725.1 of Gnathonemus echidnorhynchus. NCBI lineage: Eukaryota > Metazoa > Chordata > Actinopteri > Osteoglossiformes > Mormyridae > Gnathonemus > Gnathonemus echidnorhynchus. Next base: position 18,034,368 of record JAODJU010000035.1, on the reverse strand, counting down.
CTCATTTGGATTGTAGCCCACCTTGTCTCTGCTTTCTGGAATAGGCTTCGGATCAGTGCAACCATAATTAGATACAGTTATTGAAAATAGCTGAATAAATGTTACTTTTACCAGATAAATGTCACCATGTTTTAGCCCCTATTGTTCATGAATGTTTGACACGTCAGACATTTTATAAGATATATTTAAACTTTTTCTTCCTGTGATAATATCCCTTGTGCTGCCATATATTGTTAGCAGTACAGCAAAAACACACATTATTATTGTAGTAATAGCATTTTTAAAATGCACTTGGGTAGAAGTGCTACAGGAACTGAAATCATTAAGCTCCCTGATGATTGAAGTCCAGTGAGGGCATAAGGCATGATGTCGTTAACATAAAGCACTGATAGACATGTTGCTATGGTGACAGTGCTACCTTTGTTCTTTCTGAGGGAGGAACTGTGTGTTTGTGGCCTCTATACATTAATGTCACAATGCATGATACAGTGAGTTTCCAGGTCACTAAAGATTATATGATGTTTGCTTATGGCTCTTTTTTATCGTAGTTCTCAATGGTGTGTAATGCTTTACTGTTTATTGCATAATAAAGACAGAAAAAAATAATCTTTTTTGGATTTTTTTATTTTCACTGAGGAATCCTATTCCGTCTGAACGGCCAACAGCTTTTACAGTGGGTTTTCTATATACATGCACACTTTTCACATACATGGACAGTTTGATAACTCCAATTAACCTCAGCATGTTTTTGGACTGTGGGGGAAACCGGAGTTCCTGGTGGAAAACTCACAATGCCATGGGGAGAACATGCAAACTCCACTCACAAAAAGCTGTGTGAGGAAACAGTGTTAACCACAACCACACTGTGCCACATTTCAGCCAAACATTAAATTAATGAAACTGATTAGCTAAAAACCCCAAGAAAATTCTACTGCTGGAATCATATTTTCTGCAAAATTCACAAAAGATGACACGTTTTGAGTGCTTAATTAACAAATTTGCAGCGTAGATTCATGATTGTCTTGGAGCAGTTTCGCATCTGTTTTTGGAAACGTAAAAGGGGGCCACCCACATCGCACACTGAATTTCACTGGAATTCCCCATTAACTGTACCCTTCTCAGAAACTCCCTGCAGGATTTCAGGCAGCTCCTTTCCTTTACAGTATATAGTGTGAGGGCCTCACCTGTCTGCTGCCTCCCATGCACAGCTGGAAGAGCGGGACACTTTCCCTTGGTGTTTCCCTGTACTTTCCCTCTGTGAAAAATGGTCTTGCAATTTAAATAGACTCAGATCAAAGCACATGCTATTCATTGACTTCCCCAGCTTATATAGTTTTTAGTTAATTTACTTCTAGCTACTTAGTACAATGGGCTGACATCCCACCCAGGGTGAACCCCAGCTCTGCCCCCCAACACGACCCTGACCAGGTTGGCTAGAATACGAAAGGATTGATGGATGGATGGCTGGATGGATGGATGGAGTTGGCTAGCTGAAGTTTTCATCCAAATATTTGCCATGAGCTGCATCTAGCTTCCTGGTCCATGACATCACATGTCCGATGAGTGGCCTTCATCTGCCTTGGTGGCCAATGTGTGGGACCCACTGCAGCCCAGCCCGCCCTGTTGTCCTGATGGTGAATGTGTGGTTGGGCAGTCGTCCCAGCTGGTCATTCGTGGGTGGTTCTTCACCACATGCAACGTCCTGCAAGTGAAATCATCAAGGGAGGGGATTTACATCCACCCTGAAGCTTCATATCAGCTGGTAGTCTGTAGTCAGGCCTACACACAGCCAGGTTGCTTTCCTGTAACCTTGTGTGTGCACGGTTATCCAGTTCACTGCTCCGTGGTTTGACCTTTGGGTGTAGACCTTTAACCTGCCTTGTACTAGCTGGGTAGGCTATTACCTTACCTGAAGCTATTTAGATAGCTGTTTACCTAGCTTGGTATAATGTGGGTTGGTATTTTCCTTACCCGAAACCAGGTAGGTGTGTAGCCTGCCCGCTGCAATGTGAGTCAGCCTTTTACTCTTTATCTTAACTGCAGCTATGTGGGTAGGTGCTTAATCTGCCCAGTGTCTAAGATGGGTCATCATGCAGTCCTCTTGCCCTGAGGGCACTAAGGCAACAATTCCTGCTCATTGTGCCTCAGTCAGTAAGGCGGCATGGAGGCGGAACGTACGTCTTGTTCCAGTGAATCTTAAAATAGCAGTGAAATAACCCCAAAACAATATAAACACCCTTCAGACCAGCATAATAGAAGCAGATAGTATTTCCACCCAGAAAGACCTTTCTGGTGAATTCCTGTCAGCCAGACTGATAAAGGGATAGTATCAAGGACCCAGCAGTGTTTTACTTTGCTATTAGACATCAATGGAATCCAACAAAACAGCAGCAACAAGATCCAAGTCAGGCAAACTTGCGTCTTTTGCTGATGCTATGAATGGCTGGATCGTGGGAGAGCTGGGCCTGAATGCCAAGCTTCCCAGTGAGGGCCGTGCTGAAGAACAAATAGGCTTTCTCTGTGCCCCTGTTACTTTATACTGCAGCAAAGGATTGTGGGAATTCCTCGTGTGAGCCATGACCATTAAAATAGAGATGTGAAATGCCCCATAATCACATCATGAAGGGAAATTTAAGTGTCATATCTGCTCGTAGATATTCATAGATTTTTCTGTTGGGCCGATATACACAAAAGCTTTCACAGCTATTTGACGGGAAAAAAAACAACATTAGCCTATTACTCTAAAGAATTTCAAACAATATTATATGTCTCAATTTGCCTGTGTACATAGCTAAATCCCTGATTGGTGTAGTAAGTGTTTAACAAGGGTTTGATGGATGTGATGATGTCATTATTCATATTTCTGAGCTTCTACTTGGCAGCATGTAAACTTCAAACTATGCTGCAGCCGTTGGAGAACATTAAGGTGTGGCTCTATAAACCATAGCTGAGCGGTGAACCTGAAAGTATGTGACACGTCACACAAAGGGAGTGTTTGGGGCTTTGCTCTGATTTAGCCGGCTAGCACGCAACAAAGACAAATGCTAATGTGCTCCTTTAAAGGCTACTGAGGAGGCACAGTTAACAGGAGCTCCTGGCTCTCTTTAACATCCATTTGCCCTAATTTGCCTTCCTAACGTTAAAGAAGTCAGAAAAAAACTGCTTTTCTACTGCTGTTTTTTCCACATTATCTGATTGATTATTTAACACCAGTTTGGCTGAAGCGAATATTTAAAAATGGCAAACAGAACTGCGCATAGACTAAGGTGTTTATTATCATGCTGGTTGGACGCTAAAGTTAGATTCGTTATTTTTAAACTTTTCCCATGCACACACAACTTGGAGACAATTCTTGGATATTTCTTAAATAAACATGGTGTTGTGAGTTTCAGGATTGTTTGAGAACGGGGGCTTGTTCCACAAAGCTGGACACAAGTGCCAAATATCTTAAGTAGGCAACATACACACAACTTTTAGTTTATATACTCAGGGATGGTATCACACAGTGCTGTGTATTACCATCTACTGTTTTTTCCCAATTCAAAGTGTGGATGATTTTTTTTTTGCTAACTAGTACTATTGGGTTCCACAAATCTGGATTTCTTGCTTAGCTGGATAACTTGTCAGACTTAAGATAATCTGGGCTAAATGTAAATGAATAAAATCCATCTAGCTCAGACTACCTTAAATCAGACAAGTTATCAGACTAAGCAAGAAATCCTGCTTTGTAGAACACACCCAGATCCATTAGTTAGTTTTTGTTTACAAATTTGCATAACCCAACAATGAGTAAACAATTTCTTTTTCTTTGTCATTCAAAAAATGAACCATTTGATATAATTGTATGCAAAATCCCTTATCTGTGGATTTGTGAATGGAAAATGGAGGTTTTGTTAATTATTCAAGACTTCCATGATACAGCAGAATAGCTCAGGGATTGGGGCCTGCCCTCCAGGGCTGGGATTTCAGTCTTACCTATGGCTCATTGAGTGTGCAGACTGTAAGTTCTGTGTTGTGTTTCTGACAGCAATTCTAGTTTCCTCTCACGGTCCAAAAACGTGCACCTAGGTGAAGCGGTGTCTCTTTTGCCCAATGTGTGTAATCCTGTATATCACCTGTCCTGTTCTGGAACGGACTGCAGGCACACTGTGCCTCTGTGCTCCATTTATGGAAGACGGGCAGGTGGATGTTTCTCATGTGACAATACTGTGATACACAACACTGTGTGATACCATCCCTGAGTATATAGACCCAATGCCCTGTGTATGACTGCCTATTTAAGCTATGTGGCACTTGTGAATCTTTAGGCATTATTCATGAATTTGTGATAGATAGCGTGGTATCGATACCTAGCAATCTACGGCTGCTGACGTAGGTGTATGCACATTTTTTGTGAGGGCTTGATATACACCAGTATATATACCAGTCAAACGTGTTTGCACACCATAGGTTTTTACCATTTATTTCACAAGCTGCAGATTTTTTATTCTTGTTAAGCACAACACACCCATGTAAAGCTCCTTGTGGCGACTCTGTTGTGAAAGGCACTATATACAAAAATTGAAATTGAATTTAAATTATTCATTGGAAAGTTGAGTGAACAACTATACATGAAAACATAAGTAAAGCAGGTTTCTTTTATAACATGTAAGGAGTATGTAACAGTGCATGTCTGACATCCTGTTAACTGGCTGTGTACGTGGTGATAGTTTTATATATCTGTACGTAAAATGTTTAACATGGTAGAGGCCTGTAATGTACTTGTGTTTGTATTGGAACAGATTGCGAAGACAAATATCCTTATAGGACAATAAAGGCTATCTATCTATCTATCTATCTATCTATCTATCTATCTATCTATCTATCTATCTATCTATCTATCTATTCTAAAAAATAGCACAGTCAAATTCTACGTTGTCCTTTAACTTTAAATGCATTACTTAACTGTTTCATCAAATGAAAAAGAGCGATATGTAATATCCCTTGTAGAAAAAATGCCTCAAATTTTCTCTGCTATTATAGCTGGTAAAGGAGGTTACTTTGATGAATCATAGATATTACATTTTCTTGCTAATAAAGGTACTCAAATGGTGAACATACTATAAATGTATTTGTTAGTAAATGTTATCTTGAGTAAATGTATTTTGTATTTTAGTAAATATTAAGTGAGATACATGCAAATGATCTCATTGTATGCAAAAACTTTTGAATGGTAGTGTATGCTTAAAGGTATGCGTGTAGATTCAGATAGTATTACGGTATGTCTTATGTAATATGCTTTTGGAGTGTCTTCCTTTGAACACTGAGAAAATAAGCTACGTATGAAAAGGTGAGTAAATCAAATGAGTATGCACACTTAAACGACACGTGTCATAGCCTGCAGAATTGTAATTAACCCCCTGTGTGTATTTTGAATTAAACCTGGGGCTATAAAATCAGAATTATGTAAACCACTGCTTAATCCTCCTGGTTTTAGCGGTGTGTATGTATACAGTTCAAATAGCTATCAACTGCAGCTTTGTGAGCAAACAGGGAAGCTGCGGGGAGTTGCTTATACAAGTGTCTGCTGTCACTCTCTTGACAAGCTATAAAACGCTTTTGTTCTCTGCATAACCGCTAAGTAACTGTCCAGACGCTGTGGACTGTAAATGTTGGTTTTTCATATGAACGTTCCTCACAGGAATGAAGTTGACAGCTGTGCTTTTAGCTAATGGTTAGTGTCCGCTGTGGGAGCAAAAGCGTCCATTTCATGGGCAAAGAAAGAATGCCTATCGCAGCCCCTATAAACACCCTCAGTGCTGTCCAGTCCAGTAAAGTTATTAAAACAGAGGGATTTTCCCGTTCAGTCACTTACCTCATTTTATCTAAGTGAGGAGACATTCTTGCACGCTACAAAGGGAGATGACCACAGCTTGTAAGGTACTCATTTTTGGTCTCATTTCTTTAGACTTCCTTCTCTCCGTTCCTAAAACAAAATGTGTTTTTTTTCTTGCTAAAGTTATATATAGTTAGGTAGATAGGGAGGGGATGTGGTGACAGACATTCCGTACGATCTAGGATTTTTGACTTATGAGAAATCTTCAGAGGAATGAAAATCTATCATCTGACTGAGATTGTACGCCATGGTTGATTACCTGGCTCCTCGCTGATGTGGATTAGTGCTCTTTTGCTTTTTGCACGGTCACAGAGAAATCTGATTGCCTCAGAAAGGCTGCGGCTACTTTTGACCAGCAATCACATTTGCTTAATGAGGTCACACCCTCTATTGTAGCTGGGAGACGATTGCAGGCCTGTGAAGGCTTCCTATCCAAGCGGCGAAGGTCAAGCCGGTGTGTCTCGCACTGCCATGCCGGCCTGAAAAACAGCCCTCAACCTCTCTTCTTATCTGCACTTGACACACAAGCTGTGTTGCCTCTTCTCTCTTATCTGCTTTCTAGATGTGTGAAATGTGCAGTGTTTATATATTCTGACCCGGGAAATCTCTTAGCTTATCTTTGTTCATTCAACATGCTGTCTGCTTATGATATAACCTCAGAAATATAAGTTTTCATATATCAGTATATAGGGCCTGCTCTCCTTTTCCTCCACGAAGGCCACCTTCCTGCCTTTTACCGGAGAGGCCCTATACGTTTTCATAAGTATGATGTTGCATCGAAGGTCAGTTCCCCACACCTTTACTACATGTTTAAAATAACTGGCCCTCTGCCTAGGCCTTCCCCTGTGTGTTTAATTTGACGCACTCTAGCCATATTTGTAAAGTAGGGTTTCCGTTAACCTTTCCACCAGATGTGTCGGTACCGCATGGATAAAGTATCTTCTCCTACAAGCGTTTAGAATACCTGTCACCTCCATGGTGTCTTTGCTGGACATTAAAAATGTTCCCACCCCGTGTTTATAGGTCATGTTTAATGTAGCTCTCACTCTGATATTTATGGTGTCAGTCCACCCAAAAGAGCATGTGCTACGCATGTTAAATCAGCCTAATCTAACGTAGATGCTCTCCCTTCAGGGTCTCCAGGGTGGAAGACCTTCGGTGGAAAAAACAGCTCGCTTTCTAGGTCAGCTGTTCTGCCTCTACAGGTTAACATTAACGTTATGATTCTTTTCTCTAGGCGGGGAACAAAATATATCTGAAAGAATATTTGTTATATAATAGCAGGAAATTAATGCAGAGGAGAGGCATGAAAAGAATGCTGGATCTAACGAGGCGTGTTTTTTGTGATACATCACAGTCTGCAGTTGGTGGAGCAGTTTTTGACTGATGTGCTGCTGATGCACCTTTGCGATGTAAGAGGCACCAAGTTCCACCAAGTTCTGATGGGCGTTGGCTCTCTGTGGCCGTATTCATATCAGCTGGAAAATGGATATAACCAGGGATCCTTTTTTATATTAAAAAATATGAGAGTCTTGAGAACACCTGGGGAGTCTCAGGTTGCCCATGGCCGTGTTGAGCTTGTGTTGAGGAGGACACGTCTCCCCCCGCCCAGGTTGGGGGCTGAGCTCCCTGTCCACCTGCAGTCAGGAATTAGCGAAGGCTGAGCCGATGTGCTTGTTGAAAAGCAAAGGGCCACACACCACGTGTAAGCATCCTCAGCCCCTAAACCCCCAAGACTCTCCCAGGCCTGACCAGGAAAGCCGGGCCTCCCAGCAGCACCCTCTGTTTGACCATCAGGAGATCAGCCTGAAAGGAGCCTCTCTTCGGAAGCTTAGCTGAGATCTTTCTCATCCATATTCAAGCAGCCCTTAATGCAACACACAATGAAATATAAATCCCAAGCTTCGTTTAATTAAACACCAACTTGCCTCTGCGACATGGATGTCAGCATTGGATTACCGTGGCCCTAAACTCATTGTAGATGCTTCCATGATGTCACCCAGCAATACATATGAGGGCATCGGCTTCTCTGTTTCTCCTTCAGAAGATCAAACATTGGCTAAAAGCGAGATTTGTTTTGGCATTACTATTTAACCAAGTAATATCATGTCTGTTATAGAGGAGGTTTTCTTACTTTCAAAGCCTTTCTGAGCAAACATTTACCCACAATCCTCTGGGTCCATGGGCAGGACTGTCCCAGGGAAGGGTCTACATTACATGGCCAGGGAGGACATGTGAGCTGCACCGTCATTCATCACTCAGCCACCGGCTGCACGAAAACAAACAGCCACCAGAGACCTGCTCTCTTCCTAATTGTGACAGATGACCTCCAATCCACTTTCAATGGCTCCTTCATTCATCTTGCGGCCGAAAAACAGTCAAACAACAAATAGGAACCCTAAGCTATTATTAGCCTGACGAAATTCCTATAAGATCAGGGTTTTGGTAGACAAAGACTTTTGTGTATATAGGCAACAATCATTCATATTTAACAGACATTTGTTTTCAGAGCAGCATACTTACAATCCAGCAACAGGACACCTCATGTGACCTGAAATGAAAGGAAAACTGAGGGTTTAAACCCCATTATGTTGGAATTCCTAATTTATTGTTTTTATTTATGAATATTCCTGCACATTAATTAGGCCAGCCGTGGTAGCGCCATATCACTTACAGGCTGTCTTTGCATGTCTTAGTGACCCAGACTATAGCACACCCACAGCAACAGACTTGCAGGCACCAGTGGTAAGGCATCGTGGGATTTTGTACTCCCAGGTGGAACGCATTACTGGGCCTGAGCTGGGCGAGCGGTGAATGGTTTGCAGTCAGCTCTGATATCTGCTCTAAGGGCCCAGGTTCCGGTTATTTCCCCGCACTGGCTGTTCTGTACATGGTATGCCCGAAGTATCAGATTGACCTACAGCCGCGAGTTCAGCTAAGGGCACCAGCCTTGCATTTTTAAAAAAAAAAAAAAAAAATGTTGTTGTTGTTTTGTTAGCTTGATAGTTAAGTGCTGGCTGGTTGTGATGCAGCTGACAATCTTGAATACTGTGGCATGCCGGGCCTCTTCGCATTAGCAAAGGAGCATTAGAAGACGACTGAAGGCTTTGCCCTCTCAGGGGCTCCCAGCGTGGGGCTGCTGACCAACAATGGGAACCAGCCAGTAGTGGGGAGGAGGCACCTCCTACTGCAAAGGAGTCAGTGTGGAGTCGCCCCAGACAGGGGAGAGAGGGACCCTCTGCACATCTGCTAAATATATATTTTTTACTTTTACTTGAATCTGTCAGTGTTTACATTACAGACTTCTTGTCTACTTTCTGTGAAACTCTTATTTGCAGATTGAAGTGCACCATTGCCAAATGGACAGGTATTCTTTTTCTGACTTCTCATTCAAGAAAGTCATTTCATTAAGGTGGGGGAGGGGGGAGGGCAGAGAATTTGCTGGTCTGCCTCCTATTCAGCTCTGCTTCTACTTGTAAGTAAGCAGTTAATTGCCAAGGCGTTTTGCATTTCAATTTTAATTTTACTTTTAAATTATTACATTACTTCCACTAACCTCGTAACCTTCCTGGGATTACTCAGGTGCCAAATGTATGGGAGTACACTCCTTTCCTCTATTACCATTTTTAGCTTTGACAGAATCTCTCCCCAGTTATGAATTGCAGATAATTCGATTTCAGAATGCTTCTGGAATATTTATGTTCCACAGAGTCTGAGGCTTACGCCCATAACCATTTAGATAAGGAATACATTTATACCTGAGTCAAGGCAGTATTTCGTCTTTCTTTTCTCGTAAAAGCACTTTTTTGAAAAAGTAACGACAAACCGGAGCAGTAACTTATGGTCGACTTCTCCGAAACTTATTTGCTGCCAGAAAAAGCTTTAATAAATCAAATACACAAATAGAATTACAGTCAGTACATTACAGCCAACATTTTTTTGAGAACTTTATTATTATTATTATTATCATTATTATTATTATTGTTGTTGTTGTTGTTTGTTTTTTCTACAATTCTACTGTAACCTGCATTATTCTGTTTATATTAAGTTCAGGGTCAGTTGTGCTAGATTTCACTCTGTTTGTTTTGAAGCCGGGATTTGTGTGTTTGAGGATTGAATTTTTCAGAGGTTTTGGTTGAGAGATGAAAAAGTTTTTTTTTCCTCCTTTTCTGGGATTCTTTTCTGTTTATCTTGGGAAGTATATGACAGGAAAATACACAGGTTCTGTGTGTTTTCTTAAAAGGACACAAAAAGTCTATCATAATGTCTATGAATATTTGAATATAATAGATTAGCGAAGAATAAATGAAATTAGCTTAAAAATGTTAACATTATACTGTTTTGGAAATTATACAGCAAGGCTGCTTATTTAGCTGGCACAGACATCAGACTTGTTTAATGTATTGCACTGTGTCTGTTTCCACTAAAACAAAACCATCACAGCTGTCGTTATACGAAGCACTCTCTTGGCAGAGATGTCTCGAGTTTTCTTCTCTTCTCTCACAATTTCTCCTGTCACCCTGTCTTTCAGTGGGTCGAACAGCACATTGTGATTGATCTTGGAGATCCGTCAGGTTTCGAATGTGACATGGAGATACGGAGCCCCTGGGACAGAGAGGGGAGGCTCTCCACGCAGACAGTAGGCCCATGCTCGGGGGTGGGATAGATCGGTGGGTTAGGGGGTGACCCGGCATTGTCCAGGATGGCACTGACACCGACTCCAACTCCGACTCCCCATTCCATGCCTCATTGTGCAGGAATGACACCCCCCCAGGGATCGGCCTGCCTGACACCCAACACCCGACCGTGGCACCTGCCTTACATCCCCTCGGATCAAAACAGCGTGGCGTTGAGTTTCTGCTCCTCCCGTGACTGGAAGGTGCGGGTTAGCCCTCCAAGGGCCCCCACAGCATGTCCCATGGGCCGCTATCCCTGACCTGTGAATGCGTGCATTGGTGATTGGACATTGTTCATTTCTTGCATTGTTCATTTTTTGCAAAGACCCCAGAAGTTCAACTGCAAACAGGAACAAATAGAGGACAGACAAGCACAGAACATCGACCCTCTGCATGCAGATGGTTGCATGAATATCGGTATGAGCAGGACTCGCACGTTAAAACAGGCATGGACAGGCATGAAAGTCAAACACACATAACAATGGCCCATGTGATCAGCATGGGCCTCATTCTCCTCTGGGGGTCATACAGTATCACCACATTGTTTAAGGACTGTATTCTTTATGGTAGCTATTTTCAGATGATCTATAATGGGATCAATATTGACAATGTGGACAAAATAATCCATATAGGCCGAATTGTTTTGAGAGGATCAACTGTATGGTATGAATGAATAATAATGGACCTTTTTGATGAATGGAGTAAAAACAGAATTGCATTAATATACTGCACCTCACTGCCAATGTTAGACCAGTATTCTGTATACCAGGGGTAAGCAGCCCTGATCCAGGAGCGCTGGTGTCCAGCAGGTTTTCTGTCCTACCTGGTTCCCAATGAGTCACAACTGATCTCAGGCAGATAGTAACTCATCAGGTAGGACAGAAAATCTGCTGGATACTCCAGGATCAGGGCTGCCTACCACTGCTGTAGACACTGGAAAGTAAGTGCAGAAAGAAAGATTTTCCTTGTTTCAGTAAATACCATATTAACACTGGTTATGCTCATGTGAGATGGAGTAATGACCTAAATGAAAATTCATTTCAGACCAAAGTAGTACAACTATGCAAATAAAGTTTTTGCAACTTCCATTCCAAAAGTTAGAGTCCATCTGCCAGCGTGAAAAATAACAGAATTTTCAGTAACACTTTTCTAAAGGCCATGTTTTGGTAATTTATAAACACATTCATAACAATTAATAATTTATTCATAAAGTATTATAAACATGGCTATAAATATTGTAATGGTCAGTACAAACGTTAAGGATGCTTTGCACTGCATTATAAAAGTATCTATAGTGCATCATAGATGGGAGCTTCATAAGGCAGTCATAATGCATAATAAACATGGCTGTAATGTGTTATGCCTTTTCATAAATATTTATAGCTATGTTTAAAATGCTTTATGAATGCATTATTAATTGTTATGAATGTATATATAAATTACCAAAACATGGCCTTAAGTAAAGTGTTGCCAAATTTTTGCATTTGTGGATAGAAAATAAAGGACCATGAACCACAGCAAACAAGTGGTAAGGATGTCTTGATTGGCAGCTGAGTGACGCCATGTAAACACTGCAGTTGTCTGGAAGTGTCAGTCTTGCAGGCCTAGCAGCCTTTCCTGACTGCAGAAGCACGTCTACTGGGGCGCGTGAACAAAAAGGCCTGCATGTCACAGATCCAAAGGAAACATACTAAAACGTAAATTAAATGGCTTGATGGAGTTCATTCAGAGCCAGAAGTACTGGCAAGCTCATTCTCAGGCTTCGGAATTCTATTAGGGTGCTTTAAACCTGCATTTAATAGTTTGCTTGCTTAGTTTCATCGTAGGATTTATTTTTCAGCAAAGCCGCTGAGGTCACGCTTAGAAGCAGCTTGGGAATGGAACACTACTGCTTCAGCTGGGTCCGCAGCGCCTGTGTGGTCCTCCTTGTACCTGCAGGGAAGTGTGTGTGTGTGGGGGGTAGGCCTTCTGGATGCTTTAGACATTGGGTTTGAATGGAGGGCAAAAGCTAGCAGCAGGTTTGCTCTGGGGGTCTTTAAACACAGGCACAAATGGCCATTCATCCTCTGAACTCCTACATCCACCCACTCCTCCTCCATCGATTAAAGAGCTGCCTGTCTGCGTGTCAAGCGTCCGGCACCCATGAAGGCATTATAGTACCTTCAGAGGGCAGGGTGGTTGAGCACACAGGCCCAGCTGCCAGAGGGCGACCAAGGCCTGATCCCTGTCACTCACCATCGCTGTGAGCGAGGTCAATCGGCAGAGGAAATGTGCAAACAGGAGGATGTGTGCTTTGTGATGGAGATGCGCAGACTGACCGTCCCCCTTTATTTTTACTGACCGGTGTTTGTGTTGACAGCTCCAGGCATGTTTAGTAAGCGGGACTTAGTTAATGTCTGCAAATTGTGTGGGACAGGCACAAAGCATTGTGGGTAATAAACAGCTTGTTTCAGCAAAAGGGAACAACGTGTTCTTTACATGCATATACAGCGATGGGCCGAAACATTCTGCCCACCCCTGTGTGAAGCAAATAATGTTCACTGTTTCATAAAAATAATGTCAACTATCTCTGTGCATGTCAAGTTCTGAGATATATTAGACGGTAAGCTAATATTCGGCACTCATAGTCGACATGGTGAATGCAGAAGAAATAGGCATGGATAAACATCTGAAGGACTTTGACAAGGGCCCGATCTGACCCAAATCTGACCCGAAACTGCAAGGTTTGTGGGATGCTGACGGTCAGCCATGGTGAGAACTTACTGAGAGTGATCTGAGGAGGAAAAACCACGAACCGAACAGGATTTCGGGCAGCCAAGACCCATCGATGAGGGATGTGAACGAAGGTTTTCCCATTTGGTACAAACCAACAGAAGGGCTACTCTGGCACAAATTGCACATGGAGCCTGTCTCCAGCTCTAGCACGACAGCCTCATGACTCCTCCCAGCTAACCCCATTTAAGCTTTAACAAGGTTATCTGTCCTCTGAGAATCAGCTGGCTTTTAATTACATGAAGTACGTGCAGGTACAGCACTGGTGATCAATAACCTTGCTAATGTGACAGGTTCACCAAAGTATACCTCTGTCCTATTGCTTTGTTATTCTACTGGATGATTGTTTGTGAGACCAAGCCTTAATCAAAACGATCTCCAGTCATCACAGATTGTCAAAGTAGATTCCTTTGTCAATGGGAGCACCTTTTACTCATGGTCAAATCCTAAGAAAAACAAACCGGGAATTTTGATAGGCTGGAACACACATGTTGATAGTGCTTCTACTCTTTCTCATGAACGATGAAAAAACTGTAAGTAGAACAGTAACTGTAAGTGGAATTCCCAGGAATAAACGGCAGCTTAACTTGGTGCTTCACATGTGAAAACCCCAGTGTTTCTGCTACTGACTGTGGTGCTGCTGTCAACTTTTGATTTTATTCTACCATCATGAGACTGGACTTCCACAAAACCCAAGACTGTTATGATGTGTGTGATTTATGGAAAATGGTGTGTGACTGTCTTCACCTGCTGATACGAATGAGCCTGATGGAGGAGATCACAGAGTTTGTGAGGTCCAAGCCGGAACCATGGTGGAGCTACCAGCGGGGAGGAGGGGTCCAGTGTCACCCTGCCCGGCCAGCCGCCTGGGTACCTGCCTCAGTGGGCCGCCAGCCTCGCTCCACGCTACCGAAGCCAGTGGTGAAATTGCAGCGCTGCGCATGCTTGGCTGTTTGCTTTGGCGGCTTTGCTGTTTTTCTTCCTGTAAATCCTTTATCGTCCTGATGCCAAGCAGAAGCACGCTGAAGCATTTGGATTTCATTTCCTTGCGGCGGGGGAGCGTGCAGACAGAGGGCTGGAGATCGGCCCCCACTCAATCTCGTTAAGTGCATTAATTGCGTACAAAGTTCCTCCCAAACGTTTCAGCATTGGAATGGCCTTTATGTTTCAGCCTTAAATCCACTCCAAATGAAAACACTTAAGTGATGTCTTTAGCCCCATTTAACTGGAGTCTTTTATCAATTATTTATTTTTGATTAAAACAAACTAATTCAGAAATACACACACACACACATTTATATAAACTGTCAAACCTTAAATGCTACCTATGTAAAATAAACAGAAACAGTTACACATACTTCATTGATCCCCATGGGGAAATTCTCTTTACTCCTCCCCCAACCTGCTATCTGTAGGCGAGAGTAAGCTGGCCATGAATAAGCCACCCAAAGCAGCACACAGGGAGCTGGAAGTTAAGGGTCTTGCTCAAGGAGCTGCAGGTGCGCCAAGGCCGGGCTCAAACCAGCAACCTTCTGGCGACAAGCACAGAGACTCAGCCCACCAAACCACAATCTGTCGAAGGATCAGAACTATAAAAAGAAGAAAGAGTCAGAAGCAGGGTGGCCTGAGGCCTGTACTACGAAGTGGGGTTACTGGCTTATTGGGGTAACTTGGCAGATTTAAGGTAGTCTGGGCAAAATGTGAACGGATATGAAGTCCATTTAAACTGTGGTACCTTAAATCCGACAAGTTACCCCGATAAGCCAGTAACCCCGCTTCGTAGTACAGGCTGCTGGTAAGATGAGGTGATGTTTCCCCAAGGAACGCCCAGAGACACTGAAAAAACCCAGACAGCACAGAGGCAAATAAATCCCACCTCGCTGTGAACTGCTGAGCAGTAACATCGAGAGATTAGCTCCAAACAAAGGATCAGCGTTACACCAAGGGACTCCCGCTTCACAGAAAACACATTCATCCCAATGGGATTGTCCCAGACGGAAAACCTGTCGCTGAAATGCAGGCCTTTGCTCCTGTTCCTTGGCTGCGCTCTTCTCTTGCCAGTCACCCTCTGGGGTCACAGGTTGACTTCATCTGGTTACACCAGCAACTGAAGTTACCAATGCAGCTTACACCAAATGAACAAACAGCGTCTAGACAAAACAGTCTCAACGAGAGTCAGCAGGGAAAAAGAGACCTTAATCATATGGGGGTGCGAGTTTTTAATTCGTGCACAATATAAAGCAGCAGTCTGTAGTAGTGTTAGGCTGTCATAGATTCCCCTTTAAGCGCCAGAGACACTGACATCCCACTTACATCATGGGTCATGTCAGAAAAAGTACCTTGAATTGGAGTTACATCTTTATTAACACAGAGAGGCTCTCATACAGAGGGAATAAGCCATGCTGAAAGAATGTGCTACATTTTACTGTGTTATTAACCTCGCCTCTCTAAGGACGTGCCCCAAATGTAGCTAGATTTATTTTCATCTACTCATTTCTGTTTTGTTTATTTTTATAACTATTTTATTTCTTCACCAACTGACTGAATATTTGTTGTTTTAGTCATTCCAAAGAAACTGGAATCCTGAGTGGTGTTTAGATGTTTTGAGACTCCCGTGTAACAGGCACAGGTGTCGTGGTTGGCTGGATATGCATTTTGTTGGTGTGGCCTGGAAACCTATGAGAACTAACTAATAAAATAAACGGACATGTTTTAAGGTATAGCATCCTGGACAGTGAGCAACCATTTCTGTGTATCAGCTGAATATCAAACTTTAACTGTGTGTCGCACTAACTGTGTGATTAAAATGACAATAAAGACCTACTTTAATTGACTTGACTGTGTTTCATTTTTTCCATATTTGCACATTGTGTTAACTGTTGTCGTATCACCCTGGAACCTGCAGTGACCAGAGCTGATGTTCCATATATACATGCCTCCATAGGAGAATCTGGAACGGTTTCATTCTCTTTGCTGAAGCTGGTCATTCAGCAAGATCAAAGACTGCGTGACTGTTGTTGGCTGAAGAAATAAAGGCTATGTAAATTAATTATGCCTACATATGAGAATAATGAAAAACATTCCTACTGCATGTTTATTACATTTAACCCCAGAGTTTTTCATTTTATCCTACTGTTTTATGAAAATTCTTCTGCTCATACAGTATAGCATCTTTGCATGATACAAATGTTTATTGGTATATTATGTAATTCATCTGTCAACCTATCAGCCTCCAAATCCAGTTGACAGTTTCCAGACAGCCAGCTGATTCACTGCACCTGCTTATCATTACTATACATCTTCAATATCGTCATTGTCTTTTGCCATATTGTGAGGTATGGCAAGTTTCTCCATATTGAACATCCTTCCCATTATGATTTCTGGCTATTTTTGACTTCCTCTGTGGTTATGACTTCCTGCCCATGTTCTCTGACTTCAATTTGCACTTAGCAGTTTGGATTTGGTTTTCTCTCTGTTCCTGTTATGACTCCTTCCAATTTTTCTGGTTTAGATTCTTGGATTGTGCTTTGACTGGACATGGATCCAGCAGATGGATCCAGACCCCATTCATCACAATGTAAATACTTAAAATTTTAAGGCTACCATTATCCAGTTGAACTGTGCCTTTTATCATTTAAAATTATGAAGTGCTGCCTAGACCCTGTTTTACCACAGTAACAAAACCAATTAAAGATAAAAAAAATTATAAAATATACCCACTGGTTAACAATCTAATTGTCAGTTCTTTCAGGTTGATTTTAGCAAGAAAAAATAGTTACAGTTGTCAAGCCTTGCAGGATATACTCCACCGTTTCTCCCTACGCTGCTTGGGAGAGCATCCTGTCACCTTGCTCAGGAAAAGAGGTTGGAAGATGGATGGATGGATGGATGAAATACTTACAAATATGCCCATTGTATCAAATAGCACTTCTCTTATCCTAAAATCCACACATGCAGTGTAACTGTAGAAGCTGCAAATTCATTAACGGCTAAGTGCTTCACTATCATACTTGAAATGACTAATGAGGCAATTTGGAATTGCATCAAATACCACAACAAAGAGGCTTTTAAACATGTCCTTAAGGAACCCAGGACACCCTGTATCTGCACCACCAGCAAACCCCATGCAAAGAGCAAAGCACTCACTGCACTTTTTATTAGCCAAGTCACATGTGTCAGTGCTGGAAGAAGATAAAGAGGAGCTATAGGAGTTATGAAGCAGGGGATAAAATTTATGGGAGTTAAAGAATGGATGTGGTGGATAAAATTTATGGGAGTTATGGAATGGATGTGTTGCATAGAATTTATGGGAGTTATGGAACGGATATGGTGGATAGAATTTATGGGAGTTACGGAACGGATATGGTGGATAGAATTTATGGGAGTTACGGAACGGATATGGCGGATAGAATTTATGGGAGTTATGGAATGGATGTGGCGGATAGAATTTATGGGAGTTATGTAATGGATGTGGCGGATAGAATTTTGGGAGTTATGGAATGGATGTGGCGGATAGAATTTATGGGCGTTACGGAATGGATGTGGTGCATAGAATTTATGGGAGTTACGGAATGGATGTGGTGCATAGAATTTATGGGAGTTACGGAATGGATGTGGTGGACAACTAAGCATCTACTATATCCAAATATTTCACGGTATGCAAAATTTAAAATATGTGTAACTTTCACAGTTCCAAAATATTCCAAAAATAAAATTCTATCTGTATATTCACCAAGGTACCATAAAAGGCGCTAAATTGGGTTCCTGCTGAATCCACTCGTTGTTCTCTCCTCTTTGGCCTTGGGTCCGACTGACTGGCCAAAAGCACCATGTGCCCACATTGATGCCAAGCTCTCTGGCCGCCTGACTTTGTTTCATAAGCTGCAGCCTGGCTCATGCAGTCAGATCTCGCAATGTGGCTACTGCAGGCTGCTCAGTGCCTGTGGTTAGAAACAAGCACTAGGTCTTCCGGGCTTCTTCGTCGCACATTCATCTAGACGGCGGTTGGTTTATTAGGAAAGGAACTATACTTGTAATGAAAAGGTTTCTGTGTGAAATCTTGCCTGCTGAGAGATTCATGAGCGAGTTGCTTGCTTAAGTAAATAGGTATCTCAATAAATCTAATATAACACACTATGCATGGTTAATATCATCTCCTGGGTGAGTAAATAGTCTGAAATGCTGGCAGCTGTTCATTGGAAACAGTGAGAAGGATTTATCCTTAAAACATTTGGTAAATAAGGGCAGTTACTAGGAAAGGCTTCTCAGAAATGAATCACAATTTTTTCCATATTTATTACTGTGTTCCTCAGGTTTTCTATTAGAAAAACCTTCTCCGCTGTTGGCTGCTTTTTTTATTGTAGAGCTCAGGGGCTGCTGATTGATTGGGCAAATGTTTGTTTCCAAATGTAACGGTGGTGCATCAGCCCTACTTTAATCCACACTGTCCCGCTGATGAGAATTGACAAGCAGTCTGCTTGTGGTATGTTAGTTGTGTGTAGTTGGATATGAGGTGTAGAGGTTCAGGAATAAACCTTTGATAAAATATGCAGAGAATAAAGATGATAAGAAGCGTTTGTTTGGTGTTATTGCCTTGCGTTTTCTATCATCAATTTTATACCTTTGGATTTGTTTTTGGTTCCGCAATAAAACTATTGTTGTGAACAGTCTGGTCTGATTGATGACCAAAAAGCAAGCTTATTTAAAAAAGCACTGTTTTATTAGACATGATGGGTGACGCTGGCATGGAAGCCATGTAGGGCCAGTGAGTGGCTCAGTGGGCTACATATCTCTGCCTGTGATTGGAGGATCATCGAGCCCTGGCCCTGGTCTTGGCAGAACAGTCACATGTGCATGGGCCTTTGAGCGAGGCCCTTAAACCCCCAGCTCCAGGGGCGGCGCATGTTAACTGACCCTGTGCTGTGCCCCCCCCAGCAATCGAGAGCAAGACTGGGTAGGTGAAAAGTAGAATGCCAATGTAAAGGTACTGGTGCAAATGGCAAGATGCAAGGATTTTATCACTGTCCAGAGCAACATTCAGCAGAAATTTCACTTCCGGGACTAGGTGTATCAGGCATATAAAGTTGTCGTCCACTGAATATCCAGTTGCAAGTTTAGAAAATCTATGATAGAGGCCTGTATGACAGTAGGGGGACCTAGTGTTCTACTTCCTGTTCCTGCCTGGTGGTTAACGGCTCTCCCTCAGTCATTTAACCTTCCTTATGCATAATGTGTAATCTGTTTTCTGTGTACTTTCTCTGTAAGGCGTCTTTGAGTTCTTGTAAAAGCGCTATATAAATAAAATGTATTATTATTATTATTATTATCCGTCATTCCACCTCAGAGTGAATAACACGGCAGTATCAAGGTCCTGCCATCCATAACTGTCTCCTAGGCCTCCAGGGTTCACTGGGAGTCCCGCCTATAAGCGCTGACAGATCCAGCACACCCACAGCCTCATTCATCATCTCACGCGCGGTGCCCGGTGTGCAGGAACTCGATACGCCCTGAGACGTGCCGGCCAACAGCAACACGCAGCCCGTGCTGGGGGCATGACATCATTCACATGGGGCTTTTCCGATCAGAGATGATGTAAGTTGTTTTTAGGCAAAAATGGTCACGTATTTCAGAGGATTCTGGGTGGATGCATAAAAAGATGTAATGCAATGTTATGCAACTTTCAATTCGTTCCTTTAGCATATATCATTTTGTTGTAGACAGAGGAGAGTCCATTTCAGTGACTCTGCCCCTGTGAGTCCCTAAGACCTGAGGATCAATGATATTAGATCCCCACACATTTTACACAAATGTAGGGTCCATTGGCTGACCTGGGCTTGTGGTTTGCAGTCGTACAAAAAAAAGTGGAGCTCTTATAAACCCATATGTGTTTATCTCAGACAATCCCACAAAAAGCCCAGCTGTGGATATTTACTGCCTGGAACATATGGTGATTTATACAGGGAATGTACTGTATATCCAAACTGCGCCCTTGTGCAAAAGTTAGTCAAGATGTTCTTGGTATAGCGGTCGTCACCCCTGTGGTCCCTGAGCAACTTCGGTCGATAAACTCTGGTCTCCTTACGTGGATTTCTGCATTTCTTGAGTATATTTTCTGTTGGCATGTTCCCTTGCAATGTTAATGCTTAACTTGCAAAAAATTCTGCAAACTTTCTTCCATGAATTCTGCTCTTTTCTTGAAAACAGGCCTTCAGAAAGTGCAAGCAAAATTCTGGTACTTCATCCTGCATTAATACTGAAAGTAACTCAAAGGAAGCCTTTGGTAGTTCAGATTGTACATGGATGAATTGGAGTAACCTTTCAATCACTCTTTAAGAGGCTTTTTTGGATCCCCTTTTGATGCTCAGTGTTAGGGGGACGGTTTCCATGAGAGCCTCGTAGACAAGCAGCCAAGAAAGGTATCACCATTCAGAGGCCTGCCTTCAACACACTGGGCTATGGGTAGGATTAAGGTTAGGGTCCACTGGCGAGCATGATATCAACAAACAACTCCACAGTAAATAGCTTTTCTTGAATTGTAAC
This sequence comes from Gnathonemus echidnorhynchus, assembly GCA_026776725.1. Lineage (NCBI taxonomy): Eukaryota > Metazoa > Chordata > Actinopteri > Osteoglossiformes > Mormyridae > Gnathonemus > Gnathonemus echidnorhynchus. Next base: position 18,013,506 of record JAODJU010000035.1, on the reverse strand, counting down.
AAAACACTTGTCCCAAGAGAGAAGCAACATTCAAAAAGTCATTAGAGATTTATATTGCCTTAACCTTGGCAATATTCCGTTAAGCTTTTAACGTATCTCTATATGTTTTTTGAAAACCACAAATGTAAAAATAAGTATAAGAAATGAACTTAAGCTGTAATTTAATAATAACAATATATCCAAATCTGAGTCAAAACATTATGTCAACCCCATGTGAAGTGAAAAATGTTAACTATCTTGTAAAAATGGTGCATGTCAAGGTCTGGGATGTATTAGATGGTAAGCTAACATTCACTTCTCGAAGTCGACATGTTGAATGCAGAAGACGTGGGCAGGGATAAAGATCTGAGCGACTCTGACAAGGGCTAAACCATTATGGTCAGACGACTGGGTCAGAGTATTACTGAAACGGCAAGGCTTGTGGGGTGGTCACAGTCAGCCAGGGTGAGTGCTTACTGAGAGGGGAGGAAGGAAAAAAACTCAATCTGCCAATATATATATATATATATATATATATATATGTACTGTACATTATATGAAAAATATTCTAGCTATAAATTACCACAATATTTAATGGCGGGATACAAACCTTCATTAAAAAACAGTGAAATACCGGACAATCAGGGGAATATTTTAATGCAGAATCCTTAATGTAGACTATGCTGCAGGGAATGCATAATAAAACCAGCTGTTGGTCATATATCTCCATAATGCATGATGCTATGATCCCATGTTTCCGATGTAATCAGCTGTAGTTGCATTCATACTCTGCCTGCCGTTTATGATATGATCAATGACTGTATATCTTTATGATTAAAACACTTCTAATATGAGTTAGTGAGGTTATTCATGGCATTTGTGTTACAAATCTTGTGCCACTGAATCTGGAGCATTAATCACCGTCACCCTTGCTTAGATATATTAAACTATGTGTTCAGCAGATTCTGTTCTTGGGGATGGGTACCCTTTGTGGTTATGCCTCCCATCTGTTCTGCATACCTGGGGGTGATGTTCAGCCCTAACTGCACCTGTAGGGAGTGTAGGTCCTCACGACCTTACTGAAGTGAAACCATACTTCGTTATAATGTTCAGAGGGGGCAGCAAATGCCTATCACGGCATTCAGGAGAGCCAGAGTGACTGCTTCAGCCAGTAAGCATTCGTTAAACAGCTCAGTGGGGGGAGACTGACGTCTCTCTTATAGGCTCCCCGTCAACGTTGTCAATAGACATAGACTGACTGTCTCTGCAATAGGCCCTCATCTCAGCAGTCAATGGGCGTAGACTGGCTGTCTCTCCTAACATACCTTTGTTATAGTAGCTCAATAGCAGCCTCCCTGCCATTGGCTTATGACCCAAGAGCATTTGCCCAAGCACTTTCTATAAGGAATAAAAGGAATGTAAATCAGATATCGGAAGTTTAAAGGCCTTTAAATCACAGACATTCTCAGAATAGTTGAGTGAAGGCTATTTAATATTAATAACCTATTCACTGACATTGGTATCTGCACAGGTTATGGATATTGCAAGAATTTATCAGTGTGCACTCATAATGACAATTTAAAGCTACATTATTTTAAAATACTCTGGGTAGGGGGATCAGTGGGTAATACTGTCGCTTTTACGCCACCAGAACTGTAGGGTCTATTAGTCTGAATGTTCTCCTGGAGTCTCTCTGGGTTTATTCTGATTTCCTCTCACAGCATAAAATATGGAGGTAACAAAAAAGTTTTGAAGTACATATAATTACTAGTCAAAAAAACTTTTGAATTTCAATGCATGTTAAAATTGATCTGAATCTCTTTCACTCAGAGCTGTTCTGAATCGTATCCAGTCAGAGCTGATCTGAATTGTATCCAAGCAGAGCTGATCTGAATTGTATCCAACCAAAGCTGATCTGAATTGTATCCAGTCAGAGCTGATCTGAATTGTATGTAGTTAGAGCTGAGTCAAATCTTATCATTTGAATCCATCACCATATGAAATCCTTGCTCAGTCAAAGTGTATTGAATGGATGCATGATAAATCTTGTCTTTTTGGAATCAAAATACAATACAATACATTTTCTACCTGTGGTAGAAAAAATATAAATCAACCTCTCTGATAATAAGACTCTGGACCTCTCAGTTGATGAGTAAAGTAATGTCTTTTATTCGGGCAATCCAGCAAAGTGCACCCGTCACACACCAAGTCACCCCAAGAACAGCCAGCTGATAAACCATAACTCCCAAATCCCTATAAGGGCTTCTAAGTCCTGATTGGTCACAAAAAACCAACAAACCAAGCTGAAACGTATAACAAACACAATTCTCCTGCTCTATTGGTTCACCTTGGTAGCAAGGTAAAATCCACCCATTTTCCATTGATTAATGATTAACACATTGACGTATTGTCATTGAATCACTGCAAATACATGGTTAACATAAGATTAGTATAATTAATGTAACAATTACTTATACATTTGCACTACCGCGTAACATAGTGTATATTTTATTAAGCTATAACTCTTTGTGCACCAGTTGGGGCAGCTTCGAGTCTCTTCCAGCCGGTGGTTTACGCACCCCCCCCCTTTTGCTCCGCTGTCAGTCTCTCCAAGGTCCGAGCTGCGGAACTAACTGCAGGCAGCTATCACCAAGCGAGGTCACACAGTATTCGAAACAATGTCTTCTTGCCTAAGGCCTGAGACATAACAGATCCAATATGCCTCCCCTCCCGGGCCTACCAATGTCCAATTTTCCTTCCACAATGTGTATTGTGTTATTTAAGAGGGAATCAGGAGAGATACGCGCCGCCAGTATAGAACGTATAGTTAGATAATTCGGTATGGCTAAATTGCCCATTGTGTGTGTGTGAGTTTATACCCTGCAATGGCCTGCCAGTCGTCTGCGTTTATTTGATAAAAAAAAAAAAAAAAAAAAAAACACACAACCCCACTGGCAGAAAACTTACATAGAAAATTATACTAAATTGTTGTGGACAAAAATGGAGCATCTCCAATGAGCTCCAGGGAATTTGGACTATCAGCAAATTCATTTCAGTTCTGTTTTGTCTACGTGCCTTCTCATAAAAAAAGATATATTAGGCTCCTTGTGGTCTGTGTTCTTTGAAAGTTTATTGGAAAAAATTTCTACATGCAATCCAGAAAAGACCAAAAGTAACGCTCTTCTTTGTTGTATTTTTTACCACGAAGAGCCGATTAAATGAAAAGCCCATAAAATGTGAGAGAGTTACACCAATCAGGACGGCACATTGGAGGATGTGACATGGAGATGGGCCACGAGAGACGGCGGTTATTAAAGCTGGTGTTTCCCTTTTCAGGGAAAAACAGGGAAATCCAAAGGCAGCCATTCTGCAAGAAGAGGAAGACCCGGGGTCCTGAGAAAACACGAGATGGCTCAGGAGGAGGACAAGTTTCAGGACCTGGGCCAGATTACAGAGGGTGGAGAGTAGAAGGAACAAAGGAGATGCAGACTGAAGTGACACAATGGTGCCGCTTACCTGACCCTGCCCTCAGTCTGCATCGCCACACCCTCACAGCTGGACAGAGAAGAGTTGTTTATATAAGGCTGTTTGGCAATGTATAAATAGCAATACCTACTAACATCAAGATGCTTGCACTGATTAGTGAAATTCTACAATTCATAATTTATTCATTCATCACAGGCTCCAGTTGCAAAAAAAGAAATCATGTTACAGGATATTTTGGTGCTGAATACAAGCCAGCTTCAGGCTTTGTTTTGCTCTTAGCCTGTTGCAGAAAAGTCAAGAATGCAGCCGAATGAATGGAAGTTATTTTTATAGTCAGCTATTCTGTTCTTCCCGAAATGTTTCTTTTACAGGAGAGAAGATCAGGAAAGATGTTTCAATAATAAAGGCATCTGTTTGTTGAAGTAGTTCAGGAATGATACTTACGGCCAAATCTCCCAATGAGAGCCACTGATGGATTTTTGACTGGAGCATTTATCTGCACTGAAGAATTTATAAAATTGTTAACAGTAAGTCTCCTTGAAGAAAGTATGTGCTATACAATGATAACTGTTATTATCCTGTTGAAAATGTTAAATAAATGTCTCGTTACTGTGTCAGCTCATGGTAACCAGATATACTGATTGTTTTCAGGCAGGACAACACCTCCCGTTTCCCACGATGCCTTGAGTCAGAAAGCCAGCATGTGATACCTACTTGAAGTGCAGGGGGCCCTTGGAAACACCTCCTTGGTTATGCAACTGCTGCGGTTTTGTGAGGGTCACTGGAAATATAGGGGCACGAATACCACAGTGTCACAGCCAATTAAGCACTTTAATTATACTGGCAAAACCCCAGGCTGCCTGTGGGCTGATGCCATGAAATATTACCTTGACACACCATGAAGGCTCAAAAGCTAAAGAAGATCTATAGGCAGGAAAACAGCAGGAAATAACGCAACATTTGGGGTTTCAACCACTGCTGTTTCCATATACCTGAACCAGAACAAAGATGCAGGCAAGAATAGAAAGTTGTGTGTATTCCAGCTCATTCATCACAAAGGGCATCGCTGCACCGTTATGAAGTACAGGAGTGGTGGATGAAGAATGACTTTCAGATTAACTCATAAATAATTCTGAAAATATTGTTGTGGTCTCTGTATATTAAAATATGTGTGCTCATTTTTTTTTTTTTTTGGGGGGGGGGATTAATTTAATTGCTTTCTTTCTGGGTTTCTGGTGGGTGAAGAATTAACTTCAGAATTTCGTACAAATAATCTGCTTTGTATCATAAAATATTTTAAATTAATTAATTCAAAGTTTAAAAATCACTAAGTGACAGGGATTCACATGAACTTTTTTACTAGTTTTTTTTTGCATTTTGCTAGCTATCACATAATTTCACATTTACTTCTGGATAAATGTGGACAAATGTGGTCTTTAAAACCATGACTAACTGACATTGTGTGGATACTTGTTCACTATGGACTTTCTCCGGCAAATCCCAGGACGGCCCACATAGATGCAGGACCTCAGAAAGTGTAATTAAACTGTTCTGGAAGTACTCCAGGGCCGCCCTGGTCTGGGGCCTTGTTGCTGACACTAGGTGCATGTTCCTGTGAAGGTCTTCCCTGATTGCTGAGGGCATCAGCCATGGTCCAGGTGTTTAACACCTGTGTTTCCACATCATCAGAGCATCACAGACAGCATCAATCTATCCCAGTGGGAGTGAAGGGACATTACAGTCTTCCAGAAAAATCTATCCCTGCTATTTAACAACCTCTGGTTTTCCAGAGGTGATAGCTGAAATTGGGGGTGATGGCTCAGTGGAATAACTTGGTATTTGGTGAATATCCGTTCTTCAAGCATGCAAAGAAATAATACACCAGAGCCAGGAAACATTCATCTGAAGAATGAATCTCCTTGAAGAAACTGAGGTATATTTTGAGGCATTTTTTAAGCTTTGTTAATGCTTGAGGAAACACATGAGATGTTTTCAAACCACAAGCAAGCGACTTGAATGGTGGTTGAAGATTTCACAGGCCACAGTATGTCACCAAGTAAATCTCTTCCAGCATGTTCCTTTCGATTCCGCTAAGTGCTTTATTGTTTTCCATCTGAAACTTCTGGCATTTTCAACAATCCAGCCATATATTTGACTCATCCTTTGTTTTTCAAAGAAATATTCAAGTAAGTCATCCAAGTCAGCCACATTTGTGGGGGTGGAGGGCGATATTCATTGACGTCATCTGTTCCTTGTTTACAATCATTATATAATTCTGAGTTTTGTTTCCTCTCTTCCCTAAAATATGTGGCCAGGCCTTAAAACTCAGAGCCAGTTATAACTCCTTCCAAACCCAAGGCCCGTTTTGCTTTTGTGGATCTGTTTTTGTCCCGCTGTAACCAAAACAGCTGGGCTTTTTCCATTGTCTCCCTCTCCACTCCTGTCCCCAAATGCAGTCCCCTTCTTTCCCTCCCATCCTCAAGTCATATATTTTTTTATTGATTGATTTTTCTTGCAAAGTTACCAGATGCTGTTTTCAATGTCTCCAACAGTTTGTGGTAAATCAGACTTATTAATAAAATATCAGCAAAAATAATTAGTTAGAGGCAAGGAGCCTCGATTTTATATCCTGGCATTGTGAAGGAAGCGCTGAGTTTGTTACTAAAGGTAAATGATTTCTTTAGAGAAAGGGGAGGGACAGATCATAACGCTCCCTGAAGTTTACATTCATGTTTCCCAACTGCAGTTATATTCACAGCACGTACAAATACCAAATATAAGTACCTTATTCTGTAGTTCCACATGATAAGCATGCTGCCATTCATCTACTAAACACCTGCATATAGCATATATATCTACTAAACACCTGCATATACAGTGTATGTGCCTTCAGAGATGTTAAAAATAGTTTTGTTTAGGAACTTTTACACCATGCAAGGTAAACTGACTTTTTGAGACATTTGTTCCCTAAATATTTACAGAACAAATATGAAACCCAGACTTTATGCAACCCTAATTGTTGCCTTGGTTGGTTGCATGTGTAATTCCAAGGGAAATGTCACCTGTCTTTGTGAAAACATGTTTTGCTTCGATGATGATGATAATAATGATGATGATACCAGGGCAGGTTTCTGATCCCACGATGATCCACTTTGCCTCTTTACCCAAGACAGGCACTGGCATGACCCTGAACACATATCATTTCACTCACTATGCCATCATCTGTGTGCTCCTTTGTCTATTGTCTATTGTACGTACCGGATTGTCTACTTGCACAATGAAATGAGCACTAACTTTGTATTGTGACATTAAGTTGAGGAGCTTTGATAACTGAGAGTGTTGTCTCAGCACTCAATGTACATTGTTACAAAAAACTGATAAAACTGTCTGGAACCCAACTCTGACATCTTCACTGGGGAGATGGCTGAGGAACAGAAACTCAAAGCCCAACGTTTGGCCTCCTTTATGCCTGTCAGGGTTCTACACCAAAAAATGGTGTGGTTCAGAAAAAAAAAAGAAATATTACACCAAATCAACATTTTACTGTGCTTTAGTAAGGAGTGACAAATCATATAGACAATGGCAAATTCAATCAGAAAATGGTTGTTTAAGCGAAAAGTGTAGAATTATGTATAATTCAGAGCTGGTGTTATGAGGGGGAATTGCCTTAGTTCATTATTTTGTGGTAAAAAGAGCATCTGCTTTGATTTTCCTTTATTAACTAACAGGGAGGATGTGGAAGATTGCTGTCAGACTTTCTGTTGGGGGCCTCTGTCTTCTTGCCACTGGCCTTCGTTTTTAATGGGATCTGAAGCCTGTGATTGGTCCATTCACACTATGACTGCTGAATGACTGGCTTTGCCTGCACCATAGAGTCAGCCGGGATTCTCAAGGACGTATATGGCCTACATCACGCTGCTGCAAGAACACGATTGGACCCATCACTGTGCCATGATTGGGTCACACACAGATCAAGGCTATCGCTTTACCCAAAATTTTCTTTCAGCAGGAGAGCTGTGTCATTCTCTGAAGGTCTGTTGCCAATGAAGCATAAAACACACATATACCCACAAACAGAAAAGTATGTTTTAAGAGCAGCCTAATGATCTGCGACATGGCAGGACTGATCCTCTGGGACAGAGCACTTTGCTCTGCTGGTCGGGCTAATGTCGCTCGTATGAGAATTAGCTCACGTGGACTGGGAATGATTACAGCCTGAAACTGAGACGTGAACGTCTCCTGCGTGCGGCTGTCTTGTGGGCATACCACAAGAACATGCCCTGGGACACGTCATTAGGCTTTGTGTTTACGCAGCCACTCTGTGCGGCTTGAAAAAAGTCGCTGTGTTTTCACATGTAACAGACTTGTCGTATTAGTCATGTATTAGATTGGAGAGCAGAGTACTGTTGTTATGGAGATTTATCTGAACAAGTTAGGTTGAGAAGAGTCTAGTGGTCTTCCCTTATCTGGAACAAACACTAGTGCTGCCCTAAGCTCTCGATCTGTTGAACCTGGAGCAACCTCAGAAAAACATCTGTCTGCTTCTTATCGGATCAGGCCGCCTGCAGTGCTGCTCTGCACAGACGGTCCTGCGTCGCCTTGCACGTTGGGTTTAACTGCACAACTTGAGAGAAACCATCTCCGGCATTATCTGGACATAATTACATTATGATGGTTCAGGTCTTTTATTAGCAGAAGATTATGTCTGACTGTTTAAAATTCAACAATATCCAGACACATTTTCAGTAGGCTGGGCATCGCCGGGAATCCTCAAAACCGGGGTCTTAATGACCCCACGCTGGTCAATGTACGCCGTTTACATGGATGTCAAAACATGAAAGATAACTGCTACAGCTCCCTTCTCCTGCTTTCCTTTAAACCTGCATGTCTGTGATGTACTCAGAAGCCTTTCTCATTATTTTCCCGCAGGTGATGGAAGGAACTGCAGAATCTGAGGGCTTTTAACTAGCCAGGCATCCATTTCTGCTCAGGGCCTGATCTGGGAGCAGCTGTTCTGGCTAAGATGTGTACTTTGGATACAGAGGGAGCGATACAGATGGGTAATTCAGCTGCAAGTGTCTATGAAAATGCAGCTGTTTGGGATATTGGGGAAAAGATAGCAGGAAGAAGCTAAAGCAAAAAAATATCATTGTGAAATCTTGTTATTGTCTTTAAATTGTTTATTTCAGACACTCTGCCTTTTTTAGAAATCTCACACAAATTTGACAAACAATCCTCGCGTTTTCACATAGAAACCACTGCCAGAAAATACTAGACCAGTATTCGGCTTTGGGCTCATAACACTTCTAATACAAAGGATGCTGAGAAAATGAGTTGGGGGTGGGGGCTGTGAAGTTAGAATTGGTAAATGTTTTCTGATACTGGCGTGCTGTGCTCTGCTATCTGACTCAGTCTAGGTTACACTAGGCCACGGTCCCTGTGTTCATAAACCAAATGGCACAGTAATTACATTATCACTCAAATTTCTGAGCTTACCTCCTAGTTATGGATCTGACATCATGCATTCTAACAGTGAATGACTGTGCATCACATTTTTATTACAGGAAAGAAAACAGTATTTCAAAGTAGTAGAAAACAGAAAAATAGAGCAGTATTGTAGTACCATTTAGTATAAGTCAAATTATGGCCTACTTTTGCTATTATGCTATGTAATACTTTAATGACTTCAGTGGTTTATCTGTCGCTATGTGCTGATGGCAATGTGGTCTCCTGCCACATAACTGGTTTAGGTGTTTTATATATCGTCTGTTTGTACCCCGTCACTGGCATCCCATCTAGGATATCGAGTGCTTCATGCATTTAGGCTCCAGGCTTGCTGTGACCCTGCAGGGCTCCTAGACAACAATCCACATCATTTTCTTTATAGCAGGTAGGTTTAGCTTGTTTGAGTAGAGAAAGGAACCAAGCTTGGGTCACCATGGCGTTGTGGCTGTCTCAGACCAGGGTAGGTCTTGTCTTACGCTTTGGGTGGCCATCTGTTGCCGTGAGAACTTCTACTATGCCAACTTTGGTCCATATAATGCAAGCAATCTGCAACCATTCCCAAGAGCAGCACTGTTACAGTCACATTTAGGCTCTGATCTTGGATGACTTTGGTTTTCAGCTGAAATTCTGCCATCTCCTTTGAGCCTGTTTCTTAACACCACAGGATTCCACAGCAGAAGGACCCTGACGGGAGTCTACATGAACAAGACATCATTTGTGTCATGGGAGAGGCCTGTGGGAACATTGGGTCCAGCTTTGGAGTCCAACTCGAGCTCAATAAGACATTTACAGCCTGGATGGAGGAAAATATAGCTTGTACTATAGAGGAAAGTCATCTGCTGGAAACTAAAAGCTAAAAGTACTGAAGGATTTGAAAATCATAGCCTGTATGTTTACAGTTATGCATACACTTCACTGTATTTATATGGAAAAGTACAAGCTTTAGTGATAATGCAGGAAACAGGGCTGCCAATTCTCTGTGGAGTGGGTGATTGGCTGTGTCCGCATGTGATGGCCGTTTGTGTTGTTTGATGTCAAGGCTTATTTTTACCTCCAGTAAAAACTGTGTGACTGTTGGTTTGATGTTTGGCAATTAGCACAAGTGTTCCTGAAGAAATCTGATAGTGTTTTGATTAACCTTACTTAGACTGGTTTACCATGAATAAATTAAATTCTGCCACAAATCTGTTTTATACATATCTAGAGGAATCGAAGATCTTTAGATGTTACCTGAGAATCATCTTAGCATCTGCCGGGTTGGGGCAGGCCAGTCCGTTTGAGCTTTGTCGCTGGCTTCCTCAGATCCATCTTTCTTGTTATCGTAGTATTTGCATGAGAGCAATGCATGTACAGACTAGCTATTCTCAAATTTCCAAGACTTTTATATTCAAGTTACATTATTTATGAAGTCTGGTTATGTGTCGTAGAAACTCTTCAGAACATGTCATTGAAGGCATTACTTAGAAGGGCAGATATACATGATATCTCTAGAGAAAAATTATTGTGGTTAAAGGATAAGGATCCAGGTCAAGTATCGCGCAACTGAAACACTCCGTAAACAGGTTACATCCCTGTTGGCATTGCTAGCCTATTGTTCCACTATGTGATGTCATGAATGCTCATATACACAAAATCTGTTAGTGGCAGCCAGCCAGGGAAGAATAGCCTATCTGTGGCCCCCAGCAAGCACACCTAAGTGTAGCTTAAGGTAACCACACTCTGGTGTAACCAGGTAAAATTACCTTAAAATGCACCCCAGTGGCCTTATCGTGATTCACATTTAATTTTGTTTGTATACAGTTGTTTAGATCTTTTTGGCTTTGAAAGTTTCTTATGTGTCAACTGTGTTGCACTTTTCTCCCCATTTATACAGTGAGATCTTTTGAAAATATTTAGCCCCTTTCTTGTAGTTGACCTCAAGAGTGCCTTTTAGCCTACAGCTTAAACTGAAGTCGAGCCATTTCAGAGTCTGTTGTTCAGAATTTCATTTGAAGGCGCATTTCTCAAGTTTCTGGCCTGATTATGGGCGAAATTGTAAATGGGAGATTTTCACCTCTATTTCCGCACCACCCCAGAGCCAGACGCGTCCTACTGGGTGATGTTGATTTTAGGCGTCCCCTCTGTGTAGCTTTGTAGCTCTGTTTCACCCAGGAGTTCTCGCAGAGTGCATATTAAGCGTGACCTCTGCCTTTCATGGGTGACCTTTGCGTTTGTGTAACTTTGCGTTAAATAGTGTCATGTTCCCTTATTGCTTTTACTGGGGATGGCCCATGAAGACGTGGTTAGATCTTCAGGCTGTTAACAGCTACCACTTTCACTTTGCCGCAACTGTTTCAAACCTACACGGTGGAGTGTGAATCATACTGTGCTCGATGTTAGTCAGTGTTGGACTCACAGCACATCTGAAGCACCCTAATAAGTTTTTTTTTTTTTGCACCAAGGCTGAAAGTTTTCTGTGTGAACCATGATGTCTTTTGTGAAATAGGGATCTTTTGAGTAAAATTTTGTTAATCTGCCTGCATAACTGGATTGATCATGCCCATGGAGTGCATAGCTAGGGACGTGTGGCGACGTCGCTGTTAGATCCAGTTGGCTTCGAGTGTCTGTACAGTACTTCCACAGTGCTGGGAGATGTGCTGTAGATCGATAGGATTGGTATCTTATTGTCTCTGACTGTCTATGGAACAGGCATGGAGAAGAATCTGTCGTTTTTTACAATGTCTCCTTGGCTGCGGTCTGCATTCCTGTCGTGTTTTAGGGTAGTGGGTGGGCTCTGTGTCAGATGAATCCTGCTTCGTCTTCTTCAGGAAGTTTAAGGAATTAAAAGTATGCCATTCCCTGTTTTGCTAAAAGCTTACAAATTTGAAGAAGTGCATGTAAGAAGTGTGTGATTAAAAAGGAGCCACAGCATTCTGAGTATTTGATCGTTTCAAACGACTTCTCGCTCTTTAATATGCGACTCGTAATGCAGTAACCCAGCTGATGCCAGCCGCAAGCCCAGCATTCATTGCGTGCTGTTTATTTCTGGCCCCATATGATACAAGTTTTGGTTTAATAACCCCCCCCTCCCCCAACGCAAACACTGAACAGACTGTTGTGCAGACTTTAGTGTTGTGCTGAATTTGTCTCCACCCTGCCTGTATCCCTGAAAACAAGAAATCTTTCCTTTACTGCCAAGTCCGCAGGACACGTAGCTTTTTCCCTTGTCGCCGTCCAGACCAGTGATCTTATGAGTTGCCTTAAGGCTTGAATCTTAAACATAAGCTCTAACAAAAAATGTAAATAGTATATATAAAAGAACATGTTCTCCTGCTGCCCAGTGCAGTTATCACTATATGAGGTTTTGGAGGAATTTGAAATATCAAAATATTTATGCCTGTTTTTGTTCCAAAAACTTCAAAAACCCTGCATAATGTAAACAGCCCAAAAAATGACATAAACAAACAAACAAACAAGCAAGCAAATATATGAATAAATTGTGAATCATTAGGCCAGAATGCATTCCTGGGGAAGAAGATGATGTCGGTAGACATTCAGCATTCCAGCCATACTGACCCAGCAGTTTGGCCAGGCGAGAATGATGAGCTCACACTGCACAATGGTTCTGTGTGTGACTGCTAATCCCGAGGCCTTTGACCTCAGCGCCAAAGGCAGCCATGCGCCTAAGGTAGTAAGTAAATAAGTAAATTGTATTTATAAAGCACATTTTAAAACATCCGAGGTTCACCAAAGTGTAGATCATTCATAAATAAAGCAATAAAATAATTCAACCCATTAAAATATATACAATTGCATAAAA
>JAODJU010000035.1:17980178-18000648 GCA_026776725.1 Gnathonemus echidnorhynchus | reverse complement strand
AAGCATGACATCAGGTATTATAATGTTCATAAGGTATTCTAGTGTTGATTATAATTTATAATACTTCATAAGGTCCAATGAAGCTCTCATCTATAATGCACTATAGGTACCTTTATAATGCATTAAAATGGTCAGTATAAGGATTAAGGATGCTTTGTACTGCATTATAAAGGTATCTATAGAGCATTATAGATGATTTGTAATGTGTGGAAATTGATATTATGATTTTGAAGTTACAATGACATATATGTAACATTCATTTATTCATTCATTTGTAATGCATAATAAATATGGCTGTAATGTATTAAGCCTTTTTTTATAAATATTTATAACCATGTTTATAATGTTTTATGAATGCATTATGATGTGTTATGAATGAGTTCATAGATTCTTACAGACATTGCATTCATAGAAAGTGTTACCTAAAATATTTATAGGCAGTGAAAACAAATGGGTCTGCAGTCCCAAAAATCGTCGTTGACATGGCTGATAAAATATCCAGAGGTAATGAGTTCCATAACTTGGGTGCAATGCAGGAAAATGCATGATCACCTGTTGTTTTTAAACGTGAGTGTGGATCCACCAGCAGGTGGTGATTGGATGAGCGCGGTGATCTGGGCGGACATTATGGCGTAATCAAAATAGTAATATAGGAAGGGGAATACTATACAATGGTTACAGTAATCTAATTGTGAGGAGGCAATGGCATGGATGACCATTTCTAGTGTAGAAACAGTGAGAAATGACCTAATTTTAGGTATTATCCTGAGTTGAAAGAAACTAGCCTTTACAACTGAACTAATCTTTTTGTCAAAACTGAGGTCACAATGAAAAATTACGCCCAGATTTTTATGGAGACGCCTGAAGTAGTCCTAATGCGGTGGTCTGTGCTGGCCTGGCAGGTCTCCCCTGGGAATCGGTGCAGACTGAGGAAATCCCCACATATACACCCCACCCCTCTGGAAGGAGTCTCTGTAATGTAATACTTTGGAAGGATACAATGTCCTTATTTTTGTATGAACCACGCATTCTGTATTCCCACTTGTCTTTATAAAATTTATGATATACAGGCAGTGTTCCTCTGTCATCATGTCCTGTACTTCAAATCAATCTAATACATAATTTCGCAGTCATGGATTAAAATTATTTGAAATATATTCAGTGCTAAAAAGATGTCCAGCTGTAGTGTTATACTCTCTGTGTACCTGTGTGCAGGCAGTGTAATGGTAGATAATGGTAAATTATAATGGTAAACAAATGAGCAGGGTTGATTTCCGAATAATAAATGGTTAAACTGGAATATATGAATATGGTTATGATAACCATAAGCCCCCACACCCCAGAAAGATGTATGTACACTGCCTGATGCACATTTTCCTTGCTTCTGTTTGTAAGTCTGTTTGGATCTTTAGCTGACATGAATCTAACCATGAGCAACCAGAGAATACAGTCCATCCGGTACACCAGTCAGCTGGGCTGATGGCCTGACACCAGTGTGAAGTGACGACCCTCTTCTGGGATAGACTGCTTTGAAGGCTTTACAACAAGTAGACAGACCCTTTACTCAATGTGCTCATAACCTTCGACATGGCTTTGGAACAATTGAGCAGTTCCCTCCTGAATCGTCTCATCTAAGCTGAGGAAGTGAAGGTGGAAATTGATGCTTGCTGGTTTCTGCATCTCCGTGTGGCCTGAACAGCAAGATACAAAGCGGAGGAAGGGAGAGATTCGCAAACACATGCAGGTCTTGACCTTCTTAATGGATTCAGCTAAGTCACTTTGTTTGAATGGCAAATATCAACAAAGAATAAATAAAAGCCATAAAATGGTCTTCCTTGTTATTAAATTTTGCGTGAGGGGGTCATTGAGAACGCAATCCTGTGGAAGTTGAAGGCAAGACCTTATATAAATAGATATTGTAACAACACCCAGATCTTGGAGAGATAGCGTGTGCCTTTTCTGTCAGTATTTCCCTGCTTTCGCATGCACCAAGATCCTCTCATCTGCTTCCTCAATAAAACAAACTCGCATTATGACACTATTGACCCTCTGATGTTTTGTAGGAATCCATGCATTTCCTGAATTTTAATCTCCTTCTGGTACAGGAGTCGCAATTAACAGGCATCCCAGTCATCCCTCACCAATTCATATTACCGCCAAACTTACTGATGGTTAGGAAATCCCAGAGAGAGTTTATTTTTTCATTTTTCAAAGTAAGAATATAGAGCAAAAAGTAAACAAGAAATGACAGACCAGCTGAATTATGCTGGGCGACCTCGTAAATCATTTTTGCAGAAATAAATTAATGTAGTATAATAAGTTACACGTAAGGTCTGCTTCACATAATCCCCACAGATTCCCTGAACATCTTTTTTATTACGGGAGGCTCAAATCCACTAATGCTGCAGTAACCCATTTGCCTGCTGAATGTTTGCTTAACCCAGCTATGGAAAAGGGGTATTTTGTTCAAGAAAAATGTAAAGACATTCATCATTTTGAGCTGGAACAGAGACCCGGGAAGTCACCAAAGTGTCTAGCAGAAGCTTGTTAGGTAACAAACCAGGGGAAAAGGGCAAAAGGTTCAGAAACTGTGAAAGACAGGAAAAAAGAACTGACTCATACTCTGCTGAAAATGCAACTTAATTAATCATTTTTCTCTCAAAATCTTAATGTTGTTCTAGGATTTGCTCAGTGTTGAAGATTTATGTGGCCCCAATGGGCACATAATCCCCTGAGTGTCTGACGGCCCATTTGGGACCGAAGAGGTTGACAAAGACGGAGTCCTTGAAGAACCCCCAGATGCATGTGTCTGTGACATGCTGAGGGACAAGAGGAGCGGGCGGAAGAGGGGCAAGATAAACGAGGTATTCGGGGAGCGGGATGGTGGCTGAGGACACGTGACACGTGTGGTGGTGCAGCTCACGCCAGCCAGGGGGGGGGCTCCATCCTCCCACTCTGCAGCCTGACCTATTCATGCATCATTTATTATTTCTGTTGTATTCAGTGTGTTATACATAATGTACAAATTTCCAAAAACATGACCCAAGTGTGTACTCTCCAAATGGCTTGTGAAGGGCTGTAGGTTGACCAGAACATTTCAGTACGTCTGCCAGCTTTGGGAATTTTAGGAAGGAGGTCATATAGTTAAAACAATGTCTGTTAGAAAAATGTGATCAGTTACTCTTCTGTATAATTCATTCCAATTCTTTATTTTAATTAGTTTAAGAGTTATCTTGGCAACAATAAATATCACGTTGTGGTTCCTATCACTCATATATTTAATGAATGGGAGCACTTCTTTCAGAATATGTGAAAACCAGCCAAACAACGTTGGCCTTAAAGAATTTAACATAACTATCCTGGAAGTAACAAAGGACAACAACAGATTAAAACAGACCCAGTATCTAATTAATGCTCCATTAAAATGAAATTTTTATCTTGTTTACACAAAAGAAATGTATGATTTTGTAGGTTCACATAGAGGAAAGGGTCTCTCTGCTCCATCTAGGTCCGCGTGTAGTCACATGTTGAAAGCAGCTCAGATTTTCTCATTTATACAGCTGGGAACAATTTTAGTTAAGAATCCCTGTGAAAGATAGAGCAGTGACTTTCATTTCCACCTGAGGTCCCACTCTGCGCCTGCCTGTATTATAGCAATTTCTTTGTATCTTCAACCAAAATTCATGGGAAATCATGGCCTTTTATTGCTCAATTCCAGCTCACCTAGAGTATTGGGTATACGGCCTACTGTTGTAAAAAGTCTTTGAAAATGAAACTGAATAGTTTCTATTTTTATAGTCCCGTGGCTCAGAGGTGTTCTGATCATATGTTGAAGTAATCCTGTGTAGAGAAGAGCCACATGGATTGATTTTTCCTTCTGTGAAGTTCAGTTCTCCATCTCCAACTTCACAGACTTCAAAAACTTCATAGTGGTTCCACCTGTACAAAGATCCGTAAGCCAGATCTCAGAAGAGTTCCGACAAACCAGCCAGACCATCACGTAGCCTCTTCCACCAGCTCCCAGCACAGTAGCCTTGCAAAGCGCTCACAGCTGGACATCTCAGCGGGTAACACATTTTCACTGTTTTTTGGGGGGGTTGATGGGGGGGAAATGGCTGAGAGTCACCCTTGCTGAGGACGGCCTTTCCATGCCTCCTTCCTGGCTAAGCAGGTCGAGCTGTTTTCTGAATTCTCTTCAGCTCGGTGAGTGGTTAACCATCTTCACCCTGCTGATAAGCTGGTGCTGATCTATCCAGGCTGACCATACAGTGGAATCCCCCACAAATCCACCCCAGACACATCGTCTGGTCAGATGATAGTCATATCGCTACAGGGCCCTCACATCTGTGTATGCATTTTTAAAAACTAAGAGGATATAAAGATGGAATACTGAAGCATTGTAATGTACTTAAATGAGCAAACAAAGCATCTTTTCATTTCTTTTTATCTGGCTTTACAGGTACATGTGAATTCAATTCAGTCTACATAGTACCTATACAAATACCCCCCCCCCACCTTCTCATATGTTTGCCCTAAAGCATTTGAATGTTAAAAAATATATACCAATAGGTTCTCTTAGAAAAAAAATCCTGAAATTATTAACATCATCGTAAATACTGATTACTGTGTTTTATATCTTTATGGTCATTCTGTGACAATCTTGGAGCCAGACAGACATTGTAAATACATGACAAAACTTTGTGTATGTGAAAAAACTTGTTTTGATTTGGATTTGACTTGAAATATAATCAAAATAACAAAGCACATAACTGTTCATTTTTAAAAATTCTCCCTGTTTAAAAAATAAACATTGACCTTATTAAGGAAGGTGACAGATTACAGGTAAAAGAAGCTAAATTTTATAGGTCATATTTCACAATATAACATAAAACGCAATGGTGGGAGGGGAGACACAGTGGGCAGGATTTAAACTAGCCAATCACTGTATGGTTTATAAAGTGGAAGCCAAAAAACTAACCAATGAAGAATCACTACTCGCGCCTCAGAAAGCATTGTTTCTTCTACCTCTGTCGAAAGACAATTGCTATCTGAAAAATTTAGACAGTAGAAAGTAACGATAAAGATGAAGAAAGATTTGCGTCCTTGTCCAAATAATAATTTAATACAGATTCCATGAGTCATTTTTATAAATATTTGAATACAGATGTCAGAATATGACCGACCATTTCCAGGAGATGTATTACAGCTGCATGTATCAGTCCTGTGGATGACAGTTCAAGCAAAATCATTTTTGAAAGCCTTTCAGTGAGCTGACATTTAACCAGGGAAGGTTCTCATTGCTGAAGTGCGTGAATTCTTGTGAAATTTTCTGTCTTGGAGGCCGCTGAGGTGGCCCATCAAGCTGATGATTCCCCTACTGGGATCTTATGAACTGGGCCAAAGGGGCAGAGATGAAGTGAGGAAGTAGGAATGCAAACAGCTGAAACAAAGCTGAAATGATCAGGGTATACTATCTGTTTGCTAGCTTCAATCGATTATTAAGCATGTAGTGCTATAGAATCTTTATTGTTTTTTAGAATTGTATTTATAACTTACAGTAAATAAAGTAAATAAAAACACACACCAGCTTATCCATCATCTAGAAATGACATATATGTAACTTTAGCTACATCTATCGGCAGTATGTTTCATGATGATGTTCAGCCACATGTTTATACTTGAATCTCTTTGTTAAGTTCATTAACTTTTATCATCAATGATTGAAACAAGGCACGTGTCCTATGCAGTTAAACTTAACACATGGTTACATGTTTGAAGATAATATTTGAAAGTAATAATCATTTTATCGGAAAAGTAAATTCTCGTAATGCATTGTGAAGTTGCTGGTTGCAATCTCAGCGGAGGATTTATTGCAGAGCAAATAATTGGTCCAGAATTTCTCCATTTAGTCATTGAACTGTTTAAATAGATACAAATGTAAGTTGTTTTGGATAAAGTATCGACATTCTCACTGACTATGTGCCTCTGCAGCTTTTGGCAGATTCTTATACTAACATAGAACGTAGGAAATTCTTGTTTCCAGATGCTGGCATGTTGAAGGTTGCGGTGGTAGTCTGCTTGAGGGAGATAAGGGGCTTTATCTTTGGCCAGGAAAAATCACACCAGGGCTTTCGGGAAAGGTGGTTGTGTCTCCCTTTGAAGATGAAAGGTAAGGAGAGGTGGACAGATGAAGAAAAACAAAGCCTTACTTACTGGCTTTCTGAATAGATTCATTGAAGCTATTGATGCATTGATCACTCAACTCTTCATGAATCTCGCCTTCGTATCTGCTGAAGAGATGGCTGATGAATGACGTGGCTTTCAGCACCTGTCCTTTCCTTGGATATGTACCAGGCTCAAGAGACCTCCTTCTCAAAATGAATATCACAAAATTCATATAATGCATATTTACGAATTAAGAACTTGTGTAAAGAAGAAGAATTCATGCAAAGTTCTTGAGCTTTGACTAAGACTGAGGTAATGCAATTATCATTTTTCTGTACAAAAAAATTGAACTAATTTTACCTTAAACCGTCATTGTTACACTGTTTCCTTAATGATTTTCTTAAAAAATGGGCCAAAAGCTAATGTATGTAATTATTTTTTTTAATTAGTGAAAAGTAGAAAGCACGTGTGGTAAGATTGAAAGGTAGGCAAGGGAATTAGCAAACAAACATTCAAAACAGACAAACAACTCTTGTTTGACTTCCTTCACCAAAAAGGAAACTCCCATGCAACGGGCTTTTAATAAATGTGATCTAAATGGTAAAGTAACAGGAACTTTAAAATGCTTGATATGGACATAAAACAATGAAATATGGGACAGTGAACTTATCCAACGTAAAGAAAACCAGTTAGCCAATGAGGAGTCCCGCTTGTGCTCACATGACTTGGGCATTAAATGTACAAGGATGCTCTGTGTTGAAAAATGCCACTGTCAGCTCATAATTAGTTGAATAATATGAAATACTCTTCATATGAAATATAATATGCTATTTGCCTCACTTGTATGTTTACCTAATGTGTAAACATTAGTAAGGTTAAAAACCTCAATTACTTTCATCATGCATCATGCTTGTTCTTGCAAGTAAACTTGACATCTTCCACTTTAATCCCGTAACTCCTACCTAATAACTAATGTTGACTATATGACCAGCTTTACTGCCCGGATAAGCAAACAGCAGCTGTTTACCAGTCCCAAGTGCTTTAGAAAAAATACCTTTAAGCCGGGACAGCCCCTGGTTAGTAATGCCATGTTTGCCCTCCTGAAAGGGGGCTAACTGGGCCTGTTAATCCCCTCTAAATCAGAGTCTGCTTCCTGCTTGCTGAGGGCATTTCCCTCCTCCCTTTGAATGCCGTGTTCCAGGCACAGACCGCGCTGCCCTTACCGAGACACAGACGGTGGGATGTGACTTTGTCTTCCCCACAATGCACTTCTCTCTGAGAGCCCTGTCAAGACGCACTCCCATTTACTTAACGTAGAATCCTTATGTAAACTAAATAAATCAACCCAGGGTCGGCATCACGAGGGCAGCATTCACGGGCCGTGCTCCCCATATGAGCCATTGTGCCCCTCCTCCAAATGCTACCTACCAAGGACATGTCTTCTATTGTATTTTAATTTTATTTTTTTAATAAATCAAAAACTCTGGTCTCTTTCAGGGTCATGGCTACAGATTGTCTGATTACCCAATGTTCACCCCCCCCACCCAATCGACAATCCAGTTGCCAACCCAACCCCCATCCCCCACACACCCTTGTCACATTTATTGTGGCGCCAACACTGAACCAGCCTCATTAGGTAGAAAGGAATGAGGTCCAGCAGCAATAGTCAAGAGCACGCAGAAGTCAGCCTGGTTGCCTTTGTCCCATTGATGCTGGGTGCTTAAAGAAGCATAGATACCTCAAAATCAGCCCAACGCCACATCAGTTACTGAAATCAAGTAAACTTGTAAGCAACTGTCAGAATCAGGAAGCACACACCCTTCCTGATCTGGGGTTCCTTCCTTCTCTGTGGGTTCATGTAACCTCCCCAAGAAAGAGGAAGGAGATGATGGCTTCAATTAATAGATTACAAACCTTCCCTGGAAACACAGACAATAGCACCAAAGCCATTCCTCACTCAAGCCAAGTGATATATCTTCAACACCTTACGAGAATAAAAAAAAAAACATTAATTAGGTTTAATTAATGAGTCAGGTTGCGCCTTCTCAGTGTGAAACCGTACGGGTCAAAACCTCTTCCAGTGTCTGGTGTTTGGCTTTCCGTTTCCATCATGCGATTTCCTGATGACATTAATCAAGGTTCACCACTCTACGACTTCCTGGGCAAGGCAGAATAACAGGATTTAGGAACACGGGGCCCTGGACACGTCACCTGGTTACTGTCTCAGCTTCCGGTCTGTCTTTTGTTCAATTATACGAATGGTCCCTAGTATTTCAGAAAGGTTCTCGAAAAGCAGCCAGTTTTAAGCAGTACTAGGCTAAGTAAGCAGTAATTACCAAGGGGTTTTTAAGGGGCATATAGGGTGAGCCAAGGACACAGCAATGGTAGTTAGTGCCACAGTAGATTGTCACAAGATGTGAGAAGAATTAAGAATTGAAAATTGGGAAAAAGGGAAAATTGGGAATGAAAAATCGAGAGTGAGGGAAGTGGTTAAGAGAACTGGGAAGATCACAGCGGGGGAGGGGGGCATGGGGAGAGGCGCTTACAGGCTAAGCCGTGCTATGTATTAGTCAGCTCATAAGCCTAAGCAATGCACATCAAAGAAGGAGAACAGAATGCAAAGAGAAGCAGGCCGGAGTAATGTCATAATATAAAGCAGGCTAATGGGGACCGGCTGGGTGAGGCCAGGTAGGCGATCACGCGGAGATGATGGAAGCAGACAGTACCACTCTACCTCTATCTTCTCCAGGATTCGGGGAGCCCAAGTGTTGAATGATTGGCCCTTCATCCGTTATAGTTCAGTTACATAAATAAACCTGGAGCAGAAGTAAGTAGGTTGTAATACAGACCAGACTGCTGACTAACGCTTTCACTCTGATATTGGCCCAGTTCAGGAGAAGAACCAGAGGGCGTCCTGCAGTTCATGGCTCATCGTCACCCATGTAGTCATCAAAAAGTTCAGTTCCTGTTCTCTAGATATTGCCAGGTTCTAGGAAACCGATAAGTGCACAAATGAATGCTTCACCTGGACTGCAGACCATGTGACTGTAGGTAGGGACCCCCCCCAGCCCCCCCAACCTGTCTGGGGTCTGATTTCCTCCATGTACAAGCCTGGCTGCTTCAAGAAAATGTTACCTTTCAAGACAGTTATTTACAAGCAAGCACAGTCCACACGATATATATATATATATTTTAAAAATCTGCATTTTTAAATCCTGGTTTAATCCTGGTTCTGCTGGCAGAAGGCTACACTGCGAGGCAGGCTGCTTCCAGGCTCAGAGTTACTAAAACAGCAGTACTCAAGAACAAGGTGAAGCAGGAGATGCTGGCAATAACCCTGAACCAGCCAGGTAGAGGGCAGAAGTGACTTTCTAATGCCAGAGTGTCACGCCCAGCTCCGTCCGATCCTCGTGTGTGCCACGCCCCCTCCTTACCTCGTGTTAATTCCTGACCTGTGTCCTGTTCCTTTTGACTAGTCTTGTGTATATTAGTCAGCATCTCCCCCCGTTTCCCAGATGAGTCATTGATGTTTGACGTTTGTTGCCGTGTTCCATCTGTTACCCTTCCAATAAACCCCTGCTTCTACCCGTAATCACGGCTCAGCTTGCCTGCTTCGCCGTTCGCCCGCACGGAACGTGACACAGAGATGACCGTCAACGTATCCTGCAGTGCCTCATGAATCGGAGGATGACCTCAGATGACCCTCCAAAACAATGGGAAACATTAAATGGTATGAGGTGCACTGCTAGGACACTTAGGACAGCTAGAACTTCTAGAAGCCAGGAAGAAGCCCTTCATCAATGATAAGCAGGGAAGAGCCAGGTTGGAGTTTGCAAATAAATGTATATTTTACTCATGCACCTACTCATAAATTGAGAAATGAGTGAAACTGAAAATTATGCCATGGTCTCTTCAAATAGTCCAGAGCTGCATGTCAAATGAGGAACATTTTCATTAAAAATATACTTTGGCGGTAGTGGGTATCAGAGAAAGAACTGATTCCGCATGCTGCTATGTGCAGACGTGACAGACGAAGGCACTTACAGTTAGCCTTTCTGCGGGTTGTTGAAATAGGCGTAGTCAGTTACAGTGAAGAGCACATAGCCACATCAGATCGAAAGCGATGATGTCATCGCTAAGGTGAGGGGGCCTCAGCGGTATGTGAAGGGTCTTGACGACAGCAGGAAACCAGAGCAGTTGGAGTGTTTTAAGATAAAATGTAACCTTTCCCTCTTTCAGGTTTCAGGCTGACCCTGCAGCCTCATGAGAGCAGCAACTATGCAAAGCCCCACACATCACCTCATAACTTCCACTACCATCTCACTCAGACTCTATCTTCTTCATGTTCCTCCTTTGTAATGCTCTTTATTCTATTCTCTTCCATCGTCCTGGGCCAGCACTTCATTTTTGTAACGTCCTTTACACTTCAGCATGTCGTCCATCATATCAAATCTTCTACACTCCATAAGATCCTCTCTTATCTTTTACTCATACTTCCTGTTTTGTAGCGTCTTCCACCACATTGTTCATTCTGCCTTTCATCCTTTTCTCCATTGTTCCTCTAAACACTACAGGGAGATTATTGTTGAACTTTTGATAGATAAACAGTAATTGTAGGAGGAAATTATAAATTCTGTAGGAGACAAACTGTTAACTACCCACCCTATGGGCAACACAGGCGATGGTCTAGGGCACAATTTGATTAGGAGGCACAAAAGAGTGAGTGAAAAAAATCAGAAGAAATTCCTCTGGTTGCATTCTGTGACATTTTACTTATTTACACTGGGTTTAATATTTCACTACTTTCATATTTCACTAATCAAGACGCGAGCTAGCTAGTTAGCAGCCAGATAACCCATGCTACTGAAGTGTTTTTAATATAAACAAATTTGAAAATTAATTTTCTGCTCTGGGGGGTCAAGCAGAATTTCGCCTAGAGCACTAAAACACCAGCGTTGGTCCTGTGTTTAGGTAAGATGTCCGACACCTTGTCTGATCCAGGTCATCCTGTTAATCTGAGCTCCGCTATCTGCTTCTATACTCATCCAAACAGTGAATTACCAATAATATCTTCCATTCAGCATGCCCCATTTAAATGCATTTCTGCTTCTTTTCAATTGTGGGAAACTATGCTTGTCCATAAACAACATAATTACCAAAATCAAGCTACAATGTGACATGTCCCAGTTTTGGGACATGACGTCCTGTCTTGGAAGGAAATGAAACCTTCCCTTAGTAATAACATGCCTGGCAGCTGGTCCCATGAAATATGCCCCCCTCCCGCCAGTGTGCATCCTCCAGACACTCACTAAGGCATGCAGCCGTGCCCCCCCCCAGGTATACGAGATTGTGACACCCAGGGTGAGGTTCTACACCAGCCTGGAGCCGCGGGATCAGACTGGCACCAGAAATCTGTAACATTTTATGTTTCAATGTAGATACACAAAGCATCTAACTTACATGTTATCGCCCAATCAGGAAATACAGATTTGTTTCTAGCTAAAATGTATAAACATTAGAATAATGTTCCTTAAAGTAGGATAAGAGAATTGTTCCCAGCCCTGCTTTCCTGAAATAGAAGCTGCATTTTTTATTGTTTCTTTATCTGGATATGCCTCTGAACTTTACACCCAGTACTTCTCGTAGTTAAAGCCTATTTTGTCCCTTCGTGCACGCTGCCTTATCATGGACGGCATGGCAGTGTGATGCAGGGGTAAAGCAGCAAGGCAGAACGTGCAAGTAAGAAAGTCTGAGATGGTTAATGAAAGACAAAAGAACTATGGGAAAATATGCTATTCAAATGTTGACTATTCAGTTACAGTGTTACATGAGGGCACCTTTGTGTTTCTGAGTCACAACTGTGTATAAAGAGGGAAGTTTTAAGCTGGCATGGATTCCTGAAAGAAATCTCCTCTTTTACACAGTTACTCATTTATTGAACAGACTTCAACACTTGGTTGTGTAACTTTTATTTCATAAGGAAACTTCAGCACAGTCATGTCAAAAATGTTATTATAACCGTTGTCTGTATTACCAAATCAATATTCTTGGAAGAATACTGATTGCTTAGATTTAACTGTTTCTGTAGATTTAACTTCTATATCATTGGTTAATGCCTGAAAGGTGGCTTAGCAAACAGAATCTTTGCATAAGCTCACAAAGACAATGGAGACTGTCCTCTGTCATTGTAAAATGACTGGAGACCTGTGGACATGCCGTGTCACTTCCTATCTTATTTGTTCCAGCCACAGTTAGTGGTTGCGGGAGCACAGGTCCTGTGTCTGCTCTACTATATCTACCCCCTTTTAGCATCACATTGCGGCCACATCCTTGCCAGCAGCTCATTATGCATCAGTAACAGAGTGAACTCCACCCAGGGCATTCTGGGAAAGTGGGCTTTCAGTGCAAGTTTATTGGTTTTTGTGTTTAGAAATAAGTTTTACAGAGTTTGTACTGCGTAGGAGATAATGCCTTGTTTTTATACATCATATACTCTCACATTGGTAATTACAACCTTTCTTTGTGGTTGTATGTATTGTTACACAACTTAACTTTTACTGCTTTGTTTAAAAATTGTTGTATAATATTTGAAAGATTTTTAGCTGTGCTGGTGACAAAGGGAGATGTTTGCATGATATTTATTAACTGGGATAGCATTTCTTTAACTGCGCTAAAAACATCATGTAGATTTGAGGCTCACTGCCTGCTCCTGTTCATCCTCTCCTTGCTACACTTTATCACACAGCTCACAGACAATTTATTTACATTCAAAGCAAAAGGGGCACAAGGTCATGACCTTTGAACCAGGATGTTCTTACAGGTCTACAGACAGTGCCCCCTACCCTACGTAGTAGTTGTTAAAACTACTGTGATTTAGTCAACTGCTCTCCTACTTTCCAAAATGCAGTTCAATGAGTCCCTCCCCATTCATTTTAAAGGCTGCTTCAGTTCCACCATCAAAAAGAATGGGCTAGGTGACATGTATGTGTTTTTAGAGGTCAATAACACTGAATGTTACTTCTAAACCAGGGTTCTTCAAATCTGGACCTCGATTCCAATCCAGGCTTTGTTTTCAGTTCTCCCAGGTAGTTAGTTTAATAATTACTGATTCTGATTGGTCAGAGGCTTCACACCTGGCTCACAGGTAAAGGAAGGCTGGAAAACCAGAAGTGCTCAGACCTCGAGGACCGTGATTTGAATAATAGGGTTCTAAACCTTCAAAGGATTCATGTTTTCTTAAATGTTACAGTCCTAATAACACATGCTACAGGAACACATTTCCCCATCTTCCAGCTTATCCTGATCAAGTTTTTTTTTAAATACTATTTCATAAATACACCCTGCTTAAAATAATTCATAAGTAATATTAAGTGACAGAAAAATCAAAGCTGCTTCATGTCAGAAAGAAACAGTTTTGGGTGCTTACTGGGGATGCAGAAATTTGCAAGGACTCCTTAATCCAGATTTTTATTTAATTTACATCTATTTATAGTTTTATCTATTTATAGCACTATTTAGGGCAGTAATTGTTGAATTCTCTGTGAATGTAACCGTTAAATTTTCTACTTTGTTATTTTAATACTAATACTACAAGTGTTATATGTATGCAGAATAACTGAGTTCACACTAGAACTTACTTGTAGTGTTGTGTGCATAAAATGTCATGTTAAGGATTTCCAAGTGAGTCGTAAATGAACAACAAGTGCCATCTGGTGGTAGTACTATGAACTGTAATTGAAATAAAACTTACTATGACAGATTCTGCAGGAAATAACGCATTCATTCTTTCATTCATTCATTCACTCATTCATGCATCTTCTAAATAGTTTGTACAAAAATCTAAAAAATTTATTTGCAGTCAGTTTTCAACGAATTTTATAACCCATATAAGATAATAACCGTTGTTCATGTAGATTTCCTCGCGACACGCGACCCTACATTGGATAAGTAACTAAGGAAAGTGGGTGGTTAAGCTCCAGATGAACTTATTAGAATAATAATAAAATGCAACGAACTTAACGGTGTTGCAAAAAACACACTAAAGGCGCTAATAGTACACGAAGAAATTAGTAGTGATATTGGTTGAAGTAAAAACTATTATAAAATTCTACATATTTATTTTTAAAATACATTTTCATTATTATACATTTTCAAGAGCATTTTACTGTACATTGCCCTAATTACATTACAATGTTCAAGACCGCTTATCCCTTATAATATAATCATTACTATATTGTTAACCAATTCATTTTATTATTAATTATAAAAATACCATTTATGCCCTTGAAATTAATACATAATTAATAATGATCTAAATATTTCTCTTTTGTGGAAAAAATGGTTGGTGCAATGTTTATTCTTCCCTCAGACAAAAGAATAGGGGAATACGTTAATCACCGGTCCTATAATATTCAAACTATTGAAGATAATACTCCAAAAACACAATTACTGGCACTATATGCTTAGGTAACTCTTAAGCCTATTGACTGTCCAAATCGAAGGACGAGACGTTTCTTGCCAAATTGCGGGGAACATAGCGTTTCTGAATACCAAGAACGCAAAGACCGTATTTGTGGTCTTCGCAAGACTTTCCTTCTTAATTTGCCTCCCAAGAACTTGGGGCAAAATGATTCATGTATTGGTCTCGTTCGGCAAGGATGCAACCGATATATCTTTTATATTTGAGGCGGAGCAAGATCAACATCCGGGGATTTCTACCGTCCTCTATACTTGTGTTCTTTAGTATTGGAACTGGTCTACGGCAATGGAAGATGACGTTAAACGGGTCCACGAGTATTGAGAAACACCCCCGGAAATTTGCCGTCATCTTTAGAGAGGAAGTTTCGTTGTTGATGACGTTTTCTAGAGGGAAGTTACGTCTCGGAGAGCTTCCTGTTCAAGCGGGCGGATAAGGGAAAAGGCGTTTCGTTGCGAATGAATACGAGAAGATGCCAGCGGCTGTAATGACAAGTGAAAATTACGACAAACTGCTGGAGCAATGCGAAGTACAAGAGCTGGAGGTAAATGGCGCTGCTGAGTAAAGTGCTGCTTAAGCTGGTGGATGAGCGGCGGAGGCCGAGCGATGTTGCTGAGTTCCAGTATGATCAGCCTGCAATGGTTTGGCTGCACAGCTGAGCTCGTCGCTGATGGTCCGAAAGCTCTCCCAGTTTGAGTTTAACTTAAACTGGGAAGTAAATTGGGATTACCTGGCTTCGTCTGCTTTACTTATCTGTATGACTGGTTGTCAGTGCTTATTTCTGTTGACTGTGGAAGAACAGCTTCGGTAGTATGTTGCCGGTTGTGTGTTTCTGTCAAACGCGTAGATGTCAGTTGATATGCATTATGGACCACACTTGCAGATGCAATAACTAAATGCAAATACACTAAATGGCACTAACGATATTCCGACTTGATAAGAACATTTTATAACTTTAAACTGTGATTATCGAACAAAGGGACTGTCAATTTAGAAGCAGTAGTTTAAGCACTACATGCCTGTGGATGCAGAAGGCTTCAGCGGAACACGGTAGTAAAACAAAATGAATTTAATTGTAAGGCATAATTTTGACTGGCTTTATTTTTTTTTTTTAAAGAAAGAAAACAAAATCTTTTTGGAAAATGTAACTGGGGAAGACACTGTGCAAGTGGAAAATGTAGCAATAAGAGAGAGTATTTACATGTTGTGTCTAATGGATGATAAGAAACACTTGATGCAGTCATGTGGCTGTCTGTCTCTGTGTTGTCAGGCTCCTGGGGGAGTGGCAACACCGCAGGTATATGCCCAGCTGCTGGCTCTGTACCTCCTCCATAATGACATGTGAGTTTCACCTGGGGTCCTTTGACCTCCCCAGCTCTCTGCTGATCCGTTTTTGGCCCCATACATCCTTCTCAAAGACCTGTAGGCCCTACACATCCTTTTCCGTGTCCCATAGACCCTTCACATCCTTTTCAGTGACTTCTAGGCCCTACACATCCCTTTCCATGAGCCATATACCCTACACATCTTTTTCCGTGACCCGTAGGCCATACACATCCTTCTCAGTTATCTGTAAGTTTGTATGCATCACAGAAATCAATCCTGTTTCATTTCTTGGCACAATAGAGTAAGTACTGTTAAAATCCTTTATAACTGGACTGGGTGCGGAAATAAAATATGGGCTCTAAAGTTAAATAAGTGGGCTTTTGTTATTTTGACATGTTATCATATGCAGTTAATACTAATACACAGACAGGGTATTTATCGCTGTGGTGTACTGTTGTGTGGATGCAGGATTGAGGAATGTTGGGACCTTTGTTTTAAATTAAAGTCTATTTTCAGGAACAATGCACGGTATCTTTGGAAGAGGATTCCTCAGGCAATAAAGACCGTAAGTGAATTACTAAAGAATTATTAACATTTTTAGTTTTTGTTGTTTTATTGCTTTTTTTGGTTATATAATCTGGATGTTTGTGCGGAGGGTGTCGAGCGGGTGTTGGAGGACATCGGAGAGGATGTCAGGGGCATTGGGTTATATAGGGGAGCATCGGAAAGGGTGACGAGGGGGTGTCAGAGAGGGCATCTGGTGAGCATTGGGGGACATCGGGGGGGCTGGTATTGGGGAGGGGTGAAAACCAGATGCTTTATGTATTTATTTTACAGTTATATGTATGTATGTTACATTTATATGTAAGTATGTTAAATTTATATGTATGTATGTTACATTTACATGTCTTTTCAAGACACTCAAAGCGCTTTACAGAACCAATGGGGAGCCACTTCACCCACCACTACTGTGTAGCCCCCACCTGGATGATGTGATGGCAGCCATTCTGCACCAGTACGCTCACCACACAGTAGTTAAGGTGGTGAAGGGGCAGGAGAGAATTCACCAGTTAGATATTAGTCCCCATCACTGCACTGGGGCATTGGGACCCACACAGACCACAGGATGGCAGCAACCCAGTTTTCCTAGTTGGTCTCCCGTCCAAGTACTGGCCAGGCCCAAACCTGGGGGGTGTTTCATGAAGCCGGATTTCTTGTTTAACTGGGTAAATTGTCAGATAATGTAGTCTGAGCTACATTTAAGTGAATGAAGTTGAAGTCTATTTAGCCCAGACTACCTTAAATCCAACAACTTATCCGACTAAGCAAGAAATCCTGCTTTGTGGAACACCCCTGTGCTTAGCTTCAGATGGATTACCCGGTTTGAACTGCAGGTGGTACGGCTGCTGAAATATGCTATATAAAATGAAAGGGGATTGTTGGGAATGGCGCCGGCCTGCCAGCTGGTTGGTCGGTCGCCCAGTATGCAGGTAACCATGGCCTCTTTTTCACCCACCAGACATGAAGAACCTGACGTTCCAAATCACGCCAGACTCCAACAAGGACAGCGAGAGCATCCAGATGGGCCGCGACCTCAAGCTGTCCTGCCACGTGGACGCCCAGCCACAGGACAAGGTCAACTACACCTGGTACAAGAACGGCGTCCCCATCATGCCGTCGGAGAACCTGGTGATTCTGCGCAGTGACCCCGACATGGCGCCAGGCACTGGCAGCTTGGAGATCATCGACATGAAGTTTCGCGACCAGGCCACCTACACCTGCGTGGCGAACTTCCCGGGAAGCGTCGTGCCCGAGCTCAGGGTGGATGTCAACATCACGCAAAGCAGTGGTGAGCCCCCTCCCCCGCCCCCCCACACAGCTCCTCCTGCTCCTGCCCTCCTCTGTCACCTGAAAATCAGCAGAGGACACTGAATTCCCCCTCCCCCCCACTCCCTCTCCCTCTCCTCACAGGCTGTTTCCTCCTGGGCTCATCTCACCCCCCCGTTCCTCTCCATCCGCCCCCTCCTTCCAGTCATCCCCCAGTTTTGTTCGGATGACACCCCTTGCACTCGTCTCATTATCTACCAAGCTATGCATCGACTCTCCATCTTCTCTCGAACCCCTTCCCCGATCCCGATGCCCCTTCTCGAAATCCAATCGTTTTATTGTCTGTCGGCCGCCTTATAGTAATTCCCAGAGCTTACACCTCGTAAACACGGACCAGACGGGCATCTCCCTAATGTTTACATGTGGGGCTGTTTTGCTGCCGCTCTTCCCAGACAGCGCCGTGTCCCGGCGGCGCGGTGAAGCCAGCAGGACGTCTGCGAGATGTAATGCGGGGAAAATGGGGCGGCAGAGAGAGAAAGATCATCCCGGATTCTGGTATAGACGTGCCTCTTAAACAGTGGCCTACTTTGTTGCTATTCCGGTAGCTTCCGGCAAGCTGACATTGGTGAACGGGCCGATTAAATATAAACGAACTGCTTCTGATTGGTTTCCTCGGAGCTGGGTAAGTGGGCAGCCCTGAGGATGACCCAGGAATACACCAACGCTCAGAGGAACACTCCATTCGGATCTTCCCAGACTGAGGAGAGCCAGGGGTGGGTGGAGGGGGGGGCGATGGGGGTTGCTGGTCTGGTCACCTTGGAAGCTGACAGCCACGATTGGCATGTAGGTGACAGAAGGGCCAGCTAAGGAGATTGGGCCCCCAGCTATCTCAGAGTTCCTCCTGATCATCTGCCTCTTACTTCCTTGCTGTGGGTCTTCCTCTGTGCTGCCCTTGAAGATCCTTGGATTGAAGATTTTTCGCTCGATTTCTCCTCACTTTTCTCTCCTCTATCTTCTCTCACCTTCATTTATTTGCCCCTCATGCACCCGATCGGGGGCAACTCGGTGGGCCAGTGGTTAGCACTGCTGCCGCACACTTTGTCCAGTGTTCTGGTCTCCACCATGGTTCCATGTGTGTGGAGTTTTCATGTTCTCCCCGTGTCATCGTGGGGTTTCCTCTAGGTACTGGTGAAGTTACCAAAAGAGTTACCCAATTGCCCGTAAGTGTGTGAGTGAATGAAATGTGAGTGTGCCCTGCGATGGCTTGGCGGCCCATCCCGGGTTGTTCCCTGCCTGGTAGGTAAAGAAAATGGATGAATGGACTCTCACCTTGAGAGAGTCGGGTCTCCTCCATGAAGCTTGTGGATGTGTATTTTCCGGCTCTGCACACCCGGGAATCTGGCTCAGCTCAGCCACGCTCAAATCCAGGTGCTTTATAAGCCGGAAACACAAAGAGTCGTCAAAACCTATTCTGTCAACAGAAAATACATTTTTAATAAATATTTAAAATGTATAACATTTATACAGACGAACATTAAAAGAAAAGAAAAGCAAAGCTGAATAATTCATGAGTAATGAATTAATAGTATCCATAATTAATAACCCCCTCTCTGTCTCACAGTGACTCCCCCGATCCTGTCGGTGCCCTCTGGTGGCGCCGTGGTGACAGCGCGGGAGGGTGCCTGGGCGGAGCTGGTGTGCCTGGTGGACGGCAAGCCCCGCCCCCCGGTGCTGTGGTCCCGCGCAGACAAGGACCTACCTATGCCGTCTGGCGAGTGGGTGACGGAGACGCGGGATGGCCGACTGCGGCTCAGCAATGTCACACGTGACCTCTCGGGGACGTACCGCTGCCAGACAGCGCCATACAATGGACTGAACATCAAGCGACGCGAGGCACAGGTCCAGCTCAGCGTGCAGTGTGAGTGAGGGGCTCGCCGCTGCCCCCTGGTGTTTTGGGGTTCACCTCACAACCTCCTGGTGTCAGCGGAAAACACTATCTGCGGCCATGACGTTGACTAGGGACTGGACAGGCCATGTATATGTTATTTTCTCTCCTTCCTATAGATAAAACCCTCTTTTTTCTATAGCTCAGCACCAAATTATTTGATAAGGCCAAGGAAGGATCGTCAGGCAGTTCCCCACCCCACCCCTAAGGGGTGCTATTTCTAAACCCTAAACTATTCTGTGATGGACTTGGAGAAGGCCCATGCGTGCATCTGAAAGCCCGGCCCATGTGTGCGTGCATCTGAAAGCACGGTCCATGCGTGCGTGCATCTGAAAGCACGGTCCATGCGTGCGTGCATCTGAAAGCACGGCCCATGCGTGCGTGCATCTGAAAGCCCGGCCCATGCGTGCGTGCATCTGAAAGCCCGGCCCATGCGTGCGTGCATCTGAAAGCCCGGCCAGTGCGTGCATCTGAAAGCCCGGCCCATGCGTGCATCTGAAAGCCCGGCCCGTCCCACACTGGCCCTGATTTACAGCCCAGGTGGCCACTGGGCTCAGCGTTGCCGGGGTGACGGAGGGGCCCGACACCGGCCATGAGCGATGGCTGCTGTGGCCCCGTGCTTGTTTACTTATCTCTTCACTGGGTTTGTTTTCTCTCTCCTTTTTAGCTGTATTGATTTATACGCAGTAAGGACACTATCATTTTTTAGGCCGCCACTATAATTAAGTGTG
>JAODJU010000035.1:17937263-17977535 GCA_026776725.1 Gnathonemus echidnorhynchus | reverse complement strand
GGGTTCGCCGATCAAGCTATTTTTAGCCAATATCGGCCGATCATGATCGGTGGCCGATCAATCGGAGCATCACTATTCATTTTATTTTGCGTTATGGGCTAGGTGTAGAGGCATGTAACACGAAGGACTACATACCACAAATTTTTGCACTTTTCATTTTTAAATAATGAGTTGTACTCTGTAAACCTCTACCGAAAATGGAAGTATGTTGTTTGACTTTTGTAAATAAGTATAAATAGCTTAGCTTTAATAATAGTTACTGGAATCTGCTGATGCAGAGTCTATACACACCCCCGACTTGAAACATGTCTGTGCTTCTCCTCTTGACTGTTGGGTGACACCTGTTTTAGCCAGTCACCTTTTACTGTCACGTTTTTGGCCCTGACGGCCCCTGGTGTAGAGTTGGGAATTGTCATCGCTGGGACTGTAATGGAGGGAATCCAAAATTTCAGTTACATTCCCAGTGGATTTGTTAATAGCTCGGAAGCCCACCGATGGTAGCCCGTTTCATCCTTTTGCTTGTTGTCGTGGTCTGTTGGCTCTTC
This sequence comes from Gnathonemus echidnorhynchus, assembly GCA_026776725.1. Classification (NCBI taxonomy): domain Eukaryota; kingdom Metazoa; phylum Chordata; class Actinopteri; order Osteoglossiformes; family Mormyridae; genus Gnathonemus; species Gnathonemus echidnorhynchus. Next base: position 17,976,990 of record JAODJU010000035.1, on the reverse strand, counting down.
ATGCTTCGGAAATGAGAGCACTGAGACCTGGTCAGGAGGCGGTCCTGTTGTATTTACTGAGCTAGACAGAGTCACTGACATCTGAAACCAGAGAGCTGGAGCGCAGAGCTGCTTCAGACTGGTGGTACAGGCAGATTCACTGTGACTTTCAGCTCAAGGGCCCTCTGTGCATAGTGCTCCAAAAGACTGGTGTTTTTCTGAAGTTACTGAGTATTTAATCTATTGTTAATTCACAATACCTGTAAATTTGGTCTTGTACTTGGAAAGGTTTTCTCTGACATCCTGCTTAACTTAATTGTTAATTTTCACAAATCAATCATAAATCTAACATAATTGTTGTTGTATTTCCACCTGTTAATTCTCTGAATGGGTTAAATGTTTTAAAACGCTGGTTCTCAGAAAAAAGTACATTGCTATCGATATATTTTCAAAACGAGATATAGGATGACATAATACCGTTTATCAGTATGCTTTAATTGTGCATGAAATTACGGCCTTATTAATGAATTTTAGTAGAAACAAGTCTACCTCACTGTAAACGGTGAAAGAGCTTTGTGACGTTACGCAGAATCCCAGAATTCCCAGCTAATAATAAACCATTCAATTAGCATCTCGCTAGAAAGCCGACGAAGAGGAAAGGTGAAGAATCAGCTTGGTTCATTTTGTTTTAATATTGTTAAAAACATCGTAATAAACCAATATTTGGTTTATTTTGTTGAAGACTAATACCTTAAATGAGGGTTTTTCAGTTATTAAATGCATGTTTAATTGTTGTCAGGCTTCTGATGTTGGAGTCATTTGCCAAATGGGTTTTAGATTTTAGTTTTTTTGTTCATGTACATTCACTGTCTATTTTGAGAGCCATGTCATGTCAAACTGAGAAAAACGTACAGTTGAACATAGTGGAGTGAAACCTTGTTTGAGTCATATTAAAAAGAAATTACATTGTTTGGCAGTGTAACCAAATTAAAATACATTAATAAATATTACCAGTTTTTGTCATAACCTGGGTAGGGGGGCTCTAACATGTTTTCCTGTACCCGAGGGGTTAAAAACAGGTTGAGAACCATTATTTTAAAGTATTTCCTTCCAAGTTCTGTAACATGTCTGAGGATGTAAATTTACAAAAGTACAATTTGATTAGAAGTCCAGGGCAATAACCCAGTAAACATAACTGTTTTTGATGAAAATCACATACTGTCAGAAGGAACCATGGTAATCTTCAGACAACCCCCCCCCTCCCCTGGGGGGGGGCTGATACTGCAGAGCTAAAGTTTAGCTCATTTTGTGTTATGCTTAGACCCCTGCTCCTCTTTGGCCCCATGGTTGCCTCATTCATTCTGGAGTGGGTAAAAATACTACACCTTGTGTACTGTGATCTAGCCCTTAGCACCTGTTGTTTTGTAACTTTTTAATAAACATACAGTAAGTTCCTTATCTATGGGTTGCATCAGACCCACTCCTTGTGGCCGGTGGTGTGTTTGGACCAACATGTGACTGGTCATCCTTTGGTTGTGTAATATGTTATTTTGGATTACAGGTGCTGTTTTGGCATGATTACTTAGTTTTATTGTTTCCCAGTAAATAATCAACAAAAAGTCTGATCTCATGTCATGGGTATAAAATGTAGGGCAAAGGAGTTTGGGAAAGAGCATAGCAGCACGTGGCGCAAAGGTGGTGGTGTTTGTGCAACGGTGGTCCAGCTGTGTGACTGTCCAGCCTGTCACAAGGGACTTGTTTATCTTCTGCAGTGAATTTGACCTTAGTCGTCTGCTCTGCCGAGGTGTGGCATGTGACCCATCAGTTACTGTGAAAAGGGGGAGGCGTTTTCCCCGAAACGAGAGTCCCAAACAAGCTATGAGGAATCCCGTGCCTGGGATCGGATATCTCTGACCTCTGACGGTGCCTCGCAGCACTCGCATGATATAAATGCTGGCCAGAGACACCCCCTCAGCAGATCACGATCCGAGAGAAGACAGCAGCTGCAGCAAAGCCAGAATACGCACTGCATACAAAGCAGATAGCCTCGTACGCCGGTACCGTGGGTCAAAGTTTTGAAAGGCGGAATGGATATTCAGACCGGCCAAGTGGTGAGGCCCCCCAGCCCTATGGAGAGCTTGGAGAAGCAGCTGAGCTGCCCCATCTGCCTGGAGATGTTCACCAAACCGGTGGTCATCCTGCCCTGCCAGCACAACCTTTGCCGGGGCTGTGCCAATGACCTGTACGACTCCCGCAACCCTTATCACTACTCTGGTGGCATCTTTCGCTGCCCCACTTGCCGTTTCGAGGTGGTGCTGGACCGCCATGGCGTCTTTGGGCTCCAGAGAAACCTACTGGTGGAGAACATTATTGATATCTACAAACAACAGCAACAAGAAGGCAATCTTGAGACCCCAGTGAAGAGCAAGGATAGCAAAGAGCCGTTGTGCCAAGAACATGAGGATGAGAGGATCAACATCTACTGCATTACCTGCCAGGTACCCACATGTTCTCTCTGCAAGGTGTTCGGGGTTCACAAGGACTGTGAGGTTTCCCCTTTGCAGAACATCTACCAGACCCAAAAGGCAGAGCTCAGCAATGCCATTGACTTGTTAGTGACTGGAAACAGCTGCGTGCAAGCCTTGCTTAATCAGATGGAAGACACCTGCAAGGCCATCCAGGAGAACACACTGCATCAGAAGAAGATCCTGGGGGAGAAGTTTGACCTACTTTATGCCATACTGGAGGAGAAGAAGGGACTGTTGCTGGAGAAGATCAGCCAGGAGGAGGACACCAAGGTCCAGACCTTGCATTCCCTGGTGCAGCAGCACACACAGCAACTGCAGGATGGCACCAAGCTGATGGACGCCGCTGTCCAGGCCATGGAGCAAAGCGGTGTGGCAGAGTTCCTCTTCACTAGTAAGCAGCTAATCGCTCAGGCCAAGGAGGCAGCCAAAAACTCCAAAATCCAGAGGCCAGAGCCAGGCTTCGAGAAAATGGACCACTTCACTGTGGTTACAGAACATGCTGAAGCCGTTTTAGCCAAGATGGATTTCGGAGTGCACGACGATGATGATGATGATGAGGAGGAGGAGGAAGAGGAGGAAGAAGAAGAGGAGGAGGAAGAGGAGTGAAAGTGCGCACTTCCGTGAATTTGGAGTTTAGCTACTTGAATCTGAATGTTTTAAGAGAGGATTTAGTTTAAACTAGGACAAGACCAGTCGCTTCAGGGATATGGAAAGTGACTGCATTGCGTTTCCATGACAAGCCTTTTGAGTGTGATTTAAGAGTTGCTGTTATACATACAAAAATGTACTAAAATGTAAAATACAAAATGTACAATTTTGTACATACCTTTTTTTTACTTTTGTATTTGTTTTGTACTGGATTATTTATAGGATTATCTTCTGAAGGTAAATGTTGATGTTTACATGTTTGTCATTATATGATCTTATTTTCTGTCAGCCATATTTATTATGCTTAAAACAAACCGAATAGCTTAAATGATTCTGCCTTTTCGGCATCTTCTTGTTAATTTAGATTGTATGGTCTGCACTTTACTGACTAGTGTTTTCATTCGATGAAATAAACTGGTTGAATATACAGTTTGACATGTTTTATTCTTGTTAATCGCCAACATCAGACCCCACAGTAATACTGAGCAAGTGAGTTTTTCTATGTTCGTAAAGGATAAGGGCCCCAGATAGCCATCGATTGGCATACAGTTTGCACTCCTTAGGTGGTGTGAGGCTCTATTTTTAGCAGCTGAGAGCGATAGAGGAGATGCAGCTACGGAAATAGCCAGTGGCCTGGAGGTATGCAGAGTCATTGGCTCGGGACCCGCTGCCCATTCCTGGGGAGCTAAGGGATTGGAGGTCAGGCCTTGAAAACATTGCCTTATTGCCCCCAACTTGTGACTTGCTTGTAAAAATAGGTGCTGAAGCATAGGAACAGCAATGCACTGTGATGTTCATGTTTTAGTTTGAAATGGCTTTTGTTTAATGGCACATTTCATGTGGTACAGAAAGCGTCCGGTGCCTTATCCTGTATGGGAGTGAGTACATTTGATGGAAGAAATGTTTTTTTTTTTTTTAATCATGAATTTTAGAAATGCTTGGGTCGTCTCGATTATGCCCAAATATTTAATGGTCCAGAGTCAAAACTGATGCCTTGAGCGTCATAGTGCACACAGACTTGCATGTCGCCCTAGAGGACCCTGAACATGCGTTCAGCTGTGTTGAACTTTGCAGGATGTAACCGATTTACCTGCAATTTTGTGTAAGCCTGAAAGGTAGAGAGCATGGTTTTGTTTTTTTTACTGAGGTTTTCAAGCGCCTACATATTCACAAGTCGTGAGGTTGCCTTTGGTGCCCTTGGGCGAGTGATGTCAGTCCTGTCTGCAGACTCAGAGGTGGTCTCCATAAAACCATTCATGGCTCACTTGCCTGGATTTAGTTTGAAGCCTGCAAACACAGCCCCTGTCTGATGAAGTTTGTGTGTTGAGCAGATGATGGTAACTGACGTCTAAACATAGTCGTGCATTTCTTCATGTGATCTTCACGCAGCATAAGTAATGGTTTTGGCACGTCTGTGTTATGTGTAGAGCGACGCCTGACAGTTTCTTTGTTTATCACACATGCAGGCAATGTAAATGTGCTAATCTCTCGTTCCTTTGTAATCGGCCATACAAGTTTCAAGGTCTGGGCTGAATTTAATTGATACTCTTCTTCTCAATTGCTTCATTCCATCAGAGCTATTCAAAGCATTTTTAAGGCTTTGATTTCAGCACAAACACAGGCTCCTTGCCAAGAACCAGAATGGAAAGTTAAGGGGCTTTTCTTTGAAACGATGGTGAGTGAGTGTGAATCTGAGATGTCAGGTGTGAGTGGGGCTAAACTGACCCCAGTGAGGAGCTTTTTTTAGTGCGGAAGCTGCCTGACCCTAGATCCTGGTAGGTGTTCTCATGTCTGTCACAGCCTCTTGTACGATGCCAAGGTGCCAGAATCCTAAATGCCAGTTACCTTTGCTCCTCCAGAGTCCACCCGCAGGAGGGCGTTCGGCCTGGTGGCACAGGCTTACACGTCCATCACAGCCGAGGATTTCGCCGCCTTCGTTGGACACTCGGTGGACGAGGCGGTTAGAGGTAGGTCTCCTCCCTTCTTGGGGGGTGCACGGTTCAGAGCACGTCAGCCTGTCCTCACCGCACCTTCCTTACGAATGGGCGCTTTTTAAAAACACCTATCTGCTTTGGATTGCATCTTATAACCTGCGTAAGTCAGTAGATTATCAAAAAATCGAAGACTGTCAGCTCTCTTGTCCCTGCAGGAGCTGTTGCTCAGGGCTGGCAGGCAGACCCCAACACCAGGATGGTCATACCACAGAAGCCAGGTAGGTGGCACTGTTCCACCATATATCAGCAGTCGAATGTTTTTGCATTTGCGTTTTTATGGAGATTTTTGAACAGTCATTGATGTGTGTAATGAAGGTGACGCAAACCCTCACAGTTCAGGTGTCTCATTCATAAAGATGCATAGAACCACAGGGACTTATCTTCTTGTGTTTGTTTAGCTAACAAAGTGCTTCCAGCCATTTCTGTGTATGAGGCCGGCCTGTAGAACTTAACATCTGCAGAACATTTGTGGCAGTAGCACTGAATCCATCTCCCACCGCCCTCCCCCCACGGCCTGTCCAGTTCTCCGGAATCCTGACCTCAGAGAACCGTCTCATGAGTGGCTCTCCATGCACCTCTGCACACACACATTCCCTTTCTATAACCTGTGTCTACGAGGCCTCACTTATATTAAATGAGTAACGAATGTCAGAGTTCTCCTCTCACGTCACGAGTGCTCTCTCCAGCCTTACAGCCAAACACCGACCGGTGTCTGTCGCCCACAGATCCTCCACCGGTCTCGCTGGTCCCCAACGAGCAGCAGCTGGCCAGACTGACTGACTACGTGGCTTTCCTGGAGAACTGAGTAGCCCGGCCCCAGCTGGGTGCCCCTCCCCCGAGCCCCCCCCTCATGCGGTGAACACATGTCGCAATTATGCGTTACCACCAGAAGGGGACCTCGCTCGTTCTGAGCCGGCTGTGTCGCTGAGGATCTGGAGTCAGGGTGTCCAATTTGGAGTGATTCCCAAGTGCTGGTATTTTGTTTGTGTAGATTTAAGATCACCAGCACATGGTAACCATCCTGTCATATACACCCAGTCTCTGACTACTGCACGTTTTTTTTTCTTTGAGTTACTTTGCATTTCTTTTTTGCTCACTTCTCGCTAAAGTGGAGAATAAACATTCTCACCATCTGTACAATACTCCTCTGTGAAGTTGTATACATTAGACAGACCCTTGGTCAGTGGCTGCCTTACACCTCATGTGCTGTGTGAGCTGCCCCCGTCCAATCATTCTTCAGGCACTGTTTTCCCCTTCCTTCTTGAAATGGGTATTATTTTTAAACTCAAAACAACCATCTGAACTGTTATGAAAGCACTGTCACGCTGACTGGAATTCCTGATCGCTCCCACCTCAGACCATAAACAAGCATGTTTTTTTTCCTGTGTGGGGAAAGGCTCCATATGAAATGTTTCTCCTCGCAGTGCTGTCTTTCTTTTCTGCCCCCCTTTGGGCTATTTGCAAAGCCCCCCCCCCCCCCAATAAACCACTCAGTAACGGCAGTGTCTCTGAGTATTGAGATCAGCACAGCCTGCTTTGCATCCTTACTCCCCTGGTCATTTTCACCATGTCCCAGGCTCTTCCATGGTTGTTAAATAAATTTTTATTTGAAAATTAAACCGCTGTGCTTATCTTGAGTGTTTTTGGAGTTTTGTGATCGCTTCTGCATTTCGGGTCTGAGTGGTGAGTGGCATCTTAAAGTGGAACGTGCTGTATCAGTCCGTGCCAGGCCTGTATCAGTGGGTAAAGATATGACCCTCCTTATCCACAGATTCCACATCCGCGGATTAAACCAACCGCGGAGAGGAAAAAAAAATCTGAAAATTCCAAAAAGCAAAACGTGCATTTGCTGTGCGCCTTGCACTACACTGAATCCATGTGAATGAAGTGGTGTGCATGCGTGTGTATGTGCTTGTGTTACTCAATTTTCATATGCTCAAATGATAAATAGCTTTAAACATTGCCTTTGACTGCCTAATTCAAACATACATACATACATACATATATGTATGTATGTCTGATACATGGAAAAATGTCCCCTGGGGATGAATACAGTCTATTCGTATCTGAATCAGAAATGGAATACTTTTACCCTTGAGGGTATTTTGTTCCATTCTATTGTTTGATCTGTATAGAACCTAAAGATTTAATGAACTACTTGTATAGTTTCCACTAAACATTTTCTTTTGTACATTTCAGTTTTTATTATATATACGCTGCCTGGCCAAAATAGTTTTTAAAAAAGTCGTCATTTGAATTTATGACAGCAAATACTTAAGAGCCGATGACTGGATCATTATTACGGCTCAGCAACCTTATGCAGCAATAAAGTGAAGTCAGCTGAGTACCTGAATCTACTGTCCAGGTTACACCTCCATCCATCATCAATGGGTTTTTTTCTTCCCTGTTGGCATGGGCATATTCCAGGACAAGAATGCCAAGATTCATTGGGTTTGAATAGTCAAAGAGTGGTTCAGGGAGCTTGAGGAATCATTTTCACGAATGACTTGGTCACCACAGAGTTATGACCTTAACCTCATTGAAGGTCTTTGGGATGTGCTGAAGGAGGCTTTATGGAGGTTCAACTCACTTGTCAATAAAGGGTCATGGTGAGGAATGAATGCAAATCTGGATGAAAATAAAGGGTGAGATGTTGCATAAGCTTGTGGAAACAATGCCATGAGAAATGTGCACCATAATCAAAGCTAAAGGCGGCCCAACAAAAAAAAATTAAAATTTTTGACCAAGCAGTGTATATGTGTGTCTCTGTGTGTGTGTATACACACACACACACACAATACTTTGATTTTGGAATTCAGGAAATCTTTTTTTTTTAATCCTTTTTAAGCCTTGGAGGATAAATACAGGAATGCATGATGGAAAGCTGCGCTTTTATCCTATTGTGAAAAAAACTGCATGTCGTCTGATCTGAATTATAGAAGTGGGAATGTATCTGGATGACAGGATGCTGGAGAGGAATGTCAAAAGGCCAGAAGGCAGTAAAGTCGCAGCTGGAAGACTATCAGGAGTCACAGTCACTCTAGTCCAAAAGGATGTTCTCCACAGGTGTGTCATTCCTCCAGTCTGTAAAAGACATGAAAAGATGCAGAGAATGTATCATAGTCATAGAGACCTGTCTTGCTCTTTAAACACACACACATATTACCAATTAACTTGAGGCTGCAGGAAGAGAAAGCTTCCAGTAGTCATCAGGAAGAGAGACATGCTTCAGAGGTTAGGTAACAAAAGGTAGATCAAGCACCACATGATTTTTTCTTTTTATATATATAATTAAACACAGATCTACAGTCCTGTGGAGCTACATGCAGAAATACCCTTCAAGGCACTAATTATTACCACCTGAATTTTTATTTATTGCATCTAGGGAACTGCATCTGGAAGCTGATTATTATGGAAAATATGCGTATATAAAAAATTTCAGGTGTTGTGACTACATAAGATGTGTAAACAGAGGGAAAAAGAATGGCAAAGACTGAGAACAGAAAATGCAAACCATAACTTAACTGTTTCGATGAGTCAGGGTTTCCTGTGGCAAATATCCGTCAGGATCAGCCAAGCCAATGTAAACCAACCACATCAAGAAGTGTTTGGTTTTTATTCAGCAAACACTGTGCAAAATGTAACTTATTAGTCAAAACTAAAATTGTATTGGCATTCCTGTACATCCATTTATTCTTAATTAATTTCTTATGCAGTACAGAGCTCCTTGAAGCACAGGACGCCTCCTAGACTGGAACCCTAACCCTAACCGTAACTCCTCACATACAGAGCCGAGGGCAGGATTCTGTTGGTGCAGAATGTGTGATATGGAAAAGCCCAGGTACTGACCTCGTGAAGGTGATACGCTCTGTATATTTGGATGTAATACAAAGCAATCAGTACGATAACCTGTGGCATAGTGTGACCCACAATAGTACTCTGTGGATAATCAGGTGTGTGCTGTAACTATGGCAACCCACCTCTGGTCTGTCCTGATTGGTCCCCAGCTGGGTAAACTCTGATTCATAAAACAAGCACTGGTGCTAGCTGTTGTGCGCTCAGCTAATTTTAGAGTGTGATTCAGCCTGGTCTTACCTCGATGGGGAAAACAGAGTGAGAGGTGACTCATCAGACAGATTCATTTGCTGTTGCTAAGGGCAGCTTACACTATGTTGCATGCCGTCGTCCACTGGCTTTGGATACAAGCAGTTTCAGCTGTGCCACAAGTATTATTTTGTTAAGCTCACGCCATGCGGTTTTGCTTGACACAGAAGCGTCATTTCAGTGCTCTGTGGCTATCCCGTTAAACTTCCATTCTTTCAAAGAGTTTTGGCTTTTTGACCACTGTTCGTGTTTCCTGATACTTGATTTTACTGCTTGGAAAAAGCCTTTTTAAGAGATTTTTTTACATTGTATGTTCATGTTTTTCCCCCAGTAATTATTGTTGCTTCTTTTTGTCCTTAAAAATGCCATTATGGATAAACGGTATCATATTTCAGTATCGTGCACCATTGCGTAAACACTGAGGCTTCGAAATCAGTCGCTTTTTAGTGCTGCACAGTATCTTTGCGTTCAGACCTACATGTTGCAGCAGTCAGTTTAAGGGAAGGATGAACCATCCAAACTAGGAGGCCCCCTAGCCTCGTGCTCTCTGCTGCCTGGCAGGGTGGAGCCACACCCCCGGGTTCTCCACACCCCCGACCAAGACATGGCTATAATATAAAGGGATTGAGGAATGTTTATCGTGGTTCAACTCCGCTTGGTCCTAAAGTGAAGGACCCATAGCAGAGGAGGTAAATCTGCAGAGACCAAGTGGCTTCTCCCCCACCTTTACAGAATTCTTCCCAGGCTTGCCTCTCCACTGTCACCATTTTGGCTGCAAATACACTGTCCTTCAGCAACCTTCTTATCTGTGGTCCACAGTTCTGCATGAAAAGGTCGGCGTCAGTGCACCTGCAGCAGCAGACCCGTACGTTTACATAACTGCAAGCTGCCTGTAAACCCTGCTGACTAGTTTGTACAAAAAATTAGTCTTACTTACACGTTACTGGTGATTTTATATGACTGGTATCAAAATGACATCAATGCATTGTATATGAAAAAATGTTAAGTTGAAATCACAGAAAAACCAGACGTGCTGGAGCAAAACTAAATATACTAAAAATGTTTGCTTATGAAGGGTGTTTGAAAAATGTCATTTGATATTATTCATCAAATCTGATGTCGGCTAATGTTATCAGCTGCTGCAGAAATTTTCTTGCATTTATTTGGCATTATGTACTGATGATAAATGCCTTGAAACTTTTCATAAAATAATTTCTTATGATTCTAATATATATATAATATGCAGCCAAAGAATCATAATCCTTTTGAAAAACCATGTAAAATTTCCATGATTTTTATGTTTCTGTTAATAGTTAAATACTTCAGCCATAATTATTACTATCAAACGTCAGAAGCTTTCGTTTTCAATGTCATAAAAACGTTAAATGCTGAAAAAGGCAGTTTTAAAATGCAAAAACTCATGCAATATGTGCAAACGATTATTGCTTTTTGTTTTCGATGGTGAGAATTTTTCACTCGAACCACCACATGCTCGAAAGTTTCCGTGTGGGAGGGGGGGCGGGGAGGGGGGCACTGGACTCACTCTTTTTGTGAATTCTTTTTAGATGTGGGATTTATGTCCCACACGCAACAAAGTCCTTAGAAGTCTGAAGCAGATGACAGTAGATGTGTGAGCCTCTGGTCCAGATGTGGAATTCGAGGTGTATGTTGAGCAGAAAGAGGACACAGCATCACCTGACGTAAACCTCCTTACACAGAAGCCTCAATGTGTGTCCATCTGAACAGTACCTGGATGAGCACCTCCTGTTGTATGAACAGAAGCTGGGGGGTTCTGCACTGGGGTGGGCGTGGGAAATCCGTCCCACCTTCACACGCCCTCTCTCTAGCCTGGTCTTACTCTTGGCTTGGGAGTCTAATATCCAAGGCCAGGATATTTCTCAGACTACTGTTTAAAGGGCCCCCAGGATTTGGAGACAGAGTTAGCCGCCAAAGCCAAGATCAAACAAAAAGAGCCCCAGTGCCCTTTAAATTAAATTCCCTTGATAATTTCTCAATAGAAAAAGTATATGATTTTAAAAGTCAGACACTGCAATTGATGAGATATTTCAGCGGCCTGTTTTTAATTGTTAGTAGGAGTATTGTTGAGAACAGATGGCTTCAGTCTGGTGGTACTTATGAGTCATACGGTTTTTATAGCTTCAGTTAATGGATGTGCTTGATAAACGGAAAACAAAACCGTAAGCCAAATCTCCTTTGTCACATGTCCACATTTCCACAGGCATGTGCTGGAAACTGGGCCTCTGGTTTTCCTCAAGGCCTTGCAATATAACCAGAAAAAGGGGGTAAGAAGGGTTGAAAGGACTGTCAGAATTACCCCTTGGCAGCAGCTTAAATATTTCCAGTGCTGCCCCCTGCAGGTAGCCTGCTCTCCTTATTTTTCACGCGTTTAAGCAGACGGTTAGCGTTTGCACACAGAGAGTGAGACACAGCCGTGGTTAAGGTCCCTTATATGCCTGATTCTGAATGCTGAGCTCCTTTTTAAACTATAAATTTCTTCAGACTAATGCAACGTAACCATGTTATTTGTTATGAGTGAAACGGCGCAGGCCCTGCTATTTTCTTACTGTGTTGAAAGTAGTGGTTGTAAACACAGAGAATCTCATTATTAAAACACCAGCCTCCCTGCAGAGCATCACACAGCCAGACATTTTGACATACAGGCGTTTTAATGTACTCTGAAGAACAGCTGGTTTACATTCACTTTTGCTGCATTCGTACTGTTGCTCTCTTGTGCTTCTGGGCAATGTGAGTGGCCAGTGAACAGCAGAAGATTGGGCTTTTCCCTGGGTCCTCAGCTCATTGTGTGAATGCAATTTCCCTGTTACCAATTGCCGAGCTCCAGAAAAGTGAATTCAGTTTCCCTGAGCAGTTTGTATAGATGGCATTACTGCAGTGTATGAACAGAACCTAAAAGCAATTCAGCTTCAACACATTTTTCTAGCTTTTTCTGTTTGTTTGACTAGTTTGTGAGTAAATAGTGGATTCGAGCCCAGACCAAATGAAATGACTTAACTGTAAATGCAGTCTTTTCATTACAGCTTCTGCAAAGCACAAGAAATTTTCTATCTTCATATTATTTTCTCTTCTCAGTGGTTTTATATCCCACAAAAGGCCATTCAGTAGCTGCCACTGTGGCCTTAACATCGGGATTGAAGATTTGATCCTTAGATTGGCTCTGTGCACATGTGCATGTGAGTGTGTCTGGCCTGTGATTGGCTGGCGTCCCATCCAGGGTGTCTTCTGCCTGGGGCCTCTCTTTGTCTCCCTTTGCATCCTGGGAGAAGCTCCAGGCTGTTTACATTATGTTACTCATTCATGGGTTATGCCTGGATGATGACAAAATGTCCATCAAATTACTTTTAAGTTTTATGCTTAGAGCTCCATAATTGTGAACATTAATCCCGCAGCCCTATGAGTTCAAAAACACCACAACCACACAGTCAAGCCATGGGTTATAAGCTTCCATTTAAATGAAGAATCCTAACTCTTTCCACCATGTTCTATAACATACCCAAATGGGAAAGGGAAAAGCGGGAAAGACAAATAAAACCTTATGTGGCCCGCACCAGTTAGGGGCACCACACTGCCCACTGCTAAAGGTAACTGGTATCTGATGGACAGTGGGATCTTCAAGAATATTGACCCATATCTCTAAGAACTAAGATCAGAATTCTCCAGAATGCAGTACTTCCTGTGAACTTGAACATGGACTAAAAATAACTAGGCTGAATCCATTTTATCTTGGGTATATTACTAGAAGTCCCAGTGCACTTGGAAAAGTTGAGGAGGAAAAGGATCAACAAGAAGCTGGATGGACTCAATAATCACAGCAATTATCATGGCCTTGGGAAGCCTGATGAAGTAGAAAGAAGACAAGACATTCCAGAGGAACCCTGTCAATATGGTTGACAGAAGGCAACATAGAAATCATATCACCTGATGGCAGGGGCGGAGCTAAAGAGTGGCCAGGGTGGCAAGTGCCATCCTACCATGAAGCATGGATACCCAAATTTTATAATTGTTACATTACAATAATTTTTGTTTATGTCGTTTGTGTGTGTGTGTGTGTGTAGACCAAATGTCCCCCACAATGTAATAAAAACCTGTTATTTTGGCATTGTGGGGACTGTTTTTCAGGTCCCCACAAAGATCTGTGAATGCAATCAAAAAACTAAAAATGCCAAACGTTTTGTTTGGTTACTTGGTTAAGGTTAGGGCTGGGTAGGGGTTAAGGTCATCATGTCGGGATTAGAGTTTTCCCGATAGAAATTATTGGAGAGTCACCACAAAGATATAATTACAAACCTCTGTGTGTGTGTGTGTGTGTGAAATGATACACCGCCCAGAGATGTAAGACAATGTACACATACTTTTTTCTCTTTTTGCTGGTTTGAGGAGCAATAAAACACACATTTGTTAATTCTATTATGCATACTGTGATATTTATCATTTTGACCACATTGTCAGTTTCTTTGGATGCTGGGTTTGTGTTTTATCCCACTGCAACCACAATAAAATCACTGGGTCTAGATTTGTCACCCAATTGTAAAAGGTCTGGCTATGCCCCTGCCTGACAGCACCTCACAATGATAATAGACAAAATGAGGAAACTCAGTGCAGTCCACTAGGTGATGCTGTGTGACTGAAGTCTTCATCAAATGGGGCAGGAATCTAAGCGCCTGAGAGCATAGGGGTCGGGGGTGGGTTAATGCAGAGACTAGGCGCCCCCACCAGCTTCAAATGTTTTAAGACCAACGCTCTGTGCACTGATTATCAGATTTTTGGCTTTGCATCATATCAATTCCCTCTCATGTCACTTTTAGCTCAAAAAATAGCCCAGTCAGTATATAGCCTCCAGCGACATTAGTGTGCCCCTCACTGGGTTAGTGATCGATCATTACAGAAATGCGTAAGATGTTTCAAACCCACTGCTTTGCTGAAACGTGGAAGGCAAAAGAACATAGCTATCTGAGAAAACACCACTTTCACATTACTGAATTGTTGTCTATGTCCATCAGCCCATAAATACAATGTGCTATAAGCCAAGGATCCCATGAACTCAACAGGAAACATAAGCTGCCCAACAGGAAGTTATGTCAGTGGAATTTTGTCCATAAATTGACATTGGTCAGATGTGAGTCATATTGTGTAAAGGTGAAATGCTGTATCCTGAGGAATTCAACAACCCAAGATGCAGAATAATCCAGAAAACCATCATCCCGTATAATATTTATGTTCTTTCCTAGATGTAGACACTTGTTTATGCCTGTGTGCAGTATGGAATTTGAATGTCTATAGTGAACAGCACTTTCTCAAGGCTCTTTCCTCCAGCACAAGCAAGGACATAGGACCCTAATGCAAGCTGACTATGTCTTCTGCCAGGATATTATTTAAACCATCTGCAAAAGATGTCTGGAAGAGGTTAAATGAGTCACAAGTCTGTTGTTTGTGAAGCTTTTTATGGCTGGATCTCCGTGACCTGATGTGCATCCAGATTATCAGCATCCTATACATTTTCTTAGGGTCTTATTTGGGTTTTCTTGGTCTGTTCAACTAAAAGCATTTAAGATGAAAATAAAATTAAGTAGTCGACTAAGACATATAGAAATGCAAATGCTCTATATAAAATAATAGCAACAGATGCCATGAATATTCTGGATAGGAATGTATTACAGATGTGCTAATAAATCTCAGTGCCTAATGCCAAAAAGATGACAGTATGAGCAAATGATGCATTTGTATCTCCTGCTTTTTGTGTGCCTAACTTTGTGCTCGTTGATGGTCTGCAATCCCATACTGAGGTGGTAGTGGGTGATCAGTTAAGGATGGATGAAGATAATTATGGCTTCTATAATTGGTTGAAGGACAGTCCCTGGAGTTGGGCGAATGACAAAATAAGGTTTGAAATCTATTCCGACAGGCCCATCTGCTCATGGAATAATAAGGAATACAAGAAAACATGAACCTGATGTGAAATGAAATAAAGTGAAGAAATGATTATACTTTATTGATACCCATGGGGAAATTCCCTTTTCACCTACTATATCTTGCTCTCTGTAACTGAGAGCAAGCTTGGCAGTGAAGGGCAGCCACCTGCAGCAGGGAGCTGAGGGTTAAGCGCCTAGCTCAAGGGCCCACAGATGTGCCAAGGCTGGCTTTGAACCAGCAACCTTCCTATCACAGGCCCAGAGGCAAAGAACCACAGTCAAGCACTGTAAAATGGAAAACAGTGTGACACTGAATATCATCAAATTCTACTCTTCCAGAGCAGAAAGAGGCTAATAACGTAGCACCAAACCCTTTCACCAGCTAGAGATGCCTGATGCCCAGTTTCAGACGACTTTAATTTGGCGGGAGTGTAAAAAGCTTTGCTGACTAAACCATGGGAGACAGTTACGCTGAGAGAGGCTCAGAAATCACTCACATTTTATATCGTCTGTTGTTACATCCAAATTAAAGGTCACAATGGGGAAAGTGTTTCTCCCTTAATCCCCTCTCTCTCTTTTTTTAAACTAATGTCCTGTTAGTGTTGAAAGAAATCTGGATTGCAGACTAGATAGCAAACATATGCAGCTCTCCCACAAGGGGGGAGATCAAAGGGAGACAAAGGAAAACGGCCAGGATTGTAAACAACAGATCCAATGTAGCTACTTAATTGTACTAATTGCTACATTATACCACCAGGAACCTAATAAATGATGGCACAGTCTGCTCTGAAAATGTTCCATAAACATATCTTTTCCCTAAAAATTTTTCATTACATCGATCCAATGTAGTTATGCATAATAGCCTCTCCATAACGAATCAAGCTGGCAAAGACTATTGTAGTAATTGGAATAATATTTATTTAAAACAACATTTCAGTGATTGCTATAACATGGAAAGAGACTCCATGCCTCATTTCAAACAATATGCCTATGTTATGTTATGATTTCCTTGTAATTAATTTTAGTATCCGAACTCTTAGGTAAATAGCTCACATTTTCCGTATATTTTACAGCTAATTGAAAGATTTTCTTGTTGACTAGATTGAGTATCAAATATTGGTTGGTCTTGTCCATAGGATCTTTTCCATATGACATAATCCAGCATTCTATGCTAGTGTCACACAGTTACATCCTCAGAGAAAGATACTGTGCCCCTAAATATGAAACAGACATAACAGTTACTGGACTGCACATTATTGAAAGAGAAAGGATACAAGATTCACGCCCTAAAATCTCAGTTCAGCAGGATACAGAATGCAGCTTCTTTGTGGGAATTTCCAGGGAGTTGTACCAAGTTGCGAGCTGACCCCACGCATCCGTTTTCCATGACTCGTAAATAACTCCCCCTCCAAAAGTAGCTCTGTCCGGCCTGATGATTCCCGTTGAACATTTAAAACTGCGAGGACATGGAGTTGTCTTTCATTTAGACATATGCTTCTCATGTCATAAAACTTCATGTTTATTGTGTTTTTAATTACTGTAAATCAGAGGACACTCCAAGGAATAACACTAGTTAATAGGTGTCAATGTATGTAATATATTATAACCAGAGCTGGGTGATTCAGATCCAGAGAGTAAATGTCCAGACCAAGATTTTTTTCAACCAACCAGTTGAGCATAAAGAGTCATAGTCACAGAGTACTCAACTGGTTGGCTGAAACAAAATCCCAGTTTGGACTTTTACTCTCTGGATCTGAATTACCCAACTCTGATTATAACATAATAATATCTACATTACATTTACTTAAACATTTAATTTCACATTTCTGTCTGTTATACTTCAAGATAAATTAAACTTGTGTACATTAATAAACGGAAATGAACTAGAACCAGTTTCTGTTGGTATGATGCATAAAAGCATTAAAATGAATCATAAGTGCCATTGCAAATGTGCAAGTTTGGTAGGTCTGTACATATACCTATGTAATCCAAGGGTACTTTTGGGGTTTGTTGAGTACTATTGGGGTTTTGATAATTTTCCACCATGCAGCATATCCCCAACCAGCCCTGAGCCATGCTTTGGCTCACAGTCAAGAGCGTCATGGTCAAGAAGATCCCACCAAGTACAGAAGACTGCCTGAATTTGAACCCAAGTTGTTACAAATTGTGCATGTTTGCCCACAGGGCTTGGGTGCTGGTAGATGGCGCCTGTTCCAGGTCATCCAGCTGCCTTGGTTCTGCCTTGGCTCTTACTCACTTACTTTTCTCCATCTCTGTTACACCCACGGGGCACGTTGGCTTCACATCGCCACATCCCTGCCACCGAGTCCTTCTCTTCATGCATTAAAAAAGGAAATTGCGTCTAATATCTGTTGCTATGCTGCTTGGCAGGGGAGGTTTGTAAAAGCTGGCATGTTTATAAGAAACTGTAGCCAGGCTGACTGTGCAGCAGGACAAACTCAAAGAGAAGGCCTGTCAGCACAAATGAGGGTGAGAGAGGGGAATTTTATATAGTTGTTTACACTGTGCATCATCGATGCAGAGGTGTATCCTGGAAATGGTGTCTGTATAGAGTCAGAACATTTTAGAATGCTGCAGTCAATTTACAATGCCCTTATACAATCACTTTAGCTAAACACTGCATTACAGTAAATAACCACTAACTGTGACTGTAGCCTATGTCATGTGGTTGGTTTTTGTTGCACCTGTATAGTGATGAGGTCATCGACCAAGTAGAGGAACTTCACATTTAAACCAGAAGACGTGAAATTAGTTAGAAACACCGTAAAAGAACAAAAAAAGGATAAAACTAGTGCATAGATGCTCAATTTTAGAAAGCATGTTTTAATTTGAATATTTTTAAACAATGTGCCCAGAGATCTGTTTTTTCTTCAAACACAATCTGTGTTTGATACAGACAACTATCATTTATAACCAGCCCCCGCTTGGTCTAAAAATACATTATTCTACTTCGAAGAAGAAACACTTTATTGTTTCACAATATGAAATAAATAAATAAGCCAAATCAATCATCTTTTTTTCGCGTCTTGGAACTGGAAAAATGTTTCAGAAAACAATGTTCTTGTCATTGTCATAGATTACCATTTTCATACAAAATAAAACTCCAGCATTTCTATACTTTTGCTGTGGGCAAAATGCACACGTGGAAATGTTTAATTAGGCAGAAGTATTATTGCAGTAACAATACTGGGCCTAACACAGAGCCATGTGGCACCACACTAGGTACTAACTATAGGTTGTGCCATTGAAGCCACTGATGTTCACCTGTTCTTTAATAAACTGTCCAAACAATCGAGAGACTGCCCCTACCTTGTGGAATTAGGAAGCTGCAAAAGTTAATGTATATATGTAGTCAGAGGCCATTTGCACAATGTAGCATAAACAACTAACCAAGCGAGACATGCATATTTAATTTAAAAATAATGGAAACTGAAAATCATGTATTGTTATTAAACATATAAACAGTTGAGACATGAGCAAGCTACTGACTCTCTGTCAACAGCTATGTTTTTTTCCATACAGTTTTTGACAGTTTATATTAAGATATTTGACACGATGTTAAGAAATCAGGAGGGAAGTCAAACTGGCAGGCAAGCTGAGATGCCACAGCAATGC
This sequence comes from Gnathonemus echidnorhynchus, assembly GCA_026776725.1. Lineage (NCBI taxonomy): Eukaryota > Metazoa > Chordata > Actinopteri > Osteoglossiformes > Mormyridae > Gnathonemus > Gnathonemus echidnorhynchus. Next base: position 17,958,153 of record JAODJU010000035.1, on the reverse strand, counting down.
GGTATGTGATGACTGTTCGACACTCTGTGGTCACAGTTGTTGAATAACACAACTAAAGTGGCTTGGATGGCATGAGCAGATTGACACCTGAGGAAGCACAGACTTCAAGAGGTCATCAAGCATCCATGGTGTGTCTGTTGTCAGCTTATTTGCAGGCCACTCATCTGCTGTAGATGCCTTGATCTCATTGTCTTAAAAGAACTCAAGGTGAGATTAGAATTAAATCCCAATGGAAAGTAGTTTATCATCACATAGCTGAAGATTACACAAGTTAATATCATTCAGATGAAACTGAGTTAGAAAATGTGTAATTTCAAGTCAGGGCTTTTGACACTTTTTGTTGTGATATTAAACATGTTAAAAAATATGCATATTATGAAAAGTAGATGTTGCTTCATATGGAATAAAAATTGCAATGTAGCTGAAATGGATTACTGAATTACTACAACTGAAAGGCTATATGGTCTCATAATAGTATTTTTTTGTGGTTTAAAGAAGTTCCAGTCCAAGCATAATGTCCAAAAACTGCTAATGTGGCAAATAATGTTCATAGCACTACATCCATGATTGCTACCAGAAAGAAGCTCATTAAGAAGCTGCCTTCTTGGCCAGGTCTCCCTTGGAAAAGAGATCTTTGATCTCAATGGGACTAACCTGGTTAAATAAAAAATAAGAGAACCACGAAGAAGCTGCCACCACAAACGTCTTGGATTCCTACTTAACAGTTTTCATGACCAGTTTCGTAATTTTTGTTGGTTTGTTTTTTTGTTTTATGCCTGTGAATAAAAGATCTGAAAGATTCTTCAGCATTCATATTAAGCAGCTTTTTTTTAAATGTTGCTAATTGAACGCAATGCTTAATTGATTCATAAATTATGGGAAAAGCAAAAGACCTATTTAGAAAGCCAGTCTGATTTCAATGGTTCCACTACCACTTCCAATAAAAGTGTGCTGATTTTATGGGGAAATGTTATCCGACAATATATTTTCCGTTCCCAATGCGCTTATTTCTAACAGTGTACAATGCCAGCCTGTGTTCTATTCGCTGTTTATAGGACTACGTGTTTTCCCCCATTAAGGTTTCATTTTACATATAATAACATTCAGTAAAAGCATTTTCAAGTTCTGATCCTCACATTGCCTTTTAATTGTGCAAACAGCTCATCAAAACCACATGTAATTGAAGAACAACACATTATTCTTGAGACAGACAAAGAGAAAAGCCAGTAAACTGGGTAAATTACAATAGTTTAAGATGTGAAAAAGAGTTAGAGCATCACAGCAACTCTTTCCAGGTTTACTTTGTTTTCTGTTTTCCAAGTGTTATAAAGAAGAGGAAGGCTCAGATTTGTATAAAAGTATGCACAGATAAAAATTGCTGACTTGAACTGATGTTTCTCTGACTACAGAGCAAGCCTTAATCTTTGGTGTTCGGTTTTGTTCTTTTACAGAGTGGGTATTATTCAAAAGATCTGTATCAGTTCATGCTACTCAAATGTCTCACACTACCACAAGAAAATACAATGATTTTATTCTTAGCCTTATGTATTGCATTATCATGTATGAATTTCAATGGCAGAAAAGATCACCAGAATACGGAATTGTTCTCAGGTAAGACATAACAATTAATAAATACATGCCATAGGCATACTAGAGATTCAACAGGACTACAGATGGTGTATGGTGTTTAAATGACAGATTTTTCCCAAGTTCTCATCTGTGGCTAGTCTTTTAGGAATGGACCAGATTTTCCCAGGGAGTGAAACATACTTGGGAGACCATATTTTCCAGTGATGCAATAGCATCTCTGAGAGTTCTGTTAAAGTTTGAGCTTCATGGGTTTTTGAAGACCTACCAACAGAATCTTTTGAAACCAGTTTTGTTTTAACCACATTGGTCATTTTGCAATGAAGCGAATGTTTCTGGCTATCATGTTTAAATGCGTTGGAGCAGCACATCATCTCTTCTCGATGCGCCCATTGATGTTTTACATTGCCACAGCAGCGGAAACATTCATCAGAAAGTACTGGTGCATTAATGATTTATGAAGTATGTGTTCTCGAGATTTCCCCTGCAGTTGGTCAGTTATTGATTAAAAAGTAATATTTGCCTGACAATGGAATGCAATATTCAGTATTTGGTTTGAAGATGACAATGCACCTTTCATTTCACTCTATTGCTATTGCCTGGTGTCATTCATGCTGATCCATAAATAACACTGAACAGAAATATTTAAGGAAAAAAAATTCTGTCCTATCACAGCTGTGGCATTATTCCTTGAATTCTGTTGTTCCACAATCCATTCAAGATCTTTAGTCTTTTGTGTTGCAGTATGTGAAGTACATCGGTCTGTTCCACCATGGAACTTGTATTCCGTGGGATTTAGAGAGAAACACCTGGTTACATTTTCTGCTGTGACTCAGCCCATGGTTGTTTATACAATGTCTCCATTTAGGCCTGTTCTGTTTGGCAGTGGTGGGATTTGTGTCCTGGGTGAATCATGCCTATTAGAGCCAACGTTCTGCTCAATCTGGAGACTAGTAACTGGTCTCCACTTTCTGCAGTACTTTACCCAAAGCAAACACACAATTGACTCCAAACATCCCTGGAACATTTCACATGGGAAATCTGACTTTACATGATGTTTCATCTAAAGCCAATAACTGGAGGATAAATTTTAGGAAGCACTTTAGCTCTTCATAATATCATAATATCATAATATCATATTGCTGCTTACATTCCCCCAGAAAAGCTTATTTAATGCATGACTCTAATTTTGTGATTGAGGGTTCATTTTCTTCGTTGTAAAATGCTTTCTTCCCAACCCAATGATTGCGTCTTCAGTCTGACCTTGAAGAAAATCCACAGTAGAGCAAGAAATGTGAAGACGTTTGTGGCGTCCAGGGCTGGACTGGCCGCTTTCCCGGTGGGCCAGTGGCTTTGTGTGCTGGACCTCCCACCTACCCGCTTAGCAAAATTCATCATGGGGGACCCCAAAGTCAGGACCGACTTTTAATTCCAGTCCAGTCCTGGGGGTGTCAGTTAGCCTAAGTGCTGTGACATCATTAACATTCATGAGAAGTTACTGTACTTCTGAAGATTATGGTTTTGGCAAGAGTATGTGCAAATTTATCTCTCATTGTTTATTTTGTGTCAGTGCACCAGAGACATAATTATCATCAGCACGGGGGTGTACCTTAAGCACCTTAAGCACCATGTCAGCCAATCAGTGATCACATCGTCTGTACTTTGTTCCAATAATCAGTAGCAAAAGAACCATAATCTCAGTCTTTTCAAATTTAGCTGTCATTTTAAAACACCAGTTGTGGACGTCCAACATTCAAAAAGCAATTCAAGATTAATCATACATAGAATGCATATTTAACCAAATGATGATTCATTTTGTTAGAGTTGAGTAGGTTGAGATTTAAGACTGAGAGGACGTCTCCAATGTCATAAGCTCTCCCCCATCTTGGATTCCTTTTATCCAGTATATTTCTCTTCCAACATCTGGTGCCTATGGAGGGCTAAGAGTGCCAACTGTAAAAAGATTAATGGAAAGCATGTATTGTATTCAAACAATCATGGAATAACTTGTAACACTGTTTCATTCACTTTAGCATTTATGGTTGTGGTCAGTCTACATAATAACACTGCCCTATCCCTGTAGGAAATGTGACAGGCAGCTTATCTGTTACTTATTATTTTTAACAAGATGAGTGTGATTTAATGGATTAGATTAAGTTAAAAGCAACCAGTTCAGTGACAAGTTTGTAAACTTTATAATACAGCACTAGCTATTTATTTTGCTTTGTGCTTGAATATTTGATTTTTTCATGTTTTGACAAAAACATTTTAAAGAATGTCACAAAGATTGTTGCTGTGTGACACTGCATGAAATGTATTTTCATGCACCACAAGCTCGATTCATCCGAAAAAGTCCTCCAGTTATGAAGACTGAAAACCATTATTCACATATGGAAGAAATCAAAGGGCTTGCTGAATATGAGTCTGAATTCAATGCTTGATATAAAATGACTCCTTTGTTAACTTGCAGCTCACAGGACGAGATGGCCGTGGCTTTCTTAGCTTTTCCTTTGTGGGGGATGTTGCTGTTTATTAGACCTTAGAGCGTCGTCCTTTGCTAAATTTTTCATGCCTGGCTTTATCTAGGGCCCCTGGTCGTGCTTAGCAGTACAAAGAAGAATATAGATTCCCACCAACTTCTGCGACTAGTAAAAAAAAAACTGAAATAAACCTTGATAATCCTGAGAGAGAGCTATACTGATAAACAATTACTAAATCCAAGCCAAACATTAACAATTTATACAGAAGAGGCATTAGCACAGAACCTGAAATGACAGTTTGGGCTTTCTTCTTTTAGCTTAATAAGTAAAGCCTTCCCAGTACATATGCTGGGAGCTCTGTGATATGGTGGAGGAGACCACACACACAATCATGTTAGTTTTGGAGAACAGGCATGCGTAAACCCTACCTGAAACATAAATACAGCCCACAAAACTCTTCCAGCCCCTGGAACCTACATGATCCAGACCAGATAGAAGAGTGTTTCCTAATTCGGTCGTAGGAACCTGCAGACAGTCCACATTTTTGCTTACCGGGAGCTGAGGAGGAGCATAAATGTGGACCCTCTTGCAGGAAGCTTGGAGGGGCCAAAAACATGAACCGTCTGTTGGTCCCCAAGGACCAGATTGGGAAACACTGAGATAAAGAGTCTAAAAGACTTCATGGTTAAGTCACTGCTGACAAAACCAAGATGTCAATGATTAAACTTCAATGGTGTACAATGACATATCAGAATGAACTGGAGATTAACGAATCATTATTAACTGTTCCATTTTGAGTTCCTAAAAATTGTGCTACTAAGTGCTGCTAACTGACACCATATACTTCTGCCTGACAGATAAAAATCCTGCAATATAAAACATTGCATACTAGCAAACAAACAAGCCATTCTTACATACAGGATATATCATAGGGAATGAAATAGGGATTCTGAGTAGGAAAGTCTTTTGTTGTAGTGGTATGCTCAAGAGTAAAACTCTCGATTGTGTACATTTAATAGGAAATAAATTTGAAAGTCTACTGTCAACTGCATGATAGAGTACTGCTTTAAAATAAACACTGGAAACTGGCACATTAATAGAAAGCATTTTTATTTCCTCACCCCAGTCTGAAACAAAGTAATAAAACAAACAAAAAATCAACAGTTTTGACAAGTACATTCCATCTTGTATGAACAGGATCGTGTGTTTGAAGTGCACTTAAAATATGAAGTTTGCCCACTGTGCTTGAACAAAATGGCTGTCATTTTTTTACACATGGAGATATGTAAACTAGCTTAAACTCTATATCAGTGTGGATGATTATGTTAAAGCATTGGGTGACCCAGAAAGAGTTTTCAGTGAAATTAACCTGAACCAAATAGGATGTCATCTGTAAGTCTTTGTGTGCTATTAAAACGTAGTTACTTTTGGTTATTTCCGTACAACTAATTGTGGGAAAAACTGTATAAAATTATTTCCGAACTATTTTATAAAATTCAATACACTTCACAATACACACCAGGTAAATTTAATACATCCACTGCAAAAAAAAAAGATAGCACCAGTTTGATAACTATGCATCAGGTCGTTGATTTTCTTGTTTAGTGTGACGAAAAGATAACAGATCTCTGGGCCGTCTCAGTGCCACCAGCTCCGCTTTGCTGCGCCTTCTTTACTGGACTTTTTGCAGAGGTAAAACCTGATTGTTCCTGTGTCCCCACTATGTTCTTACAGCTTCTCCGAGCCCTTGATTGAAAGATGCTGTGTAGAAGACAGACCTCATATATTATCAATCAATTCACCAGACAATCACATCCATTACCTATCCTGACTGTTTAAACTCAGCGATAGACTGTTTTAAAAACTTTGAAATAATGCTTCCAGGTTTAAAAAATTAAAGGCTCTATGTTTGGAATTTTTATAGCATTTTTCAGTGTTTTATACACAGTTGAAAGTCTTCCATTTTATAAAAGCACTGAATTAGAACATAGGTTGGGGGTTGGGTGGTCCAGAACTCACCTGCTGTCCCACAGGTCTTCTCGCACTCTTCCTGGGTCTCAAAGCGGTTCTGGTTTCCTCCACAGCCTCCATACCAGAAGCGAGCACAGCTCCTACTGGGGAAGTCAAAGTGCCACTGAAGCACGAACTTGGCGCAGGTGCCCTCCTCCTTGGGAAGTCGGCAAACGCTGTTCGCTTTGGGTCACAGGAAAGCGAGAGTCACACGGGAACAGTGACAGGCTAAGTACACACACAGTACCGGTCCTAGCCAATGTGGCGCCCTAGGCGAGCATCAGCGCCGGCGCCCCCCTCAGAAGTTGACGCCCTAGGCGGCCGCCTGTGTCGCCTGTAGGATTGGCCAGTCCTGCATTATATGTGCGTTATATTTCGGGACGCTTCCCCCGAGAAAAACAGCCCGACACAATCGGATAAATACTGACCCACACAGCCATGCCTTATTCCCACAACAAATGCTGACCTCTTTCCTTCACTCTAGGAAAAATATTTTTGGTTCCCCCCACAACACATGGACGCACGTCTTGTGTTATTTATCATTGCTTTCATCATAAAATAAGACTTTTAGATAGGCATGCAGTTAAATATTACGTGATTCCGTTGTTCCCCATGTGTGCTTGATTTTTTAAAATAGGCAATTTATTTAGATTTTAAACTTTGTCTGAAATCAGCCTTGTTTGATCTAGAAGTGTTTCACAGGCCTTATCGGCCAAAATTTTCCTTTTTGTCTTTTTTTCAGTTTGTACACACTATCCTGGACAATTAAATAGTCCGCGGTCATTCACGCAATGCATGCCACTGGTACTGTAAGAAAATGGGTAGGTCTATGAGGTCCTGTGTAGTGAGGGTGTTTTAAATTACCAACTAAGCTTTCACAGGGTTTACTTAAACATCAGTTAGTCTGGAATTAGTAATACGCAACAGGTTGGGCGAAGTGTACTACTTAATAGGCTTTGCTAAGCAGGTAAATTCATTAAGACACATTCATTAAGACATTAATACCAACTAGTTTTAAGAATAGTGGAATGCTACACTTTTTTTCTTCCTCTGTTTGTGGTGCCCCCTGGATGGATGGCGCCCTTAGCATTTGCCTATGCTGCCTATGCCACGGGCCGGCCCTATACACACAGCAGCCATTTTCTGATGGTCCTCTCCAATGCAGCATGCATTTATATCTTCATCCCAAAATTAACTTGGAATAAATCGTTATTTTTATGTTTGCCAGTCATCATACTGGGGCGGTGAGCAGCTCAATGGGCTAAGTCTCTGTTCCTGTGGTTCAGGAGGCCACTGGTTTGAGCTTTCACCTTGGCAGAACAGTCACGTATCTGTGGGCCCTTGAGCAAGGCCCTTAATTCCCAGCCTCAAGGGTGCTGCACACTGGCTGCACTGTAACCCATGAGCATTGCAGAGCAAGATGGGGTAAGCAAAGACAAGAATTCCAACGTACTTGTGCAAATAAAGGATTTATCATTTATTTGCATATATATCTAGTTGGCTTTTGATGTGATTCTTAAAATGAGGGCTCACGGTCACGGGATAGGCAGGCCCTGCACTTTCCACTACTCAGTGGGTTGGGCGAAGTGGATTTTGGCTACAGGCTGGATGGTGCCTGGTCTCCTATTAAGCCGAATCCATGTATTATCGATACATTCCTTGACATATAGAAATTTGCTGAAGCACTGTTTTAGTGCTTTGGGGGTCGGGGGGGGCAGTGTGTGCTTCAATAGGGTTAGGATACTATGCCTGTGAATGAAAGTTTAGATGACTGTTTCAAATCCTGTGACTGGCAGAATGTTTCCACTGCTGGGCCCTTGAGCAAGGACCTTAACCGGGCTGCTCGGGTAACTTGCTGACCCCGCTTTCTAAATGATACATTGTTTTGGATAAAAGCATCTGCTAAATAATTCAATGTAAGAGAAACCGGGAACAGATATATTTTTGTCTCGATAAACTGTAGTGTCACATGACTGACTGCCAATACCTAATGGGGCCCGAAAGCTGTCTGATTTGCTCTTTGTGTTTACATATGCCTTGGCAAGAAGATGCAAGACGATTTTATTTATTTTCAAAGAACAGATTTTGCCTGCTCAACAGATCATTCCATTTTAATGTTTATTTTAAAAAAACATTTAAATATTTTAATATTTAAAGTTTATAGTTCACAAAACGTATAAATAATATTACTTAAATAGAGAAATATTTGGCATCTTCCACGGAAGGGATTAAAGAAACAAGTAAATCATTTAAAAATCAGGGAATTTATGAAGTAATTCCCTCATATTTCAGCATTGCAGCTGAAATTTTGCATTTACCTGGTATGGGCAGCTGCTCCGTCTGACTGTCTCTGAGTTGCTGCACCGCAGCTGCAACCACAGACATAAAAAGGCATAAATATTAAGGATATGGGATCAAAAAAAGCCAAGAAATAGAGATGACAAGCAGTGGCTGTAGCCCATTTCTAACCTGAATACCTCACTGGCCAAAAAAGTTTCAGGTTCAGGTTTTTGAAAAAGCACATTTCTGATCTTCTGATGCGCTTCTGATATGCTTCAGTGTTCCACACACTTGCTCTGGCCTGCTCTTTAGTTTCACAGCTCCTCTGGTATTAAACTCGATACCTTATGCAGTAAACCCTTCACATTCGCAGACTTGGCATTTGCATTTTCGGTTAGTTGCGAGTTGCCCGTGGACAATAGAACGGGAATATTTCTGCAGCTTGCTGAAAGATCACAGAAGCTCCAACATTTGACACGTAGGTCAAAAACAATAGCGAAAATGATTCTGATCACATAAAATCATATAATATATATAAATGTTAGTAATACATAATAATTTTTAGTGTAAGTGCATTACACCTTAATATTAAAAGTATTGACTTCGGAATGCCACACATCTTTGTTTTGGGACCAAGTCAGTTTTCAGTGTTGATAATTTTGCATTTTTAACAATGGGTCCAATACACAGTACTCCCAGTGTCTACGGTACTAACTTTGTACAAATAGGGGCATAGCTAAGATGGCTTCTAAATACTGGTAGTGTTGTTTTACAAATTGGTACTAAATTGACTTTTTATGTTCATTCAGGCTAGCAGGGTGTTATGAGTTGAGATTAGGGGGCCCGAGGATTATTTGCATATTTTCTCATTTGCGGGAATCTTCATAACAATTTGAAGTGTGAAGGGGTTGCTGAACTTATTTTCTACACTATTTATGAACGTAATAAGTGACAAACCATCTCTTTTAGCAGTGTTACTGACAGACATCTAAATCTCTCTAGTCAAGGCATGAAGCAGTCTTCTCACCGATCTCTGGCTGTTCCAAAGGAGTTGTGGGTGAATCTACTTTTATCCCCACTGGCCCAGCCACATTGCTCTGTGCTGCTTCTGATGGGTTAGAAGGACACGCTGTCACTCATTCCTCCAACAGGTGGCGCAAGGCAAATCACAGCTTAAGAAAAACTTGATCAGTATGTCACAAACTCACTGGTGCTGACAATGCCCTTGTAGACTGCCCCAGCTTGGCCATGAGTGTTGGTGGTAACCACTACGTGGTATTTCTCAGCGCTCTCCAAGCCAGTTAGCAGAAGCTCTGTGCCGGTCACGTTCTCCCTTAGCACCAGGGTGTGGTCTAGCAGGCGGGTCACGATGACGTGGAATTCGCCCTGCTTATCAGCATGAGGACCGGTCCAGCGAAGCACCAGACTGCTGGAGGTGACATTTCCCACGTGCAGCTCTTCTGCTGGCCATTCTGTGAGGAAGCAAATAGGAATTGCCAAATGAAAGGGTGACTTTCCCACGCAGCCAGAAAAATCAACATGGGACATGGATCTGCGTCAGAATTTTCTGTAACAAATTACAGCCAGACGTTATATTCAGGTCAAATACCAAAACGGCATCATATTTCCATTTATAAAATGTTTTGGAAATCCTGATGAAATCCATTTTATCCGAAGCTCTATTTAGATGTCTTGCCTTTTGGTTTCCTTGACTGATCTGCCTGGACTTCATGCTGCAGCTGGTCATTCCTGCAAGAACAGGTTTGCAAATATAAAACATCGATCAAGGTGCTGTCTTCTGATATTATTTGAATAATTACAATCGGTTTAAATAATAATTTCAAGATTATAGGTAAAAATATATTTTGGCTGCAAGATCTAAGAAATGTGAGCAGTTTGCAAATATAAGAAAGTACGTTAGAGGGGCAGCACAATTTTAAAGTGAAATAATGTCTACAAAATACAAAAATTCCGACAATGGGATGGTGGGACAGACAATTAGTGTGTAAATATATTAAATGGCTTGTTTACTCACATGGGCACTTGCTCTTGGTTTGTTAAGATGGCCGTTTTGGTCGACTGGTCACCCTGGAACCACTTGCAGTTCTTGGAGACTTCCAGAGACATATGTACGGAATTGTCAGCTGTAGAAGGATATGCAGACAGTGTGTGAGCCCCAATCAGTGACATGTTGAAGGGCATGCAGAAAGCACATAAACTGCTATTCCTATAGATTTTCAGCAGTAATTCTGGTGCCCCCTTGAATCTCTACTCACTGGTGAGGTATTTGGGAAGCAGTCGGCTGAAGCGTTGGATGTACTCGTCATTAAAGTGTGGGGCACTTTCGATTCGCTTGAAAAAGACGCTGGTCGGCTCGCTGGCCAATCGGCTCAGGATTCGGAAATCTTCTGCCCTCAACTGCTCACCCACACCCAGGACAACCATGATGTAGCCTTTGCACTTGGCCTCTGTGGCAATGTGCACCAATCTCTGTTCTTCCTGGGCACTTATGGGGCCGGTCACCATGAGCACGATAGCCTTCAGGTCACGTGGGTGTGGCGCCTTCTCGAAGATGTGCTCAATTGTGTACTCCATTGCACTGCCCAAGGCACGCATGCCTTCCAGCTGCAGCACCTTAGTGTGCAGGAAGTGCTTGAGGTTCTCTTTGGAGCTATGGTCAGTCAGACCAATGTCCACCTGCACAGGCGCGGTGCTTCCATTGAGCTTGAACTCGTATGGGCTGTGCTGCACCACAGCCACACGAGCGTGGTGGATTGAGCTCTTGGGCTCTGAAGCGATCTCCAGCTGGTCAATGATGTGGGAGATGTAGTGCTTCAACTCAGTGAACACAACGGGCCACGTGCTCTGAGAGCTATCCATTATGAAGGCAATGTCAATGTCAACGTCGTTGGTGGACGACCTCCTATCTCTGCTTGGTTGTGGGGGGATGTAGTCACATATCTGCTCAGGTGCACAGAAGTCTGAAAGAATTCAGAATATTAGTCTATTAGTCTTGTTCTCACGGAACTTCTGTTACAAAACCGGAATGCTATATCAGTGGCCACAATTGTGGAAACGGTGGCATTATGCTTTAAAAATTACTACACAAACATTGGATGATTAAATAAGTAACCGGAGCAACAATTGAATAAAGTTTTTCAATCTCTAAAAATTGTAAGTGTATATAGAAAACTTTCATAGATCAAATGAAAAAATGAACAAATAAATGTTTCAATAACAATATGGTTGTCTGACAAGGGACTCCACTATAGGCCACCACTAGTAAAGCCATCAGCAGAAGTCTCACCTAGACAGATGTGACATTTTATGATCTTGTTTATTGCTGAGTTGTACTGGGCACTTCCAGGTTGGGGTAGGACTATGACCTGTCCCACTGCTGTGTTGTTGATCTGTTACAACGAGAATGATTGATTTATCAACATCCTCAAGGAACAAGGAAACACGGATTCATAGAATGAAGAAACAGGATGTTTCTTTACTGGAATCATTATCCCAGTCCAGCTACCTGCAGGGCCTGGGACAAGGCACGGTCATCGCGGTTGGTGAGAAACAGTGGCGAGATCCCAGCATCGTAGAGGCGCAGCACGGCAGCATTCAAGGCGGGAGAGGCCCGTGTGACGCCATTGACGAAGAAGACAGCCACCTTGCGCATAAGAAAGCCGCTGCGTACGCGCTTGTAGGTGTTATGAGCCAAGAAGGTCATGGCAGAATCAAGGCTACGCTGCTTGCGGGTCTGAGGCGCCTGCAGCCCCTCCAGGCGCTCGATGAGGCTCTTCTTCTTCAGTGCATCGGCGAAGCGCACCTCCGTGGTCACGTCGCTGTTGTAGAGTGTCACAGCCACTCGTGCCCCCCGGGGGCAGCTGCTCTCGGCAATGGTGATGTTCCTCACCAGCCTAACTGTTGTCTGCCGCATGTTGCTGAAAGCGCCAGCAGTCACGCCGTCGGAGGCATCCAGGGCAAATGCTAACTCCGTGGGGTAACGTGGGCATTCCTCAGCCCCTACAGAGGAGGCCAGCTGCAGTTAGCTACTGACTACTACCTTTACTACAGACTGCTATCCTTACTGCTGATTGCTCCCCTTATTACTGACAGCTACCCTTTCTACTGACCACTATTTTACTACAGAATACTATCTTTACTACTGACAGCTCCTTCACTACTGACAATTTCCCTTGCTACTGACAGTTCCCTTTACTACTGAGAACTATCCTTACTACTGACAACTCCCCTTACTACTGACAGCTCCTTCGCTACTGACAGCTATCCTTACTTGTGACTGCTGCCCTCTCTTTACTAAAGGAGCACTGCCTGTGGTTGAGGGACAGGCAAATACATCAGTAATAGTACAGCCATTCTTACTTCACTGTGCTACATGTGGCTGACTGTAGCCAGGTGCTTAATGACACTGTTCTTTTCTGGACCACTAGCAATACTGTATATAAGTTATATTGATGTGTCATTTTGTAATTTATACACTGCAGTTTTCATCATGTCACAACTCACCATAGCAGCAAGCTGTAAAAGATTAAAATGCAAAACACAACAAGCAGGCATTAGATGTTGTGTATAAGCATCATGTTTAACGCTCTCTGTTACATGCACATGATTGATACCTTTCACTACCACTATGACGATCTTATTGTAAAGGAAAACTCAAAATAATGATATACAATAATCAGTCAACATATGATTTCTAGTAATATTTAAATATATGTTTTTCTTTATATTACATATAGTGGTATTCATATTCTTGACACTTACGACAGTTATCTCGGATTTTCTTGACCAGGTCACATTGCTGAAAACAAAGCAACATATTTTTACTCCAGTATATCACATGATGAATCAAAACCATTTATCTAAATATTACAATTAGCATGTAATGACGTACCACCACACCAGGTCCTCGTATACCTTTCGACCCCTAGACAAAAAAACACACGTATGGTTACATCATGTTTGAACAGCTAAGAGATTTTCTGTGGAGATGGGACCTACATACAATACAAGAAAACTGAACTGAATTACTACTTAAATTATTAATGATTATTGTTACTTCAGACCAATCTCTGTAAACACATACATAACACATTATAATGTGTTCATTGCATTATAAACATGGCTATAAATATTTGTAAAAAGGCACAACACATTATAGCTATGTTTATTATGTATTAAGAATGTTTCATAAAGCTCTTATCTATAATGCAGTATAAATATCTTCATAATGCAGTACAAAACATACTTAATTCTTATACTGATTATTATAATGCATTATGAAGATATCTACAGTGCATTATAGATGAAAGCTTCATTGGAGCTTATGAAGTATTATAATCAACACCATAATGACTTTAAATAGAAGATACTGTCATGCTTTATTAATTCTTATACTGACTATTATAATTCATTATGAAGGTATCCATAATGCATTATAGATGACAGCTTTAAGTAAAGTGTTACCGAATCAATGATAAGCACATTAATCATGATGGGTAGGTAAACCTGTTGTACCCCAACCACAAAATAGGTGCTCCTGTGTAAGGTGATCAAAAACATCTACGTCTCCTTAACTGCCCATCCACAGACGGCTCTCACGGTGTGGTTATTTATTGATATATATATGGTACACATGTTTTATAATATTTTAATCTGTTTTGTGTCTTGAAAAATTGTGCTTACAGAAGGTCCAGGATTTCCAAAGTCTCCCTTCTGACCTGGTGCTCCAGCATTCCCAGCAATTCCCTAAAAAAGTTGAATATTTGAGCTTATGATAGCGTTCCAGGGAAAACACATGTGCTTTTATTTACTAAGGCCAAGTATTGTCGCATATCTCGGCCAAGCGAGACCAGCTACATAAAATAAAAAGAGCATGTCAGTGAGCCAGCCTGATGGCATGTCAGACAAAACCCCACATGCAGGAATTTTTATGAGCGTATTCTCAGGAAGCCTTTCTCAGGTGCAGAACGGAGTGAATGGGGGCCGCTTTATAACTCACCCGCTGTCCACGGTTTCCTTTGGGTCCTGGGCCGCCTTTAGACCCTGAGTCTCCTGCTGAGCCCTTTGAGGAGGGGGCAAGCAGAGGTCAACGTGGGGAAAACACGGGGCAAATAAGAGTCTGGATGGAGCCACAACGGGCGTTTAAATGATGCCAAAAAAAATTGGCAGACATTCACAAAAAGCAGGCCTTGCCTTTTGTCCCGGGAATCCAGGGAAGCCATCATCACCCTGCATTTAAAAGATACGCCAGTTAGGATACTCCAGAACGGATACTCCAGTTACGTTATGCTGTGATAAATAATGACCACTAGCAGCATAGGACCAGAAAACTGGTGGCAGGGTTACTTTGGCATTTTACTTTGATTTAGCACATTGCTATAATGTAGTTATGTACACACTTCAATGAACATACTTGATCCTTCACTAGAGCACTAAAAGGAAGACTGAGGTACTTTAGTTGTTACTGAAACCTAAAGGGGATCTTACCTTTTTTCCTTTTGGACCAAGAATTCCAAACCCATCTCGTCCATCGTCTCCCTGTTATAAACAAGAGGCAAGTCCATGATTGAATCCGTAAGGAGAACCTAGAAAACTGAGGTTGTTTCCTATAGCTCCTACAGAATTATGTCCCTGAAAAAGGATTTCAGTTATCTTGAAACTAATCACACATGTCACCTTCAAATTTTACAATTATTAGAAGGTACTAAAGCTCCTTAGGGGGTCTCTGTTTCAGTGAGAAAAAGGACAGCAAAGAATATCACTTTTTTGCAGAATAAGAATTTTTATGAATGTTTATGAATCTGTATATATTTATGAGTTTTATGAATTATTATTTTGTCAGCTTGTCGCCTGACCTGAGCCTTAGCCACTCACCGGCTCTCCTAGAGGACCTGGCCCTCCACGGTCTCCTTGGGGTCCTGACTCTCCTGGTTCACCCTGCGGAGAGGCCCAGTGGCTGTCAGCAACCTCCGCTGACCAAGTGTAACCGTGAAATACTATACAGGTTCATCACCATTACCTTGCGGCCTGTGGCGCCCCTTCTGCCCTTTTCCCCAGGGGGTCCTTGTGCACCTCCTGGACCCTGTTTTGAACAAGTAGAGTCCTCTTAATTTTTATCTTAAAAAGTTGTATGTTAACACATATTTAAAGTATTTGTGTATGTGTGTGTATATATATATATATATATATATATATAATAGATGCTTTGCATCCACTTTCTGTATTATTATGTGAATGTCGTTTCATCCCATGATGCATTTCTTCACTTTTTGACACCACTAGTGGGTAGGACTGTTGAATGTCTCCTCACTGCTGATTTTAAAGCCTTATTTCCCTTATCACTACCTCCAGATCTCACTAGGGCCCCTTGACTAGCACTTGATAATAGGCAGTGAGAGCTGCTAAACCCCTACCCTAGGCCCGGGATTTCCATCCTCTCCACGCATTCCTGGGGTTCCGATGGGTCCAGGTGCACCCTAGAACACACATTTAATCTTGGTCAGAACCATACTGACTGTGGTTTTTATGTTCAAATACACATTCCTGGAGTACAGGAATTATTTAAAAAAAAAAAAAAAAAAAAGAAACCAATCAGTATTAATCTTATCTGACCATGCATGACCCCATTTATACACTGAATTTTTAAATTGTGCTTTGACTAAGAACAACAGCATGTTTGAAATCCAAAGGAATAATAACGTCGTCGTACTCATATCTTTTATACACAATCGCCATACATACGAGGTATGATCACCATTATGGTTCATTATTAGATTGAGTGAACGATGAAGCTTTACTTAGCCCAGGAACAGCCAGAGGGAAGAGTGTTTTGGCCAAACAGAAAAGCAAACATTAGGCACCAAGCAATGAGGCCGACCTGAGACCCCCCTACTCCCGGCTCTCCGGGTTCTCCATTTGCCCCAGGCTGTCCAGCTGCTCCCTGGAATACAAATACAGGCACATAGCTCAAGCCTGAGACATTCTAAATTCATTTCCCATTTTAAAGACGACACTCTGTGTGGCTGGAGGGTAGAATAGGGCATTGATGTGACCGTTTGTTAGGGATTCAGCGTATCATTATATTCAGAAATAAGGATAACTGTTGAAGTGAAAGTATTTTTTGCCATCGCAGGCCCTTACAGGTTGTCCCGGGGAGCCACGCCGTCCATTGGAACCCTGATTCAGGGAGAAATATGAGTCACACAAAAAATAAAAGACAATGAAATCAGGCTCTGTGATGGTAGGGAAGGTCATATTTGTGCTAATAGGAAGAACCATAGTCCTACCCTTCTGCCAGCTTCACCGGGGGGGCCTTTTACACCATCTGGCCCTGGATCTCCCTGGTAAAAACAGTAGGGCAGTTATAGAGGGCATCGGAATGACAATAAGAATGTTGTCCTTATACATAATTTCTGTAAATTTCTGCTGTTCTAAAAAAAGGCAGTTATTTGCTATGGCTAATTCTATGAAATGCAGTTACAATACTCTGAAAGATGCTTTCCTACTGGCAATAACTGGGATGATTTGGGGCGGTTTATTGTGTATTTTAGAGCTAGTAAGGTAGTTTCTTCAGCAACAAAAATAGAGGGTTGTCATCAGTTGCGGTCAGTACTATGCCATAACAAATTAAAGCAGACACCTGTGAAAAAGTTAATCAAGGATACTTACCACTGGTCCTATATCCCCTACATCTCCCTTGAGTCCGCTCTGAGTATTATCTACCCCAGGAAAACCCTAAAACAATAACATTTAGGATGTTAAACGCTTACTGCCGAAAGGCTAAAGCGTTTGTACTGTAGCTTTTAGGGCCAGAAGTCAATGTAACTGGCTTATACTCACTGGGTCTCCACGGATTCCAGATGAGCCCATGTCTCCTCCTTGTCCTTTGGCTCCTTTAGGACCCTAAAAATGAAATTGTGCAATAAGACACAATGGTTTCCTAACCTCACCCACTGCTGGGTCCAGAATAAAATCACTAAGGGTCCATCTCAATACAGCGAGGAGACACAGTCATGGACTGACTGACTCCCATCTGAGAGTGCACATTATTAATTTGAGGGTGGGATCCTCATAAACCCAGGTCTGACCTAACTACAGGGTAAACAGGAAAAAACACTGTGATAGCTAGACAAAGAAAACTCACCCTACTCCCAGGACCACCCCGCTCTCCTGGAGGACCTGGAACTCCACGTTTTCCCTGGATAATACAGGAGAAACTTGTAATCCACCACTTAGATAACTTACATCCGATCCATCTTTCCCAACATGGATGTAACTTCTTACTGCTTTTAGGGAGGCAAAAAGTGCTTACCTCCTCTCCCATAATTCCATCCAAACCAGCTTCACCAAATTCACCCTGAAATGAAACACAAGAAAATTATTTTTGCTTTGTAAATTAGAGTTCATAAATCCATCCATCCATCCATCCATCCATCCATCCATCTTCCAACCTGTTTTATCCTATTGGGTTGTGGGGGGTCCAGAGCCTATCCCAGAAGCAACGGGCACGAGGAAGGGAACAACCCTGGATGGGGGGACCAGCCCATTGCAGAGCACACTCACACATGTAACCCAGGCGGAGATTCAAACCCAGGTCCCAGAGGTGTGAGGCGACAGTACTAACCACTGCACCACCATGTCACCCCTGAGTTCCTAAAAAATATTCATAAATGTATATTAAAATGCCTTACCTTCTCCCCAGAGTGACCACGAGAGCCCTGTATGAAACAGATAAACCATTTTAATGTTGTTTTAGACTCTCCATAAAAACCATGGTACAAACATCAGGTCCGGCTCAGAGTCTGGTTACAAGGAACTCACCTTAGTACCTCTTGGCCCTGGACAACCTTGGAAACCTTGGGTACCATTCAGACCAGGAGATCCCCTGTCACCCTGTCAGACAGAGGGAGGTGTCACATTTTCTTATAGCATGAACCGAGAGAATGGTACTTTCAGGTTTGATTATTTGTATTTATTTGGTATTTTTCTTCAGATAAAGCACAGTCATCTACTTGTAGCTTTCTGTTGTATTACTGTATTGGACAGCTTTGGAAATATAGCAAAATTACACACCAAACCAGGGCTGGAAATGAAGCTCACCCACTTCCCTGAGGGGAGCCATGTAGACGAAGAGCGAGTACAAAAAACTGAACGCTAGCCACACATTGCATGTTGGACTACATTCCTTTTTTCTTTTAACTGAACTAGCCCATTTGGCTAGTAGCAAAAATTCCACCCCTGCTCCATGATGATATAATAGTGTGTTTAATGAAATTAATACGATGTTGATAGCATATTGATTGTAAGGGTCGGGTGAAGGGCAACTGTGTTTAACGTTTTGTCCGAGGTAGAAATGATCTGCTTACAGACAGCATTTCCCATAAATGATAGATGATGTGATGAATCCAACATTTATATTACATTCATTTTTATTTAGCATCTGCTTTTGTCCACAGCAACTTAAAAGTGAGGCGACAGAGCTGTACAATGACATTTGGATAAAGTACAACCTGCACATAAATATTACACTATGCTGTAAGTAATTTATTTCTGTCCTTTGATTTCTATGAACGTTTATTTCATTTATAGAAGCAGCGAAGGCCCACTTTGGGCACTGCTGACAGCTGCTGCTGGCCAGGCTTACCGGCCCTCCTTCATCGCCTGGATGTCCTCTGTAGCCCAGCCCTCCTGGGCTGCCCTGGTAGGGAAAGATGGCGGCCATCAGTGGGTCCCTTTTAAACTTTCACTACATTTGCAACAGTGTAAGATCTGTCCGTCATCTTTTCCCTGTACATCCACCCTGGCTGCATGTCAACATTTTCATTGTGTTTCATCATAGCCCTTCTCAACACTTTGGGAAAGATTTATAGAACCGTGATAACTCCAGTGCTTCCTGCTGTGAGTTTTTAGGCAGGAGTCAGAACTGAAATTTTTAATGAATAAGTGAAGAACTACTAGAACACACTAAATCATCCCAATTTATAGTTTCTTAATCTTGAAGATGTGCATATGCCTCATTATATTCCAGAATATGAGGAATGTCTCCATGTCTGACTGTAGCATTTCCTGACATTAGCAGTTTCTACAGAGAATATTTCTCACTGAGAGTAGCTAAAATCAGTACTACTAAAAGTGCACTAACCTTGGATCCCAGAGGACCTACTGCTCCTCGTTCGCCTCTCTGTCCAGTGCACTTACAGGGCACAGAGCAGCACTCTCGTTCAGCTATGTTGTCCTGATCAGAACAGAAAAGTCCAGTGTCATTATGTCACAGTGTCAAGACTTAATGAGATGCATGTCCACATTCTTACACCCGTTAATGTGGCTGTTGCTAATTATGGCGATTTAGCAGTTTTCTTTACTGATTCCACCTCTACGGATGAAAGTTAGCATAGACATGATTTCATGACGGCCCGCTCACCAGTTCCTCCCTAAGCTCGTATTCCAAATAATGTGAGTTAACACGAAGAGGCCCTTTGTATCTGAAACCACGACCAAATCCAAGGTCTAAGAGTGCAGCATCTTCCAGTCGAGGAATGGTCTCGAGACCCACGAGGGTGAAGCTCTTCACACCTATAAAGATGCAGAAAATCCACTTGTTAGAAGCTAAACTACACTGCGCATTTCTATCTATCTATCTATCTATCTATCTATATAAATATATATTTTATTATAATATATAATGTTTTATGTTATTTAGTATTTATTTTATTATTTGAATATATATAGGGTCCTTCATAATACACATTGCACTGATATAAGGTTTGCACACATTATTACTTTCCACCCTCTGACTTTCATTAAGGGAATTTCCCAGCCAATTCATACCCATTCAAGAATTCTGCAATAACAACATCAGTGCAAATATATTCATTCTATATTGATTTTACTGTCCCTTATTAAGTACAGTTCGCTCTGTACTCAGAAAATAGTGCTGGTCCTCATCAAGTAAGGCCTGTAAAAACAACTATAAGCTAGTAGTTATATTGCTTAAACCGCAAAACCCTGGACATATTTTTACATTAAGTGAAGAACAATTATAAATATATACTTTATTATAATATATAATGTTTTATGTTATTTAGTATTTATTTTATTTGAATCATATTCATTTAAATGTTTAATTATTTTAGTATATTTTCTAATCATTTCGCAGCTACATAAATTATCTTGCATTGTAGTTTAGCGTACAATAAAATTAGTATTTCCTATTCACATTCCTGTAAACTTCCATAAAAAAATATTTTTGAGTCTGGAATGTATCACAATGGGATACTGATGTCCAATATACAGTGGTACCTCAGAACTCGAATTTAATCTGTTCAGAACTCCGGATCAAATCCTAAAAAGTTTGAGTTGTGATCAAATTTTCCCCATAAGAAATAATGGAAAACCAATTAATTGGTTCCCAGCCCCAAAGAGTCACACCTAAATATGTTTTTTTAGCATTTAAACACAAAATGAACCAGATAAAACAAGAAGAGCATATACTGTACTAAACACATCTAAGCACA
>JAODJU010000035.1:17918543-17929319 GCA_026776725.1 Gnathonemus echidnorhynchus | reverse complement strand
TGTTTTGTAAGAGACAGAAGCAGTTAGCTTTCAAGCATTAAGCTTGTTGAAATGCCCTAGTAATTTCAAAGAAGGCATGCACTCCCGAGAAATCCCATAAGACTACATTTAAGATGACAGAGTAGCTTTGATGGCAAAACCTTTCTCATACCTATGACTGTTGGTCTTCCTGTTGATACTCTAGTTATTACTTTAGCAACAGAATACAGAAGGTGTTCTTGTATCCTTGGGAGCTCGTTGAAGTCTGAGACAGACTGAGCATATCTAGGTTCGTAGGATATTTTCTGCAGTTCTCTGACATCCGCATTTTTCGATCCAATTCCAAATGTCAAGACCCCAAGCTCTTTCAAGGCAGCAGCAGCTGCATCTACATTGTCAGTGGACTTTCCAGCACTCATCAGAATCAATATCTGTGGAACACCCTCCAGGCGCCTGCTGCCAGAAGGCGTTGTAAATATGTTGTCCTTTATATACTGGAGAGCTGCTCCAATGTGCAGCGCTCTTCCTCCTTTTTGTGAAAGTCCTCGTATTGATCGTAATACATTTTCCTTTTTGAAGAATGAATTTAGATAAAAATTAGCCACTGCAACATTGCTAAACTGGATTAGAGCCACTCTGTCTTTATTTTCCTCCACATTGAGACTCTCTACAATATTGCGGACAAAGGTGCGCATTGCTGTAAATCCATTTCTGTTATTATCAGAGCCATCCAAAAGAAATACAATATCCCTTTTTATTCTTTCATCTCCCTCTGCAAGACATGTAAGAAATATTATTATTCAATGTCGTTATTTTAATTTACATTTCGTCATTGACAGCACCATATTCTTTTAGAATCCGAACCAGCCTCTCATATCTTTTTAGTCACTATTCAAGACATTAAAACCAGCGTCTTTTCCTTAAAATAAAATACATCAATATTACTTAATTGGCATCCCTTCCAGGCTGTCCCTATCCTCTTGACATTTGCTTACTGAAATAGACCCTAGGCTTACCCAGACAGTCAGTATAATAAACTTAAAAATAAATGAATAGATGCAATTTCTTACCTATGAACACTTTCTCTTCCAATAATTTTGACTGAGCAAATTTTGCTTCTATGTTTTGCTCAATTTCTGGCAGGTTGTTGAAATCAGATAAGAAATATGCATAGTCAGGTTGGAATGAGATGCTCTGTAGCTCAACGGGATCAGTCATTGCAGACCCAAGAGCAAACGTCACAACCCCTGAGCTCTTCAGTGCCTCTGCAGGTCCTCTGGGAGAGTCACGTGATCTACCACTAACCACCAACACTAGGATCTGCTGTGCACCTTCAGAACGCCGGCTGCCAGCCGATGGGAGAAACATTCTTTCTTTAACAAACTGGAGTGCTATTCCAGTGTACTGAGGTCTCCCACCCTTGGGTTTGAGGGATCTGACAGCATTGAGTATAGACTCTTTAGTTGTGTGAGTATTTAGGTAGAATTCAGTGGCTGCAGTGTTACTGTACTGGACAACAGCAACTTGATCTTTCTTCTGGTCCACATCCAGTTTTCCAATTATATTCATCATAAACGTACGTATTGCATTATATCTATTTCTAGAATCATCTGATCCATCAATAAGGAACACAATGTCCCTTTCCAACCTGGAGCCTTGAATTATAAATATCAAAATATGTCATGGAATATTTACTGAGCATGAATAGAGCAGACACAATCACATAACATACATTTTTCACTCAGTAGTGAAGGAGCACAAGATTTATCCTTATGTGCATATACATAATAACATGCCTTAATAAAACAATCAAATATAGTTGAAATCTTCTAAAATCCATCTTCAAACAATGAAATATTACAGATATACATGATAAATACACTATAAACCCTATATACTGTATACACTATAAAACGTGTTAACATGAAAATTATGTCACTTTTGAGACCTTAAGGATTACTTGGTTATCTCAAATCATTATTCTTACCGAAGAGGGTTGCTGCTGTGGGTAGCCTTTCTTGGAGATCATTTAAGAGTGAGGATACTTTTGGCTGGATATTTTCAAGACTCTCAGCATCAGACACAGAAAAAGCAAAACTCGGTGTGGAAGCTATAGTCTGTAACTCCAGCACATCAGCGTTTCTCATTCCAATACCAAAGACCTTGATTTTACTCTCTTGGAGTGCTTGTGCTGGATGCCTGATATCATCACTGGAGCGGCCTCCACTGAGGACCAACAAAATCTGAGGAACACCTTCTGCATGCCTGCTACCAGAAGAAGCAGTGAAGACATTGTCCCTAACATATTCAAGAGCTGCACCCATTTTCACATCTCTTCCGCCCTTGTGTACAATGGACTTTAATGAATTCAGCAATTCATTTTTAGATGAAAATGACTTGAGGTTGAAATTGATCTCAGCATCTTTGCTGTATTGGACCACTGCAACTTGATCGCTACCATCATCCACATTAAGGTTCTCCACTATTCTTTGAACAAATCTACGGATTCCCTCAAATGTATTTCTAGTATTATCAGATCCATCAAGAAGAAAGACCACATCCTTTCTTGCCGATTCTGTAATAAATTATAAGACATATTAATGTCATTACTATCAATTTACAAAAAAAAATTAGACTTTGTTGGAAATAACATGATGAAAAATGTCATATAATGAACTTATAACAATTATTTGTAAAACATAGTATTTCCTTACCAATAATTTTACTTGTTGGTTTTGGTATATGATGAGAAGCTTCATTTATCCAAAATATAATCTCTTGTTGAACAGCAGGAAGGGTATCAAAATCAGTGAGAGAAACTGCATATTTCGGCTCGTGGGATATTGTTTGCAACTCCAGTGTGTCGGCATTTCTTGTGCCAATACTTAACGAAAAAATTCCCATTTCCTTCATGTTTCTTACTGGACCTCTAATGTCATCTTCTGACCTTCCACCACTCAACAGAATCAATATCTGAGGAACACCCTCCAGGTGCCTGCTGCCAGAAGAAGCAGTAAAGATGTTGTCCCTAACAAACTGGAGAGCTGCTCCAGTGTTCACGGCTCTTCCTCCCTTGTGTCTCAGACTTCTGATAGCATCAAGAACATCTCCTTTTGTTGAGAATGTGTTCAAATACAAATTAACTTCTGGTTCTTGGCTGTACTGAACCACAGAAACTCTATCTTTGCCTCCCTCCACATTGAGTTTTTCCACAACTCTCTGAACAAAGTCCTGCACAGCCGAAAATCCGTTTTTGGTCCCATCAGACCCATCCACCAGGAAAACAACATCTTTTTTAACATCTTCCACATAAGCTGAAGCAGGATGAATAGGGATATCCAGAAAACATGAGCATATCAACATGGCAAAGCCATTTTGAAAAAGAAAAGAATTAAATGATATCTTTATACGATTGTGCAGCAAAGAATTAAAACCAATATATCCTACCTTGTTGAAGAACAGCTGCTAGATTTTCTTTCGGAAGGCTGACATAACTCCCAAGTCGCTGATGAACTGTGTTCAGTTGGCTGAAGTCCTTCACATTGAATGCAAAGGTCGGGTTGTGGGAGATAGCTTCTATCTGACGTCGATCTGCGTTCTTCACACCAACTCCAAAAGGCACAACTCCTTTTGTCTTTAGGGCTATAGCTGGGTCTCTCACGTTATCCTGTGACCTCCCACCAGTTAGAACTATCAAAAACTGAGGAACATTTTCGGAAATTCTGCTGCCATATTCAGATGAGAATATTGTGTCCTTCATAAAAGCCAAGGCTTCCCCAGTGTTCAAACTTCGGCCTCCAGCCAGTCTTAGCCCATTAATTGCACTATGGACTTCCTCTTTTGTGGAATATGTATTCAGGTAAAAGCTTAATGTGGGTCTTTCACTATACTGCACCACAGATATCCGGACCTTGTTAATTCCAACATCTAGAGGTTCGATAACCTTTAAAATGAAGTCCTTGATATAGGGAAAATCACTCGTAACAGCATCCGATCCATCAATCAGGAAGGCAACATCCCTCTCTTCTCCTTTTTCCAAAAGAAGAGAAAAAAGTATTGTTTAAATAGATCATATTTGTCCATATCAATAGACTTGAAATGTCTAGACATAGAAATGTACCTGAATAATTTCAATGCACCATCAAAATGAATGAAAAAATTAGTGTCATAAAACTCACCTTCCTCGGTTTTTGTGTCCCCCACTACCGTTATCAAAGGTTTCATGATCTGTGTAACAACATTTGGCAGCCTAGAGAAACTGCTCTGATAGAAGGCCAGGTCAGGAACAAAGGCAACTGTCTGAAGGAAAGCTTGATCCACTGGGCCTGCACCAACGGCGAAGGTCAGAACACCAGCCAGGGCTAATTTGTCAGCAACCTGTTTTACTGCATCTTGAGCTGGTCCTCCAGTGATGAGTACAAGCACCTGCTGGACACCTTGTCTCCTCCTGGATCCGGCGGAGGGCAGGAAGTGGTTTTGCAAAGCATATTCCATTGCTGCTCCTGTGTTTAGCTGGGATCCGCCCATCAGACGTAGCTGGGCAACTCCATTCAGGACATCCTGCTTATTAGAGTGGGTGTTCAGGTAGAACTCTGTGCGCTGGTCCTCTGCAAACTGCATCAGGGCTATCTGCACCCTGTCAGGCCGGACGTCGAGATGGTTGACCACACTTGTGATGAAGTCACGCACAAATTGCAGGTTGGCATTGCCAACATAGTTGGAGCCGTCCACAAGAAAAACGATATCCCTGACAACCCGCTGAGTCTGCACTGTGGTTATTTCAGTGACTGTGAAGACAAATCAATACACAAATCACCAATGCATTACGTTCATAGCCACAGAAAACTATTAAACTCATCCACTACATGATTTCACTCACGTCATAGTACTAGTATATATTGATTTATTATTAATTGAGCTAATACATGCAATGGCTGAGGTGCCCCTAAGGAGAGGTTTTACAACCAAATTTGTGTTCTTCTAGCCATCCAAAAAGATACCAGTGCCTTACAGAGAAATTAAGAAATTCTGGGAACACTTTTTATGAATTCCAAGTATCTATGAATAGATTCATAACACTTCATAATGCAATCATAAAGCATTATTAAATGGCTATGAAAATAAAAAAACACAACACATTATAGTTATTCCCATTCCCCCCTGCAACCCTGAATAGGACAAATGGTTACAGAAAAAGGATGGATGAATGGATAGATGGACAGTATAGCCATGTTTATTATGCATTATTAATGCTTTACGAAGCTCTCATCTATACTGCCCTATAGATACCTTCATAATGCAGTAAAAAGCACTCAATTCTTTTACAAACTATTATAATGCATTATGATGGTATCTACAGTATAGTGCATTATTAATGCCAGCTTAACTAGAGCTTATGAAGAATTATAATCAACACTAAAATGACTTATGACTGTCAACAGAAGATGTTTTAATGCTATATTAATTCTTTATACCAAGGCTTTGGTAAACACTATTTTCTTATTGGTCAAGAGATGTCATGTGGGTGTTGGTTATATTCATATAACCACAGATAGTTCCAGCAGCCTAATAAGAGTCCTATATTAATGTGACTTATGTCACATTCAGCATGCTAAAACTTTGTTCATTTTACAGGAAAAACAATCAAAAATGTTACCAGTATAAAAAATAAAACGTTACATCGCTCAAGATAACGCGCAAAATAAGTTGAACATTTCATACATTGTAAAAAAAAAAAAACTTAAAATTTCAAGGCAACTTACTGCACTATATTTTTGAGTTTTTAAGAAAACCACCTATTTTTATGCTGAGTAATTATTTTTCATTCATATCATTTATCTTTGATATCTATAAAAATGTCAAATTTTTAGTTTTACATGCTAAGTTGTTCCAACCTGTTGTCTTTTCTTAAGATTTATCTTTCATTAAAAATTTCAGTTTAGCATACTAAGGCTTCACTCCTTGCAGTGCCCAGGGGTACCAAAACAGTGCCCAAATATGTGCTTGAACTGGCAATCTTTGGGTTAGAGGCATAGAGGTTTAACCCGCTGAGCTACACACTGCCCCCTCTGGACTAAGATGTGGCTGAAACTCTGAACAGTTATAAAACTGTAAACAGTGTTTTTGTGTTAGCACCTTATTCAGCTTGTGTTCCATACACCTGAGCATGTGGCTTTGTGAGTTAAGCCTCTCTACTCAGTTCAAGCCCTTGAGCAAGGCCTGTGACCCCCCAGCTCCCTGGGCACCTCAACAGGTAGCTGCCCTTCACAGTCAAGTTTGCTGTCATTCCCCACAGGGATCCTCAAAATGTGTCCGCTATTATTTATTACTATCGTGTTAAAAATAAACATGCTAATTGAACCGTTTTATCTGTGAACCATTTGAACCGTTTTGTCATACAGTCTGCTGCCACGGAAAATTATGAAAGCAGCCCAAAAACCCACAACCCGCGACCTTCTGATACAGTATTTACAAGCAACGGTATTTCCAAATTAGCCTAATTGGGCGGGAAAACCACGGACCTGGCAACCATTTACCAGTAATCAGATTATTACCTGTTTCTGTAGGCACTTCTGTCACAACAACTCCAGATAATGTTGACAGGGGAGCGACAATAAACTTTGGATTGCGGAGCAGCTGCCGGAAATCCTTCACCATGAAGACTAAATCCTCATTGATGGAAATCGCCTTCAGCTCCTGTTCATCTGCTGCTTTGGAGCCCACAGCCATGGTCAGGACACCCATTCGCTGGAGTTCATGGACTGGCTGGGTGACGTCGTCGCTGGATTTCTTGGCAGACAGCACTAGCAGTAGCTGCGGCACTCTCTCCTGGATGCGGCTCCCGGCGTCTGGTCTTAGCATCTGGGTCCTTACAAAGTTCAAGGCCGCCCCTAGGTTGACTTCTGTTGTCCCTCCTCTCAGCCGAGTCCTGTTCACAGCATTACTGAGGGCCTCCTTCGTGCCATATGTGTTCAGATATATTTCTGCCTTAGGGCTGGTGGTGAACTGGGCCACACCCACTTGCACTTGGTCTCGGCCAATAGGCATGGAATCGACAAACCTCACGATAAACTGCCGTATCGCACCAAAATGGGTGCCACCCATATTTTGACTCCCATCTATGAGGAAAATTATGTCCCTCTTCCCAACAGCCAGGGCTGAAAAAGAACATTTCGAAGTCGTTAATCACACAGTTAAAATGGCTCTTTATTGGTATAAGTATTTCTCAATGTAAAAATATAAAATATGATTTAATGATAAACCTACTGGAAATAAAGTTACTATTAAAAATACCTACAGATCTGAGTCCTTTGCTGAATTAATTATGTGTTCATCAGAGATATGCTCTATTATCAGGTCCTGTTTGGACTTCTCACTGGATGCCATTTCTGTCAAATGCTAAGCCCTGAGCCAGAAACCCAAAAGGGTCTGTATGCTTATTAAGTGGACAGTTTTTTCCATAATCTTAATTCATTAGGGCCTATCTGCTAAAGGACATAACAATTATACACAGCTATGATTCACGCTACTTTAATATCAATAAAAATTATTTTTTAGGTCCACAAAGTTTCCATGTGTCTTAAAAGACAAATACATGAGAAGTTCAGTTTAAATTAAAAAGTTAAAGTTCAGTTACACAATGCCATGCAAAAGAAAATCCAATCCAATGATAGCATTTATGCAAGGATGTCACATTTCTTTGGATTGTGGTCACATGGCTTCTTGCTGGGTTACATACCTTCAGTTATATGAGTTTCTAAAACAATGTCACGCTGAGCCACCCCATTAACAAACGACAGAATCACGTCCCTCAGCTGGTCCGCAGAAGTGATATCGGACGACGCTGACACAAAGCTCTTATCCGTCGCTATGGCCTCCAGTTCCGTAAGATCGACATTGCCGATCCCGACGCTGAACGTAAACACATTGGCTTGCTTGAGAGCCCTGATGCCTTTCTTCGTGTCATCACTGGAAGGCCCAGCGCTGATAACGACCACTGCCTGCGGCAGGCCCTCCTCAGCCCGGCCGCCAGTTTCCAAGCCAAGTAAACTTTCTGCAACTTCCTCCAGGGCTGCCCCCAAATTAGCCTCTGTGCCACCTAAGAAACTAAGGCCCTTGACTGCATTTATGACATCAGCCTTACTTTCATAACTATTCAGATAGAACTGAATTTGGGGGCTGTCGCTATACTGAACCACAGCCACTCGTATCGCGTCTTTTCCCACCAAAAGCCTCTCAATGACATTCAGAGCCAGAGTGCGGATGCGAAGGAAGTTGGTGACTCCAACACTCTCCGATCCATCAATTAAGAATATAAGGTCAGCCGACTCTTGAGCTTAAAGGAGAAAGAGAGAGAGAGAGAGAAACAAAACAGAGAACAAAATGCAACATGTGAAAGCTGAGGATACGACATGCAGCCACATCACATCATGATCCCGTCTTATCCATCAAGAAAGACGGTCTCCAGTACAAGAACAAGCACATCATTCTGCATGGCGACTGAACTGAGGTTGTTACAAGCTTGAATAACATATAATGCATGTCTGTGTTTTTCTGAAAAATGTTTTGATGAAATGCAGTTGTACAATGTAATGTAATGTAGTAGTACAAAATGGCATTTATTTTCATTGATTGTGAATTATGTTACATTAAAATTTGAGAAATTCTAGACACTATTTAACAGCCCAGAAAATTCAGTTTCAATTTCATGAAAATGCCATTTTTAGCTCAGCATCTATACAAATTTCTTGCCAAAAGCTAAATGTACATGTACACAAACATACATATATATGGACAAAATTAATTTTTAAAAATTAAATGATATTCACATATCTATTGTCCATCATCAATATAGTTCATCAATGTAAACTGGGCACAACCTCTAGAATTCAGTCCCTCCATGCAAACTCATGTTATGTAACACAGTGATCAAAAGATCAGTGATGATCCTCTTGCCCATTCTGACATATACTTTTGGTACACTTGCCATGACATGTGACAAGTGGAACTTTATTTGCTCAGAAAACAATATTATTAATATCATCTTTAGTCTATCGAGCTAAAAGTATGATGAGCTCTTGCAGAGACGAAATACTAAAAGTCACATTAAGCTAATCCTAAATTTCAAGTTACGTGCTCTTCTGATATGTCAAGAATGGACTCAGATGGTCATCACTGTCTAAACAAGTCGGACATTTGGAACATTTGTGTGCATTTATGAAGCAAGCTGGTAATATGTAAAAGGTACATTGTGCTCAGACAGAGAAGCGGCAGTGGGTTATGGACATAGATAAAAGCTCCTTCTTTTACAGTGACAGAACACACATTTCTGCTTAGCTGTGGCTGAACTTCATAGCTCCTCTTCATTGCCGTGAGACAAGTGAAGTTTTCAATGCACAAGCATAGTTTTGAATATTTAAAATTACCATAGGTATCCCTCCCAAAGTTTGTTGCACTATGGGTACATTTTTGTGAACAAACGGTTAAATAAGTTGCCTTAATAAGATTCTGTGATTCTTTGATTGGGTGAATGAGAGAGGAAAGATGTAAATAGGAAGTGAACGATGCAGACTAGCACAGAAGTGGCACTAGCTGTCCGCAATGGAGTTGTTAGATTATTATATTATACAATAATATAATATTGTGCTCTTACTTATGTATTAATTAACCACAAAGTAAGTCTTAGTTACATACTGATTTGATGTTCATTCATCATTAATGAATTGTGAAGCATCTTTTATCTCATGCAGTTACTATATTTGTTACTGTATCTGTTAGTTCTGCAAACTATCCTGAACTGAAGGAAAAAGTAATGAATAACACAAGTGAAATACTGATCTCATATTTTTTCATCATTAGTGAATCGTGATGCATCTTAATCTCAAGTAGCTACTATATTTGTTCATGATTTGTACTTCTGTAGTAACTACAAAGTATTTGTGCCCCCTCAAGGAAAGTGTTACAGACTTCCCTGCACAGAATCCTATCAGGATCAGAATCCTATCAGGATCAGAATCCTATCAGGATCAGAAAATGAAAAGATCCTAGTTTCCACAGGAACTGAAGATGGGGCCACAAATGTCTGTGGTGCAGAAAGCAAGCCTGACACACCCAATTTTTCTCATTTGTGTGACTTTTGACTCCATTTCTGGCAACCATTGAGAGCATGGGGTGGGGCGGGGTGGGGGGGAGACAAGGCCCAACAGATTTCAGTGTCTTCAAAGCACAATGCTAATTTCACTGACCATGTAAGCCAAATGCATAGTGTCCAGTTGCTATTCCTGCTGAATTACAATCCCTGTTTGGTGAAATAAAGGCATTTGCTCTCCTATTATAGACTCTTGGTCTCGAAGAACATGAATGTATGTAATATAATACAGCTAAAATCTAACTTTTATCCTTTTGCAGTGTCAGCTTATGTATCGGAAAATGATGTGTGTAAAAAGATGAGCAATTATGCTGGTAAATTTCATTTGATTTTAAAATGAAGTGTAGCCTGTAGACAGCATGTAATATGTACATATGATGCTTAGCAGATACAAAGCATCTAGGAATCAAACATGTGAAAGTTGCTGCTCTTGTTTACCTCAATGTGGAGAGTCGTTGTTGGGTCCAGTGTGATTCTTTTGCCCATTTATTTTTTTGTGTATTTTGGAGAGAATTCTTTGGGGAATATCACTAAGCAAGACCACAAACCGTGGAAAGATTCCACCACCTGGCAGCTGGAAAAGATTATTTATTCTGGACGAATAGTGCTGCTCCTTTTCTATATGTGTACTGTAAGACTATGGGGGGGGG
>JAODJU010000035.1:17877014-17902088 GCA_026776725.1 Gnathonemus echidnorhynchus | reverse complement strand
AGGTTACTTATGGTTATGGTTAGGGCAGGGTAGGGGTTAAGGTTGTCATAGTTAGCATTAGCATTTTTCCCATTGAATTGAATGAGCGGCCCCCATAAGGATATGTTTACCCTACATGTGCGTGTGTGTGTGTGTGCATGTGTGTATGTGTGTGTGTATGTGTGTGTGTATAGCCTCCCATACATACCTTTGTGGAATATCCCTATGTTTTCAGTAAGCCCCATTTCGAATGTTTCACTCTACTATCAGATGTTGCAGCCCCTGAAATTCAGAATTATCCATAACTGTATGTGGTTGCCTGGAAATACAACCACTATCTTGTTCAGTTTCTGCCACAGCTGCTGACTACAGTCAAAAAAAAGGATGCACTTTAAAATGTTCCTGGCAAAATAAGTTGGCTGTCCACCCATCTTCCGATCATTTAGCCAGTTCTGGGTTGGGGGGATCTGGACCTCTCCCAGCAAGCACAAGGCAGGGGGACACCTTGCGCACACACACACACACACACACGCACACACACACACACACACACACACAAACACACACTCACTCACACACTCACGCACACACACACACACACACAAACATGCTAACGCACACACACACTCAAGCACACACACACACACACCTTCTCATGGACACACTCAAGCACACACACACACAAACACACATGCTCACACACATACATACACACTCACACACAAACATTCACATTATGGGCAATTCAGAAAGACCAGTTCGCATTCATGCATGTTCTTAGGCTGTGAGAGAAAATGCATAAACACAGGGAGAAAATACAAGCTACTCACGCAAGATAAAGGCTCCATCCAGTCCCCCAAACTGGGGGGGCGTGAGCCAGCAGTCCATGCCACTCCACCATTATTTAAGCAGATTGATCTCAGATAAAATATGTTTATGTTTATAAATGGGGTGCAGTGTTCTGCAGTGTTTCACACCTCTGGGGAATCTCCACCCCAGTCCTACATGTGTGCAGTTTGCATTTTCTCCCCATTTCGTCATAGGGTTTCCTCCAGATACTCTGGTTCCCTCCCCCCCCCACCCCCCACAGTCCAAAAACATGCTGAGGTTTATTGGAGTTATCAAAATGCCTGTAGTAATACATGAGTGAGTAAACACCGTGTAATTGTGCCCTGTGATGGGCTGGCACCCCATCCAGAATTGTTCCCTGCCTTGTGCCCGCAGCTTTCAGGATAGGCTCCAGACCCCCTGCGATCTTGCATAGGACAAACAGGTATAGAAGATGGATGGATGGATGGATGGATGGATGGATGGATGGATGGATATGCACTCCCACCAGAAGGCAGTGCAGGAAACTTCTGGCAAATGAGAATCTGTCAGTGCTACAGATGCTATGCCCAGTGTCTCTATTGCTATGATGGGCAGCAGCCAGGACTTCCTTCACAGAAAGCATGGGAGGTGCTGCCTTTTGGTCCCTGTATGAATGTAGCAAGAGTCGTGTCCACATGCTTGGAACAAAGCTGAAGTTGTTTAGGATGGGTGTTGGCCTTTGGCGGTGATGCATGTTGTCTCTGCTCCTGTTTCTGATTTTCATGGGCAGAATATCAAGGCTGAGCTGTGGCTGGGAGGCCGTCCGGGAGACCATGTACAGCACAACTGGGTGTAGAAAATGCATGGATGGGTTCATGAATGAAGAGAAATAAGCACAGAGAGGAGTAATTAAGTTGTATATTGCATACAAAATTGATTTTATATAATTTCTATGGAAAGACGTGGGCAAATACTTTTACAGGACCGGATATAAGCATAAGACACGCTAATATGCAGTATTCATTAATGTTCTGTTTTAACTATGAAGGAACACAAACAGGAAAACCACAAAGACATCGTTGAAAGTTTATCTGGGCCTTTAAGTAACCCTGCTTTTCCGCCATATTTATGTCAAAAACTATATAAATCAGTTATATATTCCCAGTGTGTCTTGGTATGAACAGAGAAGGCGGGGAGACCAGCGCTCTTTCACATTCCTCCCTAAATTGACGAGAGCATGTGATTAACATTGTTAATTTAACATACCCCATCAGCACTGAGCGAAACAGCCGTACGCAGCTCTGTGCAAAGACTCCCAGCAGCCGAAACTCCTCATATGTCAGGTTAGTAAGTTAGTAATGTTCAGTAATGCTGCTTGTTTGTGCCATTATACGTATGGTATCTGTGTCTGTAAAGTATGTTTAACAGCATAGTGTCACATACTGGACTTTAAACCCGTCTCATATTTAATTTTTGGAGAGCTACTCCATAGTTAAAGTTTGTTACATTTATTTAATTACTATACTGATTTGTTGTAATGATAAATTACAGCATGATGCATAGGCTATGCCACTTTCATGGTGTTCAAATACCAGAATCCTTAGTAAAGGATGTCAAGATATAGAGTGTTACACTGAAAAGTATATATATTTTAGTGTAAGTTTTGTAAGATTTTAGTTATGTTAAAAAAATATTCTTTTATACGGATACTTTTGGGATTTCTTAACAGTAATAGTAACTTGTTCTGCATGATCAGTACAGTCCTGTTCTTTGCAGAGTAAATACTGATAAAATCACATATCTGATCATCATGAGGACAGTCCGCTGTCATATTTCTTACTGTCGAAGGAGCGTTAATGAAGAAGCTTTGGTGTGAATAGAAGCTTCCTAAAACTTATTTTTCTGTGGAAACATTAGGAAAAATTTCTGATCCACAGGAGGACCCTGGGTTTCATCACTATTAAGTGTTTTCTTCAACAAGACAGAATAGACACAGTAGAATTAGATAAAGATGTACTAGATATGGTGAAACATGCATATATTTACTTGGACAAAGATATCTCTGTTCTGTTATGAAAATGTATCATTGAAGACCATGCTGAGGAACAGTCATGTGATCATAAAGACTCTCTCGCTAGTTTAGCTGAGGTTTTTTTACAATATGCCTTTAAGCCAAGTTCAGTGGACTATAAACATCTACAAACCAAGAGGGGTTGTAACAAATAACATGACTGAACTGCTGATTACAGAGCAGATTCTCTCACAAAACACATACAGGCAGCAGTGGGACCTTGAATAAAAGTAAATTAATTAATGGCTAACAGACCATAATGATTTGTTGAGTGCTAACAACCCATGACATAACTTCCACACAGGATTGGAGATCTGGCCGAAAATTCTGTCTGCAGGTTATTATTATGGAAACATGAGTTAAATGTGCAGTAGGATGAAGTGGCAGTGATGTGTATATTGTACAGAAAAGCCTCTCTAATAGGTACAAAGGAAACTGAATAGACGGAGAGAAACTGTACAGTGAGACATTCTGAAAAACAAGTCTTATATGATTCAGAGAGAGAAATCCAACATGGTTCAACAAAATATGTATGAAGTTTGCCAGTGTACCTCCCAGTGGAGGAGTCCACTGCAGTACTATTGCAAAATTCACTATATTTTAAGTACATCTTAAAATGAAATGCTTCATTAAAAATAAAAGCCAGCTGTAAAATACATCATATCTATTGTGAAGTGTGTTGGCTGATCCACGGATGTTTGCATTTGTGGTAATATGTCACCCATAGACACTGGATAATCACAGTGTGAGGTCTGGATGACAGGCAGCAACCAGAGATGTATGGATGGATGGATGGATGGATGGAGACACTAGGATTTATGTCAATCTTTGATCAGGACTTGGTGTTGTGTATTGTTACATTGCTAAGAGACCCTTTACAAAAGTCAGCTTGATAGCTTTATTAGAGTAGCTTGGATAATGACACCACATTCTATCTCCAAAACAGCAGGCCCTCTTTTACCTCTAAATGGACACTTTACTGTTCCACAGCTGTAGAGCGGGGCCTCTGCCCAAGAGCCAGAGCTGAAGTGAAGACGCACCATAGCCATCACTGCCATGAACAAGAAACTGGACCTGTCCAAGCTGACAGATGAGGAGGCCAAGCATGTGTGGAAGGTTCTACAGCGTGATATGGACCTGAGGAAAAAAGAGGAGAACAGACTGGGGTGAGGACTCCCTTTATGTAGCTGATGGACAAACTGGCTTAGATGTGCAGCAACACCTGGAAATTACGAGCTGCTGATTGTTCCCAGGATGGAAAATCTGCAATTATTTGAAGTGCTTATAAATTCACATCCTAAATGTGGACAGGCTCGTAGGATGGTCAGATGGTCAGCTGGAATTCCTACACCATAAACTATAACTCCTACAGAGGTCACAGCTCTTTATTCCACTGGAAAGTTGCAGCACTTTCCTGACAAGTCTGTGATTTTGCAAGCATATTCCGTACAACACAATGCTATGAATGTTCCAACATTTTTGATGTTTAATTCTTAATATTACTCTTATCTGTGAGGGTTGCGGAGGGCTGGCAGGCTGGCTTGCTGCTCTTTGGGCCGTGTGGAGCAGATTGACATGCTGTGTGACTGTTGCCGCGGGGAGAGCAGCAGAAAGCCTGCCATTGTGAGTCAGATGTACACCGTGTGCTCAGGGCTCAGTCACAAGGCAGGCTTCCATAGCACTAAGGCCTTGGCAAAGCTGGAACGCTCACAGATGCTCGCTTACAGAAGCTGAGCACCATCAGCAACAGCCCTGCAAAGAGAGCTGGGAGACGCCAAAAGCGTGAGCCACAAATGGCAAACCTCAGGGCAGAAGCACATATAAACACCTAACAACGGCCAGACACTTAAGAACTCATAATATTGCTATAAGCAACAACAAATACAAACTGTAAATTTTCCATATAAATTATACAACACATGAATACAGAAATGTATATTATTTTTTCGTAATTTGTTCTTTTCTGAAGCCAACTAATCATTAACGATCTGGGCATGTCAACAAACAGGGTTTTATTATGCTGTATGGCTTACACCAGAAAATTCCATGGCTGCTCAAGGCAGTAAAACATGACTCAGCTTTTAAGTGTTTCCTTGGAGGGAGTGAAAGAGATACAAGATAAAAGATACTTTATTCCTCACATACATGGTTATACAAGTACAACATGTAGTGAAATGTACTCTGAACGACCCTTAGACTGTGCAAATCAAATCAAAAATAGAATTAAGAATGTCAACAGTTAAAAATCTTACAATAAACTAAAAAGTTACAATAACTAAAAAGGTGTACTAAGAGAAATGCAGAAGTATAATATAGGAAATATTCTTAAGGTTAAAAAACTGTGCTTGTGCATATGATGACAGAACTTTGTATTTAAATTGCAGGTGACATAAGTATAAATATAAATAAATATAAATATAAGCAGCAAAGGTGGATGGAAATGTAGTTACAGATTGGGTTTACATGGGTTGTGTATATTAAGGGTGTAGTGGTGGCATGTCCTGATTAAGGAGTCTTATGGTGTGAGGATAGAAGCTCCTCCTGAGTCTCTGTATTTACCGTAATACTCCTAAAGCGTCTGCCTGATTTCAGCAGCTCAAACAGACAGTTGCTGGGATGAGACGAGTCTCTGATGATCCTGGTTGCTCTGTTCCAGCATTTCTTGGTATAAACGTTCCGCAGAGACGGTAGAGAAGATCTGGTGCAGCGCTCTGCTCCCCGAATCACTCTCTGCAGTCCCTTAATGTCCTGCATACGGCTGTTTCCGTACCAGGATGTGATGTTCTGGCTCAGGACATTTTCCACAGCGCCGGAGTAAAAAGTCCTAAGAATCGCTGAAGAAATCCGAAACTTCTTCAGCTGTCTTGGGCTTCTCTGGCTGGTATTTTTGTGGAAGATCATGAGGAAATTGCGTTATCATGCTCAGAATGGCATGGGTTCTCCTATCAGCCTAGATGAACTCATTAGTTAAGATTTGTTTTGTCCCATATAAACACAATTGTGTGTTATCTGGTCTAGGTCATTTTTTTCAAATCATCTCAATATATTATTTTCCCCCACATAGTACAACAGTGTTACATTTTAGTGAAATACAGTAAAACCTTGGATTGCGAGTAACTTGGTTTGTGAGTGTTTTGCAAGACGAGCAAAAAATATTATGTTAAGTTGATAAAGGAGCGAGGACTTGCAATAGGAGTACTATGTATACCTTTTGTCTGCCAAGCGTCACGTGATCACTGAACCGATGGTTCTTTTCTCTCTCTCTCTCTCTCTCTCTCTTTCTCTCTCTCGCACGCTGCGGGATTGTGGGTTATTGTCTCTCAAGCATGTGTCCGGAATGAATTATGCTCGCAAACCAAGGTACCACTGTATATACAGACAGAGTCTGTTGCTGAATGTTGGAAGTAAGATAGCACGCGAAAATATGGTTACTAAGCATGAAGTATGGTTATATACACTATTGCCACAAAAGAAAAAAGGAAACTGGATGTTATTGGTCATAAAAGTCACTAATAACAAAGTAAGACCAAGAAAGCCTTTCTGATAACCAAATGGGCTGATGTGAAATGAAATGAAAAGAAATGAAAAGAAATTAAATGATTCTTTATTGATCACTGTGGGGAAATTCTTGCTCTCCATGACACACACATACACAACACAGATGTGTTTCCTGAGGTCCAGGTGTCTGATGCTCAGTCTAGGTCTTGCTCTGCCTGTATAGAGATCATTCTCAGTGATTCTGTGAGTGAGCATTATTTTACAAAGGATTTAATTTTTCATTAATTAACGGACTTACAAGTCACGAGTTACGATACTTGGATACCAGTTTAATTTTGGTTGCTTAGTGGCTGTGATTAACTATACAAATAAAATATACAAATTTTTCTTTGAATGTTAAGAATTATACCACAATATCTGGAGATATTTTGTAATCAATCTGAAAGTGTTTAGCTCCTTTACAGGGATAGACCTAGTAATTAGATATTAACATGATGCCTGTAACTATAACCACAAGTAAGGTAAACATGAAATGGAGAAGAGTTTCCAGTGCTCTCCTGACTGTTTAATTATGACATATATTTACTGTTCTCATTGAGCTTGTTTTATATAGCTGAGGGCCAAATCACTGGTGGACAGTGATTATAAGGGAAGCTATAACCAGGCTGTGGAAGGGATATTGTCCGCAAAATCCCAGGAAAGCCTTCTGGGGGTCATTTATACAGCCACAACATATTATTTTGGATGCACAGTGCATTTGTATTCCATGCCAGAACAAACCAGGGACACAAATACAGGAGAGCTTAAGTCCATAACCTAGTCAGGGAATCTTCTACATCAACAAGCAGCAGATATGTAAGCCTGAAGCTTGCTTATTGGATTAAGGAGTCGTGCTGCTGTTCTGTGATTTTTGGCGAAAACTCCCGCCATTGCAGCTGGGCTGGCAATCCGTTCATTTCCTCAGAACCTTCTCCTCTGCCGGCATCTGGTGGAAAGACATCCAAAAGTAATTTGACTATTATGCCATAGATGGTCCACCATTCCTAATGCTGACCCCTTGGTTTACTACACTATAATCCACAATTGCTTCAATAAAAACATCCACCTCTTAAACTAATCCTTTGTTGTTATATAAGTCCATGAATGAAAAGTGACTTTTTCCAGAGCTAGAAAATGTGATATTAGTTCAGTTTTTAACTATATGGAGCAGGCCTCTTGCTTGATTGTGTATTCCTCAATTTGATTCCATCCATAAAACCAAATGCAGTATTTATTGCAGCTTGCTTTGGGAAATGCAATAATTCTTTTTAAATGAAAGTTGCGGGAATTTGAACAGTTTAGTATTTTATACTATAGGAGTGTAAGCTGCCTCCTACTCCTGTATCGGCCATGACAGGGATCTGAAGACCAAGATCGAAAAGGAGGACTCCAAGCGTGAGCTTCTGGCCGGCCAGCCCAGCTTGACTGCGTCCTACTGCATTCACTGCCTGCAACCCTTCAAGTTCCTTGTGAACAGTCGCCGGCAGTGTGCAGACTGCAAGCTCTACATGTGCAAAAACTGCAGTCACTACATCAAGAAGGAGAGGAGCTGGGTTTGCGATCCCTGCTGCATGTCCAGGTCAGGTCCCCGAGCCTTCACCCAGCACCAGGTCAACCTGACACACCCATGACAGCAGATCATTCATAAGATACACAAACCTAAAGGATATGGCTTTGGGGTATTTTAATAAAACCAAACAAACACAGCCAGGAACAGGGATCCAACCCGGGCACATGTGAAGCACCATGTCACCCAAGTACCCAAGTACAAGAGTAAGAAACAATTTCCATTCCATCCATTGAATATCCATAACCACTTATCTGGTCTTGGGTGCCAATGGAAGCACTGGGCTCAAGGTGAGGGACACTCTAGATGGGAGGCGAGTCCATGGTAGGGTTGTATGGGCAATCATATACTAAAGGCAACTTAAAGATACCATTTCACCTAACTGCATGCTCTTGGACAACAAAAGGATACCTGGAGGAAATCAGCATGAACACAGGGAGAACATGCAAATTCGAACCTACATCCCCGGAGGTGTAAAACAGTATTATTGAGCCACTGTGACACCTTAATAAGTTAGTTCAATTAGAATTTGAAAGCAGCTTGTGCCGCCATGGTAGGCCGACACACAGCATGACTAAGCATGGTCATGTCATACTTCTCCATCAGCTTTTTGAGGAGATGTCCAGCAGCTTTGCCATCCCCGTGAGATTCCATTTCCCGTAAGCATGGCTTTATTAGAACAGGGGTCACCTCTGGAACCCAGAGAAGGGCCCTTCAGTCCAAAATCCTCTCTTGAAGCCCCCGCTCCCCCCCCCCCCCCCAGCTGTTGACAGCCAATGCGAGCCAAGATGGCCCCCGCACTGTTAGACTTCCCAGCAGAATGCATTTTTAAAGAATGAAAGGAACAGCAGGAACTTCACTGAAGGCAGGCAGCAGCCTACAGCCTGTTATCTTTGCAGTCACCTAAAATCCCCCTTTTGAAAAACTACATATGTACCCTTAACATAGATCTGGAACATTGTCGTAGTAACTTTGCCCCAAAAACAACCACGAATGACAGATTTTGTTGTGACAATTACCTTTGTGAATGTCTGCTTGATGTATAAACCCAACGTCTGAAATATTGTTGTTTTCCCTCCCTGAGTTTCCATTATCAGTCACTCTATTTAGTCTGTGGCACATTTGAGTCTATAGAACTGTGGCGAGAACATAAACACAGGCTTTTTTCCTCAAGGACCATGGAGCTACATGTTATAAAACCTCATGGGTGGCAGTCATCTGTGTGCATTTCTCACCGTACTCTATATAATCCTTTTTTATGCACACATGCTTTTATTTAGAATTTGTTGCACACAAGAGATCCTTGGCTCTCAGTATCTCAATTGTTGGTCAGCCAGAGGACCTGAGTGCTGTGGTTCTCCTGCCATGACTCGCATGGAACGTGTCACACATGCTCATGAGTGCCGTCCTCCTGCTTGTACAGGGTATTGAAGACGGGCACGTTGGACTGGTTCCATAACAACGTACGTTCCCGCTTCAAGCGATTCGGCAGTGCTAAGGTGATGCGCTCACTCTCCAAGAGGCTGAACGGGGAGCAGGGCTTGCTGACGGACCTGAGAGGTGGGTGTCAAAGGACAGGATAAGCAAAGTCAGTTCCAGATGGTTCTAAGAACGGGACATGGGCACCAGCAGCTGTACACCTGTGTGCACTGTGTGTATCCTTGGAATTTAGACTTATTTGGTTAATGTTACTTTTTTGTGCCTGGTTATATCTGTGACAAATGTAAAACAAGGAGCAGCTGCACATTTCTGGGGAAAAAAAAAAATTTATCTGAAATTTCCACAGAGAATCCAGATTGTGATTTTCTCATACAATTCATTATAAATATAATTCTTTTTCTTATTTTGCATTACATACTGTCTTTATAAAGATGGAACAAACAATATGTAGAAATGCACATTACACATCTGTTGACATATTGCTAGCTGATATTAAAACTTTATTAATATTCAAAAGTTAGCAGCACCAAAGCTAAAGACACAACTACAAAAATAATGGAGATGATTGCACTGGATGATAAGTGGTCTTACAGTTCCGGCCTGCGACATGTTCTTAATTCATCATTAAATATGATCTATAGATTGATC
Organism: Gnathonemus echidnorhynchus; assembly: GCA_026776725.1. NCBI lineage: Eukaryota > Metazoa > Chordata > Actinopteri > Osteoglossiformes > Mormyridae > Gnathonemus > Gnathonemus echidnorhynchus. The sequence continues at coordinate 17,892,036 of JAODJU010000035.1, read as the reverse complement.
TTTTGTTTTCTGCAGAATAAAAAAAAAAATTATAGTCATTCCGCTAATAAGAACCAAGAGAGCCAACTCACTGGCCTTCCACTAATGACTATTCACCAAGACACCTAAGAAACAAGAATATCATGTGACAGAAAGGTTGCAGGGATGTTTGAGGTTGCCTCTACTCAAGTAAGCAATTTGAAGTACCTCCCTTTTGGTTAGGTTTGCCTGGGTGGGTGAGGTGGGACAGATTTAACCAAGGGCAACCCATCCCCCTGCTGGTGGGTTGGGGTGTGTATGTGTCAGGGAGGGGGGCTGCAAATCCAGAGATAAAATCCTGCAGGCGTCCCTAGAACCAGATGCTGTGAGTCCATTCTCCTCATCCAGACCACTGTATTACCACCTACCCCCTCCTACCTTGTGAAAGTCCTGAACACTTACACAAACCTTCAGTGTCTCACTGCCATTTAGCGAAAGTGAAACAAATATAAACTTCAGTCTTTTTTATAGCTTAACCACCCTCTCTTTCAACTAATTGCCTGGCTACATTATAGGAGTCTCCAGCTGCACATTTTAGGGGGGAAGCATCCATAAATGCTACACGAGGGTCACGTGATTTAGGCCGTCTTGCTTTATCCTCCTGCAGTGTACTTGTATACAGGAGGAGACAGAAGTGCCCTCTGTAGGCAGAAACGCTGACGTCAAACTTTCACTGGGTCATAGTGCTACTTATTATCAAGCAGAGCTCAACCACAGAGCATCTGGGGACAGAGGCGTCCCACACTGTGGCTTTATTATTGCTGTTACCTATCAGGAACATCAAGGGAGGCCTCTAGCTTGCGTTTGTAGGTTTTACATATTTTTTTACAGGTTGTGAGCAGAGGTAAAAAGCAGAGCAAGGGTACTGGAGAGCCAGCATAATGAACGGGAAAAGGACAAGGCCCCTTTAAGAAGGGCAATCAGAAAGCATTTAATCTAAATTAAAAAAAGAATACTCAACAGCAACACAACAACCACAAAACATACTCACCACAGGTCTGTCTGCAATGCTCCTCTAAGACTCTCCCAAGACTTTTCCAAACCAATTCAGCTGCCTCTATAAATGCCTTAAGAAAGCAATTAGTCCAACCTTGACCAGCTGGACTTTATTATCAAGATTAGCTCTAGGTATGGGTCTAGAGATTAGTTGCCATGGAAATCCATAAAAATCCAGCCCTATGCCATCACTGTCCATCCCAAATCATAGCAAATTTGGGTCATAGATATTAGCTGCCATTATGTTGAATAAATATGTATAAATATGAGTCTGGAATTCCCAAAACAGGCAGAAAATATTCTGGTTTGATCTGTGTTGGAAGGGCTAACCACCATTTTAATCTCCACAGGTCCCCGTGATGATGATACACACAGCACGTCTGACATTCGCCGTGAGTACAGAGAGAAATCCTCTAAGATCAGGGCCATGTGAATCCTTTGTAATCAGGGCCATGTGAGTCCTCGGTGATCAGGGCCATGTGAGTCCTCGGTGATCAGGGCCATGTGAATCCTTTGTAATTAGGGCTAAGTGAATCCTCTGTAACAAAGGCTGTGTGAAGCTTTTATAATCAGGTATAAAGTTTACTCTCTCATTTATATAGTCTCTGTAGTGTTTCTTTCATACAGACCTTCTCTCTGTGTCCCCAGACAATTATGATGGTCATGAAGAGGATGAAGCATTAGATGGTCAGCGCTACAAGATGGTAAGCAAAGGTCTACGTATACACACACACACTCCATGTAAATGTTTTGGGACACTCTCCATTCATTTCTATGGACATAACCCTAATCCCAACAATGACACCCTAACGCCAACCCAGCCCGAATCTTAGCCATACGTAACCAAACAAAATACATTTATAGTTTTTTGATTGCTGTGACAGATTTTTCTAAAATTGTGTTTCCCCTTGTCAGGACCAGAAAAATGGTTCCCACAACATAAAAATAACAGGTTTTGTCACATTGTGGAGAGATTTGGTCCCCATGATGTAATATATACATAACCCACACGCACACTCACACAACATGACTGTCATGACATAGCATTCAGGGAGCTGGGCAAAACTCATGACAAACTCCTGCTGACTAACCTCACAAACCCGGAAAACAGACATCTGCTAGCCACGACCATGAACCCAAAGATAAAACACCAGGTGTCCAAGACCACGAACCTGTAAACAAGACACAAACCAGAAGAAATCAAGCAGATTAAAACCATCCTGACAAAACAAAAAAGGCCCAACTTTCAGGTTGCATGGACCTTGTTTAATCTCACCCTTACGGAGGCAGTATTGGTATAAGAATCCCAGTCTACTGTCCGGTAGAGCAGGGCGTTGGAACCCCAAATGGGAACAGACCCGAGCCAGAGACCCCCCACCATCACTGGGTGATCACATTACTGACTAGGGAGGGGGGGGAGGGCTTTTTTTTTTTTTTTGTGGCGTCCCTGTTATTTGTGTTGCCTACATTTTTTTGATAATGTTTGTAAACAAGGTGTATTTCGTAGGATTTTTCCAGTGTGACGTGAAGTTATTTTTCACACCCATAATCGTCAGTGTCTGTCTGCAGTCTCCGGTGGTTTGGAACTGTGGACAGTCCATAACATCCAGTGGTCATATCTCAGTAATCTCCATTGTCTCCAGGAATTCCATCATCCAAAAATAGCTTAATCTCTATCATTTTCGGTGAGACCATGTCTATAAACTTTCTCTGTCGTGACGCTCAATGTTTTCAGATGCGGAAAACCAAGCGTCTGCTCTCCGTCCACCCGCTAGATTTTGATATGGAACAGGAATGCTCCAGCCACTCCCGTCGACAGTCTGTCCAGGTATCCAGTCCCTTCATTCCTCCTTCTTCCCATTCTCATGGCTGCCGCTAATGACGGCTGGTTCTGATCATAAATATCATGCTGTAAAGACCAGAATACTCTCACGGGGGCTTGTCTTTATTCAGAGATGATCTGATCCAGGCCTCTGGTACATTGCGTAATGTTACAGCTTGCGCTGATGTTTCATGGTGAGTCACAGGTACTGGAGGAACAATACAGGCCAGGGAAGGATCCGGAGTTTAACACAGAGGTACAGTTCCACTACAGCCGCAGGAAGAGCCTGGACAAACTGTCTCGTTATGGTGAGCACCGAGAATTCACGTTTGCATCAAGAGACGCCCATGCTATTTGTAAAATGCCTAGTGTGGTCTGTGTATAGCTGAGCATAATGCTGTATCGACCACTGACAAAAGGAAATTAACAAAGAATGGATTTTAGGTACACTATAAAACGGCAAAAATACATCAAAGCAAATTTATGTGCAGGCAGGTTTTAAACATCCGCTAACTTAAGCTCATTATACAACAAAGAGTATGAGCTCCAGATGTGCAGCTCTGCTTGGGACTATGAATAGTGCTGAGGTCTTTAGCTCATGGCCCAGCCCTGGTCTGCTGACACAGTGAGCAGCGGGGAGAGGAGAACAGGAGCACAACAGTCCTTCACATGTGACCTGGAAGAAGGATATTATTCATCATGCAGGATATGGGCTAAGAACCAAATGAAAGATTGCTCACAAATATGTCACACAATACCTTCATAAAGCATCGACTGGGCCAAACACAGGACCTCCAGTGGACTGATTTTGATTTTTAAATTAGCTATTTTCCTGGCAATGTTTTCATTTTATCCCATTTGCTTTTATGTCATTATTGCATTACTTGTAAATTAGTGGGATTATAATTTATTGCATATGGCATAATACAGGGGTGGCCAATCCTACCCGCAAAGGAACAGTGTGTATGCAGGTTTCTGGCCTAACCTTTAGGTCAGCTGTTCAACCCAGTCAATCAGTCCTCTAATTTGTAATCTAATTAGTGAGTTGCAGTGAAAACCTGCATACACAGCGGCTCTTTCCGGAAAAGACTGGTCATCCCTTGCATATTATTTAAAGTGTGTGCAGTAATCAGACCAGTTAGTAGTTAGAAAGTCCTGAAATCTTCAGACACTGAATAATCCAGTGTTGAAACCGATCAATATTACTTGTCTGATCACTCTTCGTCACTTTTATTTTGTACTAAAATCAGGTATTAGGAGTAACATGTTGCTTTTATCCACCTGTTCCAGACGAGAGCCATTTCCCAGACCATCGGATGATGCGTACCCGCTCCCTGTCCAAGATTGGGACGTTCCAGCGCTACCCTCATTGCGAGCCGGACACCTCGGAGGAAGAGGGATGCGAGCGTTTCCCCATGTTCCAGCTGCCCCCACGGCGACGTAGCCGCGCCTCATCCCAGGAGAATGTACACCAGAGTGCTCCGCCGGTGCGTGCGTGTGTGTGTTTGAGTGTGGAGAGGCCCAGGGTGTGTCATACCTGTGAGGCATCCAGACTGTCAGCCAATCAAAAGGCTTCAAGGTCATCCCAAAAGTCCTGTTCTTTGTGTGAGTTCAGTATTCAGCCTGAGAGCGGCCCTCTCATAATCCGTAACCCCCGCCCTATTGATGGCTACTTTGTAGATGACGGAGCTGACCAAGCGCATGGAAGCCATTGAAAGCCTCTTGAGTCGTCTGGAGCAGAAGATGGTCGAACCTCCACAGCAGGTGAGAGAGCATTCAGGGAGACTAGACACTGCTTTTCTCGGTCTTAACGGGCCCACCTCTCATGCCGTGTGGTTGCTGTGTACTTTCACTCTGTGAGCTACCCTGTCATTGGACTGACCTGCTTTCTCTCCAGCTGGACTCTCACTCTGCAGTTGACCTGGAAGAAGTGAAGCTGAGCAGGAAGTTACAGGAACTGACTGGAAATATCAGCGACAAGGGCCTTTCCTCAGAGGAGGATGAGGCCAAAGTGCCCCCAACCCCCAAGGAAACCCAGAGGAAAGACAGGGTGCAGAGAGAGCCAGCCCTGGTGGGCCCCATCGCCTTGGAGAGGGTAATGAGCTCCTCAAGTGATGAGCAGCTCTCAGACGCTCAAAAGGTGAGAAGGAGCATGTCATCAGCCACAGTAACACAAGCGCCATACAGAAAGACTCTACAGAAAACCCACGAGGCATAGTGAGTCCATGCAGATTAAGCCACGCAGAAACCGACTCATTAGCAACAGTAATACTGTACAAACTGCCTACAACATCCAGACACACTCAGCACCTTAAAGTAACACCATGCATTGACTCCACACACTTCTGTTGATGGTACTAATACAGAATATCTGCATATTGAAATAAAACACTATACAATAAAAATCCTAATTTGCCAATATGGGGAAAACTATATTTCATCCTTCTCCAAACTCTGGACCCTTTGGTCTCTTGTGAAACCCAGTCATACTAGTTAACCTAGTATATATGTGATTCTGAGACTAATTTGATGGAAATAATTACTTCCTAATTGTTCATGAGATAGCTAATTGTTCTTTAGATTTTTGATATCGCTTTTGTACTCATTTTGAGAGTTTGCGGTAAATAAACTTTGAACTGCATAGAGTAATACAAGAATGTATACATGTAGGTAATTATTTTTAAATAAATACTGGTCACTTAGTGTAATAACAGTTCCACGCATACTACTTGCTAACATGCAGTGGAGGGGTGCTGTGGCCAGTTAGTCTTGTACGTTTGGAGGACCTTCTGTTTATCTTTGTCATCCCAGTTTTTTCTGTTATTGCGTATCACATTTGTTCCTCTGTATGTTTCTAATCCTTCACTTGTTTCCACTTTGGACCTATTGTGTTAGAAAGGACGTCACTTCAAATAAACTAAAATAAATTCACAAGATGATGACTTATATCCTGGCTGTATGGTTGCTCTAACCGCTTTTCTGACAGGAGGAGAAGATGCAGACTTCAGGGTCGTAACCGCTACTTTGCTGTGGCTGACAGAGTGTAGGGCCAGCGTCGGCTGCTCTAACCACTACGTTACACTACCCCAAGATTAGCAGCCTGGTGGTCCAACAGTTCCTCCGCACTAACCAACAGTCCAAATGCTACCAAACAATTAGTCACAGTCACCTGATCCAGAGCCAAGTGTCCTACTCTATTCCATACTTACTAACAGCCCCGGTAACATTTTACGTAAGGCCATGTTTTTAGTACTTTATAAACACATTCATAATGCATTATAATGCATCCATAAAGCATTATAAACATGGCTATAAATATTTATAAAAGGCATAACACATTATAGCCATGTTTATAATGCATTATGACTGCCTTGTGAAGCTCTCATTTATGATGTGCTATAGATACCTTTATAATGCAGTACAAAGCATCCTTAATGGTTATATCAACCATTATAATGCATTATAAAGGTGTCTATAGTGCATTATAGATGACAGCTTCATAAAGTATTCATAATGAATGATGAACATGGTTATAAGGTGTTATAGCTTTTGATAAATATTTATAGCCGTGTTTATAATGCTTTATAAATGCATCATTATTTGTTATGAATGTATTTATAAATTACTAAAAACATGGCCTTAAGAAAAGTGTTACCACAGTGCTCAAATCTACCCTCCAAAGCTCATGGCCATAAGGACCAAGGTCATGTATTGTCATTGCTGCTGCACTGTAACCCATAGATGCTCACCTTTCCTAACTAACATAGTGCTCTGGCTGACTAACTTGTGTTCCCATTCGGTGGCCTTCAGGTCCACTGACTCCTGTTCCCTTTACATGGCTTTCAGAGATCCAGTGCGGCAGCCCTCTGTGACATCACTACTGTGGTTCTAAGAACAATAAATGCCACTGAGAGAGCGCTGACCGAATTGGCTCCGTCAAACCCTAATGACACATACCACTTAATGGGGACAGATGTAAGGCAAGCTGATGAGTCTTACAGAGCACTTGAGGAAAATGTAAGCTTAACTGTACCCATCTCTGTCAAGACAGCATTGCAAGGGCTAAAATATGCCGATCATACCTCTAACATGTTAAGTTGTATGTAAGAGACCTACAGTAAACTTCCTTGCGTGATAGTATCCTACCAAGCCAGAGTGTTAGCTTTGAGTACTCTCATGCTGCATGAGCAGATCTTCCAGGTTGGAGTGCCGTAGCCTTCCTGCTATCCGCTCTCCTGCAGGTCTACCTGACAGCAGGCAAATCCTACGACCTGGAGAGGAAGCTGAAATCCCTGGAGCAAAGTGCGAAGAGCCGCTACTGTGGGTACACTGACTCTGAGCTGTCCGAGCTGGAGGACAAAGTGGCCCTGGCCGCCGCCAGAGTGCAGACCACTGAAAGCGAGGTAGCTGCGCAGAGCTTGGGGACTCCACCGGGGCCTGCAGAGCGGGCTCACGCCGACGTGGCTCCAGCTCCCCTCCAGGCCGCACTAACGCCTCACATGTGTCTCCACAGGTCTCCGACATAGAGAACAGGATAGCTGCCCTTAGTATGGCGGAGGGGTCAGAGAAGTCAAAGAAGAAGGTGAATGGAAAACATTGTTCACGGGCCACAAAATACCCAGATTTGATAAGATGTTTAATACCGTACGTAGCCATATTTGATTATATATTATTGTCTATATTATATATTCCTCAGCAAGTGGGTTACAACCAAAGGCTGAATATTTGTAGATAGTGTTGATTTTTTAGTGTTGAAGGAGTAAAATGATCATTTTGAAACCTTAGGGCAGGGGGAGACAGCCCAGATCCTGAATTGCCGCTCTCCAGCAGGTTTTCTAATCGACCTGGTCTCTGATGAAGCACACCTGATCTCAGGCAGATAGTAACTCATCAGGTAGGATAGAAACCTGCTGGATACCAGCACTTTGGGATCAGGGTCACTTAGCCCTGCCCTAGGGTTATTGATATGGCAGAAGGAGGCTCTAGAACTCGACTTTGGTGGTGAGCCAGTGGAGAATAATCAGATGGAAGTGATGTGTGTATATGTAGGAGGACGAGCAACCCTGAAGACCAACCAAGCTGCTATAGGACAGGTCAGGTCATTCATGTAGGAATCAGGAGCACTATTCACCCCTGAATCTCTCTTCCCTTCCAGGTATCCGGTGCACAGAGGCGGATGGTCCCTAACGACGCTTCAGCGAGTAAGATCTGAGCCCACTTTCCTGCGCATTTGTAAATGTTGTAGCTCCTTTAACATCATCACATGACACTGAGAAATGAGATCAGATCTTATGAGAGTAATAAAAGCAGCTTAGAACTGCTGGTTTTCGATCAGTGATAAATCTGTCCGGTACTCATCTGGCTCAAATGGAGAGCTTAAGCTCTCTGTCAGAAATCCAAGTAGCTGAATAGTTCAGCAGAAGCGAAAAAAGGACAAGCATGTGAATGCTCAGTGTTTGCGTGGATGAAAGCCCTTTGTATTTTACACTAAAACTAAATTGCATGATGTATGATTATTAAATGATTCTGGTCAACAAAAATTTTGTCACAGAACAACTAAGGGGATGATTGCTGACTTCTGCTGGACCTTAAAAAAGGGGCCAAGTACAACAGAAAATCATACACTTCTACCTTTTAGATGAGTCACTTCCACCATGCAAATATACGTATAGCATAAAGTTTAATTCTGTGTCACTCAACATCCTTGCATGATAGGGAAATTATGATTAGATATTTCAATTCAGCACAAAAATACTGTAAGATTCACCTATTTCGATTTGTGTGAGAAAAAGAAAGTAAAACTTTGTTGACCAGTGTAATTAATTGTTAATTCCTCTCTTTTAATGATGACATGTTTAGATGACTTGTAAGAACATTGTTATATGATATTGTTCAGAGCGTGATAATGACATCACCTTTGTGTCGCTTCTCTTGGTGAGCGTTGTGGTGGCTACGTGACAAACAGGTCAGACTGAACCTCTGTGTCCAACGCCACAAACCCAAACTTATTCTAAGAGATTATCTAGACTTTTCCAAACGAGTTGGAAGATACAATCACAGCAAATACTGGGTCCGCCTGCAGGTTCTCTCCACTGCTGCTTTGCACTCTGTATCGATCTGCTGAAGTGCACGTTAGGGTAGGGGATCCCAACCTTTTGATGTCTTTTAATTAACCCTTATTTCGGAACTTTAACCATTTTCATTTTTCAGATGTAAACAGAATGTGGAAACACGAGAGATAATTAAAACTTGAAAATATGTAGTTTATTTTTGGAAAATAGCAAACACCTCTGCAAAACCCCCAATGTTCTTTCGGTGGCCTGGTGAATTACTGGCCATGGACTGGGGGCTGAAGCCTCCTATGTTAAAGGACCTGGTATGATGAGATCTAGAGAATAGGGTCATCAGTAGTAACAGACCAGCAATTCCATATTCCAGCAATCTAGGTCTGGCTGTTGGGCAGAATCTCCTCTCTTTCCCTGAGAACTTTAAGCCGTTTATACATATGAACTCTAGACATTGTCCAGAGAATCAGGTCCGGACATTTTCCAGAGCTGCCCTTTCACACGTGGCACACAACCGGAGATTTTCCGTATACGAGTGTTCGCACCTACTAGAATTACTCTGGCTGGTTTAGACGAGGGGTGGCGCTTGGGTAGAGCATGACGCAAGACGTATGCTCTGTAAATCAATGTTTCGTTCACAGCACTACTAGCAGAAGTTCCCGAATCTCGTCGTCTCTCCAGTTAGCCTGTTTTCACCCCCAAATATTTGTACTCTTCCTTTTTTGCGCCATTCACATGATAGCAATATCATCAACATGCCCACTGGTATCTATAGCACGTCTCTGGAATTCTCCTGCGCCATTCACACATGGGGTCATGGAACGACCTGGAATCTTCACGTCCGTTTAACGTCCATACCACTGATTCGGACATTTACATTCACACATACAACTTCTCTGGGTAATGTCTATAAAGGTTCAGCTGGTACGTATCTGAAAGGGACTTGTATGATTCCACTCCAGGTTAACCCTAGAGTTGGTCATCTTTTCCACACTTCTGCTGAACAGAGCCTGAGTATGATCCTGCCTCCCCAGCTGCTTCTGCTTAAACCTTCTGGGTTTCTAACTTGCTGCTCTGTTGACTTGGTATCATGCTTCAGGCTGTGTTCCACATAGTTACTTGTTTGTGAACCAGTAAAGGTTTGCCATCGAAGATTCAAATTCTTGCTTATTCAACAGCACATTTGTCTTTTCTATGCTTTTATCTCTGCTAGTCCTCAGCAACAACCAGATCTCTGGCTCTGAAACAGTCCCATGGCTGAACTCCTCGTGTGAAACATTATTTTGACACCTACATGGAACATTCAAGTGTAATTTATGGTCATAGCTGATTTTGTGACGTGGTGTTTATTCCCACTGTTTCAGGGAAACTGACACACGGGTTTGTGGAGTGAGATGTTTGAAAATAAGCTGGAAAAAATAACCCGGTGTGGGATTGGCTACACTGGCTGCACATTGCTTACACACTTTGGGGACATTTTGGTTCCCAAATGTGATCCATGCAAACACACACACACAGGTTTATAATTATATCTTTGTGGGGACTCTCCATTCATTTCTTTGGGATAAACGCTAATCACAACATGACAACATTACCCCCTACCAAGCCCTAACTTTAACCATAAGTAATCAAACAAAAAACAAGACTTTTGGCGTTATTTCTTTTCTGATTGCAGTCACAGAACTTTGTGGGGACCTGAAAAATGGTCCCCACAACGTCAAAAAAGCTGGTTTTTATTACATTCTGGGTGTATGTATGTATGTATGCATATATATATATATATATATATATATATATGAAGATAATTCACTGGAAATGTTTGAGACGTCACATTGACATCATCATCACATACTGCTGCTCCTGTCACAGCAGCCCAAGCATGCCAGGCCAGACCTTTCCAAGGCCACAGAAGTTCACTCATTTTGGGGGACCATTTCAGTGTGCAACCTTGTGTTTGGTCCATGCCCCACAGCTCATGACCCTATCTGAGGACAGGGACGCTGATTAAGCTGTATATAACCAGCCCACTCAGATGAGCTATTTACTACTTTATCACCACAGACCTACTCAGAACCAATAAAACTACGGGTTCTGAACTGATTGACTGTCAGTCTCATATTATCACTTATTGTCAAAACTTCAAGGTACTTAAACTCCTTCGCTAAGGGCAGGCTACCCCCCCCCAGCTCTCATTTAGAGGTGCTGATGAATGTTCACTGTTCAACTGTTCACATGCGTGCTTGTGGAACAGGTCAGATGAGGCCAGAAAGCACCACCATTTGCAAATAGCAGGGGTTTCACCTCCATCGGACGACCTCCCAGCCACAGCTCAGCCTTGATATTCTGCCCATGAAAATCAGAAACAGGAGCAGAGACAACATGCATCACCGCCAAAGGCCAACACCCATCCTAAACAACTTCAGCTTTGTTCCAAGCATGTGGACACGACTCTTGCTACATTCATACAGGGACCAAAAGGCAGCACCTCCCACGCTTTCTGTGAAGGAAGTCCTGGCTGCTGCCCATCATAGCAATAGAGACACTGGGCATAGCATCCGTAGCACTGACAGGTTACTAGAAGTTTCCTGCACTGCCTTCTGGTGGGAGTGCATATCCATCCATTTTCTGTAGCTGCTTGTCTTATTCAGGATCACAGGGGGTCTGAAGAGAATTCCAGAAGCTACGGGCACAAGGCAGGGAACAACACAGGATGTGGCATCCTGTCGCAGGGCACACTCACACAATGGTCACTCGCACACTCACACAATGGTCACTCGCACACTCACACAATGGTCACTCGCACACTCACACAATGGTCACTCGCTCATGTAATACCACAGGCATTTTGGTAACTCCATTCAACTTCAGTCTATTTTTTACTGTGGGGGGGACATAGAAAAACATGCAAATCCCACACACATGGAACCATGGCGGATACTCAAACCCAGGATCGGGGAGGTGCGAGACAACGGTGCTGACCACTGCACCAGGCAGCGCATACCCACCCGGTTAAAGAGTTTCACAGCATGTTTTTTTCCACCGCCCAGCACCACTTCCCATTCCTGCTGAACCCAGCCTGGTCAAGGCCTTGCCCAGTCTAGAGGTGTCAAATGCTTTGCCAGAACATCTTTTGGGCCACCCAATAGTCTCTCGTTATGACCGCTCCAAAGTTCTCCAAATTCAAATGCCCTTGTAGCAATCCATCTGGCCTGTCTGAGAAAAATAATGTGTTATTCTATTATTTATGCTAAATAATTTATCAGTTTCTACTTTATGCCTTGAGGATTAGGTTAATAATTTATGTTTGTTTGTTTCTGTATGACAAATATTTAAGCAACATTGCTGGGCTGTATTTCATATTTGTTGAAGACTGTGATTAAACTAAATGAGACAAACACAAGCATGTAAAGTAAAATGTAAGTAAATGGGTTTTAGGGTAGAGATTTGGTTGTTGTAGCAATCAGCTTGGAAGTATGAGCTCAGTATTAACCCCCAGATTTTTCTCTCAATTGACCTTCCCTCTACCAGGAAGTGGCAATGGATCAGGATCCATTCGAAGGCTATCTTTCATTTAAAGGACCATCCACTTCAAGTTTTCCACCGTCCCAGAATGCACCTTTAAGATGTGCATCCATCTCTGTGCTCAGTTCCTTTCCAATTCACTGACTCCTACTGATTAACAACATTTCCTGACTTTCTGATACTTTTCTTTATTTTAAATGTCCAGAAAGATTAAACAATCCTTTAGATCTGAGTGTTTGTTATTCTCACACAGATGTAAAAACCATCTTCTTGCACTTTGTCTTTAAACTCTCCCATTAATGCCCACAGGGGCCAAAATCTATGTTCTTTACCACTGTGCTCTTATGTGTTATACGGTAACATATTAGTTGATGCCACATGAAATAAAATGTAAAGTTATCTATAATGAAAGTTATTTAAGAACATGGCTATAACAAAATAATCCTTGTGAATCTCAATGAATGGGATTTTTCACAATTTATACACAATTTGAAGTTATTCTGACTGATTTAAAGTGATTACTGATACAATGTTGGTAAATGTTGAAAATTCTCTGATACATATATATTCTCAAGCAATATACAGGGTGTCCATAAAGTCTCTTTACAATTTCAAAAATGTATTACAAAGGCAAATAAAAAGACATGTGGAATATATGTGGAAATTATTACAAAATGAGTCGTATATATTTCAGTTTTTTGCCTCATTTAATACACCTCTATATGGGCACCATTAGTTGCACGAAGCACATCAAGACGGAACTGGATTCCTTGCCCTGTTCGCTGTAGCAAACCCTCATCAGTGTTACCAATGGCATCAGTGATCCTCTGCTTTAGATTAGTCATGTCCTGTACCTTTGTTTGAGATGTAATTAAAAACTTTGATAACCACTGAGTACATAGAACAAATCTGATGAAGATATCTCATCAATTGCCTTTGTAATACATTTTTGAAATTGTAAAGATACTTTATGGACACCCTGTATGATTGTAACTTTTTTGTTTATTTTATAGTTTTTTTTCTCATGTTATTAGTGAGGACTGAAGTGTCTCTTGTTTTTTACTCTGTTAGTATTGAATGGTAACATCTGGATTTTAAAATACATTTTGCCAGATTTTATCCAAACTGCTTATTGTGCCATATTTTGCATCAGGATTTTGGAACCAAATCTGTTTAAATGTTGCTTTTATGCTGGACGTGTTCAGACAGAAGCACTGAATGTAGGGTTGCTGATTTTGGCCTAACATTCCGGATCTTTTGTTTACCCTCTTGCACGTGGTGATTGGCATGGATAGATAAGGCATTGTATTTAATACTGAGCTAACCAGCAAGGTCCACATGTTCTCTGCTTGGAAACCGCAGAGCAGCATAAAGCCTTTGGACATCCTCCTCAATCACTGTTCTCCTCATTGTACTGTCAAAATTGAATGTCGTCGAAAAGACAGTGAACTGACATGGAAAGTTCTTTATGAGTAAAAATTATTCCAAAAAAATATGTTCTGACTTCCACTTTATATTCATAAGTATTAGGCTGAAATACTTTCAGTTCATCATGGAATTTTGCTATTCACACCCTAATGAGCACTGAAAACACTCAAAGGTAATAGATCCATGTCTTATACCCCCCAGGAATGTGATATAGCTGCTGGGCCCTCTAGTTCAGGATGGGCAATCTTATCCACAAAGGGCTGGTTTGTATGCAGGTTTTTGGGGTAACCTGTAGGTCAGCTGTCCAAACCCAGGTGTGAGGACTCTTCAGTCAATCAGTCCTCTAATTAGTAATCTAATTCGGGAGTTGCAGGGAAAGCCTGCACACACAGCGTCCCTTTCTGGATAAGATTGCCCACCCCCGCTCTAGTTTATTTGCATGACTTGAAAGTTTGCCCAAAACAGTCAGTCAAATATTATTTAGCGCATTTTTCTAAAGAGGCTTGTCACAAAGAGTTTTGCAGTAATTTATGGTAAGCTGGGTCATGTCATTCTGTTCATTCTTACAAAGAAATCATTCTTTAATCAAAACCAGTTGTATCATTCTAAAGCAAATTATTTGTGTTGTGTTGTATTGTTGAGAGGCTCCCATAGCTCAATAAGTGGAGCATTGTATCAATGTCCTAGGTTCACATCCCAGGGAACACACATAACCCCACTGCTGGATGGAAATGAAAATGATTGCATTTTGTAGAATAAAAATAGTTTAGAATGTGTACATAGTAGAATGAGTGAAGTGCCAAGTTATTTAGCACTAACTTAATTAAAGACTAGAACATTTTAAGAAGGTAACCATCATGTCATCCACACCACGAATATGTCCTCCATTTCACATGTCACAACATGCCATGACCTGAAGGGACCATGGAAGACCTCAAGAAGATTGCTGTAATTGCACTGGACTGAGTCGTAAAACCACTCCAAAACTCTGTGTAAGTCAACAGTCCTCAAAGCAAATAATACATACATACAGAGTATGTAAGGCCACAATCACCCTCCTAGGGAATGATCTCACAGAGCAAGACGATAAAGACATACAGTACTGTGCAAAAGTCTTAGGCAGGCAAAGAAAATGATGTTTAGATTATCCTCGTGTTGGTGTAAAACTATG
>JAODJU010000035.1:17857209-17867449 GCA_026776725.1 Gnathonemus echidnorhynchus | reverse complement strand
CCCCCCCCCCCCCCCCCCCACTGCTGGGTCAGATAACATAAATGTTGGCATTGTGGGGAAACGGCAGGGGCTGAGTGATGGCAGTGTTTACGGAGGTGACACTGAGAGGGGCATTGCGCATCTCTGTGCCCGCATCGGCCAGCTGCAGGATCGAGTCGCATGTGGACTGAATGCATCACAGTTGCTGCAGCGTTCTCAAGGACGGAGGGCTAGCGACTGTCATGCTTGTGTGTGGAAGCAGGCATCGGCTGGATGGTGCAGAGACACTGGAGTGATGGCAGGACCACAAACAGACATTTATTTAAAATATATTAACTTAGAGAGGAAATGAAAATATATGCAAGTTTACCTGGGTCAAGTGGGTGATTTTTTTCAACAATTATTTTTCCCAAACAAACATTACAATCAGTCTTAATTATGATTTTGTTAAACTCAGTGAGTAAATTCCAGTCTTCTCATAATCAAATAAACCTTGCTCAAGTTATTATTATTATTATTGCCCATACAGTAATAAAGCTGTTTTTTCTTTGGCGTGTCTGGTCTTGCAATATCGTTTTTTTAAACAAAACGAAGGGTCTGCATCAATAACGGGGGAGTTCGTGTGCAAGCGACATGCCACAAATAGACTGTCAAGCACAGCGAGAGAGAGAAAGCGAGAGACTGGCAGAGATAAAGCTAAATAAATTAATCGGAATCCCCATTTCCCACTATTTAAAGGCGATTTGAACCCTCCTATCCCCCCAGGAACCACGCCTATATAATGATAGGCTAATTTTGCCTGCCTGGCAGCCGGCAAACACGCAAACGCGGTTAGACAGCGCGCTGGGGACCCGGATCGGCAGGCTTGTAACATGACCATGTTTGGTAGTTTATAATAACAGAGCTGCTGGCGCTGTGCGAGTTCTACCCCTCTCATACCAATAACGTCGATAACCGCTAATTAGCCCTACTTAACATACTCATTTAATTTTATGAACAGTAATGGGTTATTTTGCACCAATGCATTAGAGGATCGAATCAATAAAAAAGTAATGTAGGTCGGGAGGGGGGACTTGACATTGCACAGAAGCGGCTTTAAACGGGGCGATGACGCACATTAAAGAAATAACACAATATCTACCGGCGATCAGAGCCACCAGTGTAGCTCCGGGACTCGGCCAGGGGGGGGTCTCATAAAGCGCCCACCGCTCGCCATTGATAATAGCGGCCAGGGTGCAGCAGCACCGGGTCCCGCTGCGGTGAAGTCTCAAGATATGGGCTGTACCCCGGAACGGGTATCCATCTGCCGTGCGCCCTCCGCCCGCAGCTGACGCGCCTTGAAACCCCGATGTAACTTTTTTCGCGGCGGCTCCATTTAACTCCATATATGTGTCTGCCGGCGGACGCTGCGCGGCGGTGACCGTAAGGAGACCCAACGGCGGCTTCCTGACTCGGGCCGGTACGGTCGCCCTTTTGCTGTGTTTTTTTATTTACTGCATAGGTTGTATCATTTGGGTAAATTTAATGGCGGATTTCCCAGCCAAAGTTAGCAACATTAGGGACGAATAAATCTCCTTTATTTATTATTTAGTGAGATCAAAATGCAGTGTGTGCGAAGCAAATGTGCTTAGAAACAATGTACGATGTCAACATATCTGATACGTTAAACACATTGTACTCGGAAAAGAAAGACGACAGAACCAGGAAGACATCCGTCGGATGCGCTAGTGACTATACCCAGCGCCTAGTTAGATGACCATTATTTATTGCATAAGCTCCCGGAACGGATCGGATGATTTGTACTTTCTTCTGATTTTTATTGGCAGTGAATACCTTACAGTAACCTCCTGTGCGCGTCTGCCTCATTTTATTTGAAATTTTGCGTCTGCCATTTTCCCAGGATTTCCGATTTGCTTTTTTCACACACCAAACCGGCGAGAAATACATGAGCAAAATCCAAAAATGGGAACCCAGGACACTGGAAGGAAGAGGATGCCCAACAGGGAGAGACTGACGGCCGAGGACGACGCGTTGAATCTTATAGCCCGGGAGGTGAGTGAGTGAATCAGGCCGGCGGAGGTGCCTGTTCATCCGTCTGCGTTTCGGAGTCTTTCCGCTGCTCTTTCGGAGAACCCAAAAGACGATCAGTTACAATAATCCGATCGAACACCTTCAAAGTGGTTATGTTGGGATGAATGGGGAAGGGGGAGGCCACCAGGAGCCTGAGAGCGGTCGTGAAGCGGCGTGGACGCTGCGCCGGCCCCTTAGGTCTCGGCTTGCCGTTATAAAAACCCATTGATACATTGTAGCACATAAAACAAAAATCGTATCACTATTTAAAATAAACTGCTTAGAAATGACCTCCATTCTGGATATTTGTGATAGAAACGATCAAAGGAGGGAGTAAAACGGGTGATTATGAAAGGAAATATACCCATTTAATGCAGCTTAAGCTTTTGTGAAGCCGGCGCTTTGCACTCATTGCACTTTCCGCTTAGGGGTCTCGGCGTGGGGGTCGCTCCTCCCTCACTTGTTGTAGAGGTGACTGCCTACACATTGCTTTTTATTTATATGTCTTTGCTTAAGTCGGCCGCCCCCTCCTGTATAATAAACCCGTAACCGATCGGTGGTTTCCATCAGTAGGTATAACGCGTGACCTCTGTGTCCCAGTGTGTGTGTGTATACACACACTCAATCAGACATTAGCGGACAATCCGACATTCACACCGTATGGGTGTGTGAGCTGGTCTGCCTGTTAATCCTGTGGATGAAACGTCATTCCTTCTACCCGGACAGTTAGGTTGGGAACGCTGCCGCAGTCCGGCTCAGCCACTCCAACCCCACGCTGCTATTTCACGGGACTTCCCCTTATAACTGGCAGCCATGATGACGGTTTCGCCATTGATAGATTGCACAGTATTTATTTATTGAACTGTTTGTTTGGTATGGACCACGGGTCACCAAATACAACAGTCTGGGTTATTATATTCACACTTAATCCTAAACACGTACACCGTCCAGATTGCTGTCCTTATTTTCCTTGGTGAACTACTGTAGAAATTGGACTGATTATAATTTTTTGAAATACTAAAACATGCACGGAGGTGATTCTTTTCTTAACAGTTTAGCGTTTAACGAAGGATTAAGAGGTGTGTTACTAAATATGCCCCCTGCCTTTTAAAAATACCTGTAGGTAGTTACGCATGCTTTTAGTGAAGTGGTAGGTCACGGTGACTTAAGTCCAGAGACTGCTAGAGGCTCCTAGATTTGAATTGGGCGTTTTCTCCGTTTAATGTAGCTTGTTAATTATCTTTGTCCTTTGCTTGTCTGGCACTTTTTCCAGAGCATTTAAAATCCTACTCACACGTTTGGGGTACTTCAGGAAGTCAGCTGTGGTGCTTAGAACTGCACCTTTTGAGAAATGAATGCAGGTTCCTAATCAGCTTGCGCACTCCTACTTTAATAACACCGTATAGCATAATAAGCTGCTGACCATCTTTTTTAGTGCCACTGAGCCTGCAGGCTGTTTACTGCATTTTCATGCCTTGGTCTCCTGCCTGTTGCTTGTGGCATTCGGGCTTGTCACTGGCGATTGGTCATCGAAGCCAGCTCAGCCTAGATTAAGGCTTTGAGCTGAGAAACGCTGCAGCCTGATGGGACTGGGCATCGGAGAATCCCAGCATCCAGAGCCGATTAGACCGCGTCACAATCCAGGGTCAGACATCAGCTACTATAACCCTGTAATCCCCCCCCAAACCCCATAGCTGCTGATGTGCAACATTAAAGGACCCCCCCCCCCCCCCTTATAACTTTCCCCAGTGTATGTTTTTTATTACAGTTTTAGATTTATGGATTTCATATGGCAGGTTTTGCATTTCTCATTTCTGCGTCTGTGGTTTTAGCCATTTTCTAGCTACTAGAGGGGCTGTTGGAGACGGCAACAGGAAGCTGCTATCAAAAGAATTCACTTTCTAGGTAAACGTCGTCATAGAAAATAGTGCTGCTGGTTTATATTGTACGGTCTGTGGCCAGGTGAGGTGCAGCTGTTGAAGATCATACATTTTTAAATGGATTGGTTCATTTAATCCTAATATGCCCTAGTTTGTGTTTTCAGTTCAGAAGTATTTGTTTTAAGCCTGCTGAGTGTGTATTATTAAGGGGTATTTAAGGTTCACAATAGAGCAGAATAGGAACATTATGTTAATCTGCAAAAGAACTGATCACATACTGTCATCACTAACTATCCACTGTCGCAAGCTGATGTGAGGTAAGCAGTAACTTCTAATTTTAAAGTTTCATTTGAGTTCCTTTATTTGCAAAATGTGGTAAAAATTAAGTGGTACAAATGCTTAATTTGGGCCTGATTAACATATGGATGTTTGAGAGAATATATATACACGTATATATAATTTTTTTTTTTCTTTCTTCAAACATCCATATATATATATTGGCTTCTTCCCTGCCTGTACATGCATAGACTAAACAGCAATTACATATACAACTGAATAAAATGCAAATGCATAATTCAAAAATAGGAATAAATTGTAGTAAATGTGACCAAAATGAGGCGTCAGGATTTCAGCCAAATTTCCTAACTGTCAGGCAACAGTAGGGCAGCGTTTCCGGAGCTATCTTACAGCTGCATGAATGGCTAGTCTTCCTTTGATAATATCTGTGGGATTTTCTGGAAATGCACACTTGGCGGTTTTATAAGGTATGTTTGCATGGTAAACCACCATAAAGTCAGTGTGTGACTTTATGCAGTGTATGAGAGCAAAAAGCCTTTTTGAGAATATTAGTCTAGTTTTGTTTACTCATGAATGGGTCAGTAATATGCAGTCATAATGGGCCTTGCTTGATCCTCTGTCAAGCAACACGCCAAGAAAATTTGTGCTGCTTCTGGTCCTTTACTTGTAGCAACTAGAGTAACATTTCATCATTGGCGCTGGTCTTTGTACATGCAAGTTAAAGGGGAAGCGGGGAAATCTTTGACATCATCAGATATTTCAGCTGATAGGTTAACCCCTCTCAGCAATGCCAGCCTATGACTGACTCTTCTGTGGAAGTGATCAAAGTTCCAAAAACAGAAAATGGAAAATTTCCCAGTCTTCTTTAAAAATTACTGATTTAATAGATCAGGCTCATATTATTAGGCAAAATACCTGTTTTGCGTTTGAAGTGTTTGTTATATGACATTCCACTCCCCAGGTCACATACCCTGACACGCATCTACCAGCATACAGACATGTGATGCGTAGGGTCACGTACACGTTCTGCACTCGTCACTGGCACAACCTTCATGCTCTGCTGCATGGAATAAATACTGCAGGGCGGCCTGTCTCTTCCAGTGATAGTAATAAGTCTGTTGGGACAGTTGTTGCAAACGCTTTCCTGTTTGTTCATGATTTCTGGGTTTGGGCCAAAGGTAGAGTGTAGTTGGAAAAACAGAAAGCCACACACCGCTGAGTACTAGGGAGCCATGCTGTCAACAAGATGTGGGGAGCAGCGGAAAAGGGATTGGGCTGATGACCCACAGGATGTAAGGTCAAACTCTAGGGAAGAGATTGCTGTTGTACCTTTGAGAGATGCATCAAACCAGAATGACAGCAGCGAAAGTGAATCCTACTGTGTAATTTGCAAAAATATCAGCTAAACAACCAAGGCATAAATTAAGAAGTAGAAATCTTGCGGATACTGAGGCACTGTGGGAAGGTGACGGCTGACCAAGGAAGCCATCATACAGACCTACTGATGACGAGCATTTGTGAGCAGCCTGTTTAAGGAAACCCCAAGCAAAACTCCAAATACCAAAGTGTAGCTTATGGTCTAAGAATGAGAGAGGACTATTTTTGCTAGCCATGTGTAAGCAATTATGCTTGCAATCTGAGGAGCGTTTATGGCCATACAGCACAAGTTGATGTTTGTGCCGTCCAGTAGACTTGCAGATGTCACATACACTGTTTAAGGATTTTGTAGCAATTGCTGAATCTCTGCCTGGTGCCCTGTAAGGTTTGGCTGAGTCTTCTGGTTCTGCAGCCAGTTTTTCTGTAATTTTATAGGTCCAGATGTTCCTTACACCTCTGTGTAAAACCTACTTTGGGAACACTGATTTTTTCCTGATAATATCCCACTTCAGAGGGTCGCTGATCATCATATCCAGTCTGGTGTATGTCTTCCATAACCATGTTGATGGAACAAGTGTTGGACCTTAGACCATTCAAGAAAGCACATGAATAAATATATCCACTGCATCACTTTTAGTGGGCGTGTCTTTCAATTTATATTAGATAGTCCAGGTGCAGTGAAATGCGTACAGTTATTGTTTTTTGCAATGTGCTAACATTTTTATCATTAGGGTCTGAAGTTGCAGGTCGGGTAGGGGTGATGTTCGGGCTTTCATTGAGTCTTACTTTGCCCTCATGGGTGGGGCCATACATCCCAGCTTTCCCCAGCAAGGCCTGATAATGACAGCTCTTCATCAATGCTAGTCCAATAATTTTATAATGTTAGCATTTAGCACTTCTCTGACTCCCACTGAGACCTGACTGCCGGGCTGCTTCTTCAGTTCAGAGCAGGGGGTGGCTTTGTCTAGTGGATGCCTGTGGTTGCGTTTTAAGATGTAATGATTCCTGGGCAGAACTGACTTCCTGCTGTTAGTTTCTTCTAGGGTTTTCCATTCTTTGCACCCTCAGTCCTATCCTTGTTTTGTTGACAGATAAGTTCCAGTTTACCTGTCTAACTTTTTTTCTTGGCATCTTCAGTACGTTTCTGTTTTGATATTTGTGTGACATACCTGGGCAGATTAGTTTTGTAGGTGTTGCTTGTTCTTAGGCCAAAGGGACTTGCAGTAGCAGAATCTTGCTGCCCAGTCCGTAAAATTCTGCTTCCATCTTAAGCTGTTGCGACTGCAGCGAGGAAGAAACCTGAGCTCAGATTATCCTAGGAATGAGCTCCAGTTTGTTTGCATGGCAGCATGTGAGATGGGCTCCTCCAGGCTCCGCCCCCAGCAACACCCTACCAGTCAAACATACCGTAACCCGCATTGTTCAGCCAATCGGAGCACCTCCCAAATAAATGGCCACCATATACCAGAGTGTGAAGTCCTTGAACCTGTGGATCTGTGACATGGCAGCAGGTCAGTGAAGAAGCGAATTGAGGAAGTCCTGCTAGATGGCACCTGGCATAGGTGAAGAAGAACAAAGGTGACCAAAGTGTTCTTGAGTGGCCAATAATGGACATCATCCCTATTGGATTAAGCATGCATGTAAAATGCTTCTAACACACTGTATGAAAGAAACCATGTATGGAGCCGAAAGTAGACGATATAGCAGGTAGAGTATACAGTGTGAGCCATATGGTGAGGAAGTAGCATTAGGTAAAAGCAGTTACTGTGTCGTTCATTTTACTAGGACTGTTACTACTAGGGGGGAGGGGGCTTCAGTTTGTTCTCTTCCATGCGGAGAGGAAGGACGTGTTTGCATCTGGGCCTTCTGTGCTCTTGGGTTTCAGTATGAGTCAGCTATCTAACTTCCTCAAACTATTAGAGGCATTCTCCAAGGGCAGTGTCTCAATGCGCTGTTATTGCAGCACTGGGTCAACTGTTAGCTTCCGACCTAAATTCGTAGGAAGGACGCCACGATCATTAGATCAACATAGTCAAAAAAAATGTAAATGACGCAATGTGTGTATCATTATCAAGGACATAGGTTTGGGCTGAACATTGGGGGAGGGGGTGAGGTCTCCACCCATTTAGGGGGGTTCGGGGATGGTATTGGCTGGTTCTGATTATTGGGAGTTACAACACCCCCATTCTCTCTGTCATTTACACCTTCGGTGATTATGGTCTATTGGTTGCTTACTATGGTCGCAAAAACATCCTTTTGGTTTGGTCCTTGTTGAGGAGTCGTTCTGCAGCAGATGATGTGTGTTGCAGTAGAAATGGACTTCATTCAGTGCTGCCCCTTGCTGGCTGGGGGGTGCTCAGGCAGGTTATGAAACTATTGAGCCGTTCATATTCTGTGTTCGTATTTTTACAAATCTGCAGTCTATAATCTGGATTAAGTACCTTTCCATAACATAACAGGATGGAGCCGCACATAGAAGTCGTCACTGCGTTATCTCGCTGTCTAAAAGCACATTCATCTTGCCTGGAGAATGTTTAACTTCCATCTCCAATGAGTAACCAGGGAAGGACGCTGAGTCACCAATACTGGACTGTGACAACGCAGATGCATAGGCACACTGGCGAGACGTAGGCTACGGGCTCCACGCTACGCTGGAGTGGACCTGGAGCTGTGCAGAGCTCTGGGCCGCGGGACACCTGGAGATGGTGCAGCAGAAGCAGTGTCATGCTAAGAGCCAGTCTGGAATTACATCAGGAGCAGTTGCACGGCACTAAACTTGATCTGGAGTTGGAGCCGGTCAACATAAAGGCTTAAAATAAACCGGCTTCTCAGCTGCCCAGGGGAAGTGTGTCATTCGGCGTTGAGCTGGAGAGATATGGAGCTGAGTTAGGAACCTTTTGAAGCTGTTTAATGTTCAGGAGAGATGGACTTCTTGTCAGAGGTCAGCCAGAAGCAGGTGAGAGCAACACTTGTTTTTTGCGGTTAGTTGCTTTGTATTAATTTCTTTGTATGTTCCACATGACTGATTGAGTCATACTTTTAAAGGGATTGGTTGTTGCTGTTGTCTTGTACCGCCTTTTAACAAGGAAGTAAATATTCTTAACCTACTAGCCACAGTAGTATCGTTTGTAGCCAAGTCTTGTAGTATCCTGAACTATGTTGATCACAAGGTTAGAGTCTTAGGGTGATTTGTGTTCACCAGCCATGTTTATAGCTCTTAGGCCCCCAGTTTTATCAGACACTCCTGCTGGCTGGGATTGTAGCGAGCTTTGGTGTGCCTTCGACGCGGTAACAGTCTCTTGCCAAACTTGTCAGTTTGCGTCTGGCCACAGGCCGGTGTGAAAGCCTGTATGAGGCTGCTGTGTGCGTGTGACTGCGCGAACACGTGAGCCCGTGACTGTGTACGGGTGTGACCGTCACACTCAATGTGCGAGTGTTTAAGTGTGTGTGAGCAACAGCTATGGCTTGGTGCAGGCGGGGGAGTTGAAATCAGGACGGGCATAAGCATGGTCACCTTGCGCTGTTTGGCCGTGCGCCGCTTCCAGCCACACGCCAAGCTCCCGGTGCGGAGGTGGCTTTTCTGGGTCTCATTTCTTATGCGTCTTTTGAACAGTATTTATGTCACATTTTCAAAGGTTTACTACATTTACAGGGATGTTTTGGTTTAGTTTTAGATACTCCCACAATACAACTGTCGTAACGTTTCTCATTCACATCTATTTAATGATATTCTTAAGTGAGTTATGCTTGAACATGTTTCTTGTTGACCGCACCTGTAATGCTTGAGAATAGAAACAAAGCATAAAATTTTGTTTGTTTACAATGTAGCAAACTCCACATAATTGTATTACTGTGTATAGCACTAAAATTCATTTTAACTGCAGGTAAAACTACATTCTTCATGAAGGTGTTACTTATGAAGTGTACAAACGGCATTTTTTGGCTCAGGAGGTCATTAGTATTTGTCTACAAATGACCAGTCTGCTCACGGTCTGAACTGCCTTGGAAGGCATTTTCCTCAAACTATTATTTGTTTTTTTTTTTAAGATTAATATACATCTTCTGAACTTCCTGAAAGAGACACTTTTTTATGTTTGTGCTCCATAATGTAGAGTAGAAGTTTATTTTTATGCTAACCTCTGAAAATGCTCTGCATTCACGTTTCACCACAGCTGTAAACTCTCCCGTTTAGTGCCGTGTTGTTCGGTCCAGTTCAGTGAATGATGAGAAAACAGCTAAGATTAAGCTTGAAAGTGGCACATATTGCTGCTATTTTAAGTCTTGTTGTGCCCTGTGGGCTAAAGCCTAAGATGCTGAAGAAATCAAATAAATCCTGTGCGGGTCTCAAAAGTGAAAGAAAAGTTTAGCAGAGAAGCGTAATGGAGGTCAGTAAGATGGAGCAGAGCACTCTAATCCAGTGCGCGTGTGTTTACACCGGAAGTGAATGTGCTGCCGTACCGGGCACGGAGCTGACCCCTCTCCTGGCGTACCGGGCGCGGAGCTGACCCCTCTCCTGGCGTACCGGGCGCGGAGCTGACCCCTCTCCTGGCGTACCGGGCGCGGAGCTGACCCCTCTCCTGGCGTACCGGGCGCGGAGCTGACCCCTCTCCTGGCGTACCGGGCGCGGAGCTGACCCC
>JAODJU010000035.1:17835515-17857109 GCA_026776725.1 Gnathonemus echidnorhynchus | reverse complement strand
CCCCCCATGGAACACCTTGCTATGGAGTAGTGGCTGCCACAGCCTGATTGTGGCACCGTCATAGTGGAAGCCGACGTGAAATGGCACCGGAGTCTGATCAAAGTGGAGTAATGGAGTAATGGAGTACTGTAATCACATGAGGCATCCTGGAGGCCACCTTCAATGGAAGAGAGGTTGACAGAGAAGGGGCCAGTTTTGGTGCCTTGACTCCCAGCTTGGCCCAGTCTGGTCCTGCCACTGAGCTCTAAATGACTCATCTTGTGTGAATCAGAACGCTCTGCTACAGAATCAAGGAGTCCTCTTACGATATCCCAGAGGAGAACGTGGTAAGGTTCTCACGGGACACAGAATGCAGAAGGAAGCGAAAGTCCTTCAGCTGAAATTCCCTGCTTAGATTACTGATTATGTAGCCAAAGTCTGACTTGGGCACATTAACCTTTTATATGTTTACTTTTGCAAAGTGAATCATTTCTGCAGGAACTCTGTCAATCTCCCTCTGTTTTCAAAGGCTTCAAATGCGCCTTGATTTAGAAGCTTGTTAAGGGGGCATGTTCAGCAGTTTAATGGTTATGTGAGGCACACACACACACACAGGATTATAGTGTGTTCAGAGTTTAGCCAGGTCTGATCGGACAATTGAGTGTGACTGGTAATCCCAGCACAGAACAATTGCACTCCATGCTGTACTTGCTCTTTCAGAGAGGAGGAAGTGAAAAGTATGGGATCTGGTAGGTCCTACAGCACTGGGTTGGGTTCTCTTCTTGTAGCTGCATTTGGAGACTGTCAAGGCTTGGTGCTTTGTGACTGGACGGGTCCACCCAGGTGGCTGAGGACCGCCTTGGACGGGCAGCAGCGTGGTTGGGGCGTGCTGCCCGTGACAAGGCCCCGTAAGTTGTCAGCATGGCAGGGAAATGTGTGACAGGGACGGGAGGCCCAGAGACCCCTTTGCTGTGGAAGGTGGGTGTGGTGGACCGGCAGGGGAAAGGAGACTCTAAATTTCAGCTAGTTCCATGTGTATCCCGTATGGGGAACATCTGTCCACTGTCTCAGAAACGGGTCAGAGCTAGTCCTGTATTCGAGGTTTGTCGGTCGGGTCGATGCCATGCTTCACGTTTGCTTAGTGTTCCTAGCAAGGTGACAGTGCAAAGTTGTTGCAAAGTTTAAATTAAAATATTTCCTTTTATACAGTTAGGTTAGGTTTTAACTGGGATGTTTTGTTGTGATTACACCTCATAAACAGCTAACTGCATTTGGCCATCTGTCGCCTGCTTAATAAACAGAAAAATGATACTAGCAGTGTTTCACAATCTAGTCCTAGGAGACCCACTGACAGTCCACATTTTTGCTCCTGGGAGCTGGGAGGGAGCAAAAATGTGGACCGGCTCTAGGTCTCTGAGGACCAGATTGGGAAACACTGCTAGTATCATTTTTCTGTTTATCAAGCAGGCGACAGATGTGTGACACTTCTGTCTTGACGGCTTATTGCTGATTACAGTATCAGAGGTTACATCAGGGACTGAGCATCTGCAAATCACATGCAAGTGACGTTTAGTGCATTTATTAATACAGATCTGTGTACGTTTGGGGTATTCGGTACTCACACACTGATCAAACTGCAGTAAGCAGTGTGCATCTGCTCAGTACTGTACCATGAGATGTTTGTCTGATTAACATTGTTCACATTACTTGTGTGCACTGTGTGGTTTTACTCAGGATGTTTATTTTGAATCTATATACTAAGTGATAGATTTTTAGAGAGAGATTTTTCCTTCCATATTGTTAACTACAGTGCTGTCCTCTGTGCCAGTCCTCTCCCAGACAATGAGAGGAACCTGTAAAAGGCTGTTTCTGTTAACATTCAATGGGAATTCCTTACTAACCATCTTATCTCTGTCTGCGACACTGGGAGAATGTTGTCCCTGGGGAGATGGTGGCTTTCAGTGGGCATGGGAACTGGCATTCACTGGTGACATGGTGACAGGACGCGCCAGGACTGCCAGACAGCTGACAGATCCCTAAGGAGTAATGACAAGAATCTGTGTTACTCAGGCAACTTGGTCATGTAATGTAATGACACCCTCCCTCTCTCAGAGCTCTGTGGATTTTGAATCGTGGTATAAGATGTTTGAACCTTTGGCTGGTGTTGCTTCAAACAGACCTGTGTCAGCTTTCATGCTGTTTTACACACTGCTCCCAGTCTTCACCTGCGTCTCCCATCTCTCTCTCTCTCTCTGTCTGTCCATCCCTCCCTCCCTATTTACCTTCTCTTCTGTACTTCCCTGCTTCCTGATCCATCTGCTGTGGTCTCTGCGTCCTGAATTTCCAGAAGGTAGGCCCAACTTTGTGTTTTTCCCACCTTTACTCCAGTGTCCTTTTAAAGATTTTTGCTCATGGAAAATCTTGCTTAAAAGGATAGTCGTTTTAAAATAATTTTCCTTTTCCGCAGGGTACCTTGCATTTATAGCTAACTTTCGCTTGGGCTCTCTGTGTGATTGTCTTCTGCCCTAGTGCACAATAAGCCAATGTCATTGATTATTATCTCTCTGTCTTATTCTTTTTTTCTTTCTTTCTGTCTTTTAAATCTGTGGCTTCATCCTCCTACTTACTGCTGTCAGAAATATCACGGGCTGGAAAGTAAATGGAGTGACATCGAGCAGTGGATGGTATGAGTATCGTGTTTGAGGACCATGCAGATGCTGAATTACAATAGCGGTTCCGAATATTCCTTGTCGTTTTCGTATATCGACGAGATTTCTGTAAACTAGACACAGTTTAGTTCCCTTGGCTCACATCTTAATGTCACCAAGGTGATTTAAACTGTGTTGCCATGAGACCATGTTGATGCCCTGGTGATCTAGGAAGTCATGAGCTTCTCTGCTTCCCTGTCATAACAATAACAGTGGGGTGGATGTAATCTTGCAGTTGCAGTTCTTTTAGCTGGTTTAGAAGGCCCCATTTGATACTATCTCTAAACACAGCTGGAAGTAACTAACATGCTCTGTAAAATAGTCAGACAATTGTGTTATTGAAGGGCATTAAGCTTGGCAACATGGTCCCTAAGTTCAAGATCAGAGGTCATTTCACAAAGCTGGATTGTCAGCGTTGGCTGATTAATCAAGATTTTCCCCCCTGAAGTACAATCTTCAGCTAAGAGACTTGCTTTGTGAAATTCTCCATGTCGCATTTTACGTTGCATGCATTAATCGGTTCAGCTTGGTGTGCATGCTCCCCTTCATTCGGCGCATGGGTTTTGTTCTGAGATTAGATGTCCATAACCAGTGCTTGCCTGTTGAGTCCATGTAAGCTAGCATAGAGTTGTGAAGGATTACTTGTCTTGGTCAATGTGATCCACATTCTACAGGGTGTTATACATTCATGTGTAGTTCATGTGATCTTTTCTTTAAGATGCAGTTACAGTCAGCGGGAACTGAGTAGGTTCTAACTGGCTGGGGCTGGCCTGCCAGCTTTACGTATGGGTACTGGGCGGTGAGGGCAGTGGTGCAGACAAAAATGTCTGACTGCGGGGGTTGGGCTGGCTTTGAGGCAAGCAAAGTAAACCCTGAGGACAGACTTCGCCAAAGAGCGATCGAGTTTGCACTGTGGTGTGGTGTTTTGTCACTTTTCGGTATGAAGCATGTCCATCTCCTGTGTCGACACTGTAAAGTTTCTTTGGTGTTTTTGGCTGGGTTTATAATGATACCTCTCAACTTCTTCTTGCTTTTTCTCTCCTCTTCTCTCTCTGCTCATTAGGAGGAGAGTGAGAGGTATTCCTACCACTCAAGGAGATGCACTTCGGTCTGTACCCTGTCTGCTCTCTCACTCTCTCTGAGAATGTGGTTAGCGATTTAGCTGAGTACAAGGAAGACAAACAAGGCTTAGGCATTTATTTGTACCATTTCTCCATTTAATAACCTTTCTGTCTTTCTCTCAGATATCAGATGATGAGGAACGCATGTCAGTAGGGAGTCGTGGGAGTCTGAGGGTCAGTGTCGGCTCTTTCTTCAATAACAAACCCGTAGAAGTGTTGGATCTTTTTGTTTTGTCCTTAATATCCACTAAAAATAATTGATGACATCACAAGGGGCCAAATCATGGATTATTCTGCTACTCCAGATGTACTGAGATTGTACCTGGTCTGGATATCATGTCTTAATGATATGCACCGAGAGATACCCGTTCAGGAAATAGTTGTACTGTACCAGCTACAGATGAACTGGTCTGGGCCTAACGTCATTGCACAGGACTAAGAGTACCTCTTTAGCTTCTATGTCCTTGAGTTGATCCAGTGCTCCTTCTTATCCCTACTTGGCCAGCTTGTCACAGTGTGTCCTACATCCTGTTTCAGGTGGAGGACAGGGACAAAGACCACCTGGAGAAGGTTAGTACTGTTCCTGCTGGGACTGGATTTAATCTATTGGATCCCCATGTTATCCGGCATCTCCACTCAGGGGCCCTAATGATGAATGGATGCGTACCTGTATGTTTCATTGCATCTAAGAGAGGAGGAGACATTGCATGGATAGATAGTTGTACTTATGACCAAATGCTAATAGGTCTTGGAGAGTGCAAGCAAAAGACAGGCCAATGAAACCGAACCAGATTAATCAGTTTTCCCTGTAGACTAATCAAGTCAGTCCCATCACTCAGACCATGGTGAGCAGCTGTGAGTGTTTATCACACGTCTGCGGTACCATCCACCCTGTAGTGAATGACATCTCAACGCAGGGTTCCCGGGCCGCCTCCACGCTCGCCTCTCTGAGCCGGGCCTCCTCAAGGAGAGGAAGTGGCGACGCTTCTAACTGGGCAGATCCTGAAACGTCTGTGCGAGAAATGAAGGTGAGCATATGCCGTCGAGACATTTTCCCTGAGCTCACATATGGTATGGGAGGTGCATTACAGATAAACGCCGTGTCATTCATGAGAGACCCTCTGAAATGCGTGTGATCATAAATATGCATCTCCACACGATCTTTGGCCTAATTTTAGAGAGTCATATCAGAGATTCTATGATTCCTGACAAAAGCAACTGGTCTGGCAACAGGAGCTGGCATATTCTCATTTATAGAAATGCTCTAGAACAATGTTTCCCAATCAGATCCTTGGGAACCAACAGACAGTCCCAACTGGGAAGGAGCAAAAATGTGGACCGGCTGGTGGTTCCAGAGGACCAGGTTCTGTGAAACTGCTCTAGTAGAGCCATGGTCTGGGAGATGGAGAGTCTCATCTGTTGTGGATTCAGTCCTCATCGTCCTCCATTTTAAGGAAGTTGGGGATAAAGGTTAAAATTTATAAGCCGCAGGTGGCATTACCTGAGATGCTCAAAGGGGACTCTGGGAGATCTAGATGTGAGGTATGCTTGAGATGGGTTTTAGGCAGTCGTCTTCCATTTATGGGTTTGAGCTCACCGTGCCCATTTTTACTGGAGGCTCTGCAGATACACTGGCAGAAAAAGTTTGCATCCCTGGTACAGTTGTGTTCCCCAAGGTACAAATTGCATTAATAAACTCCAAATGGTACAAAATTGAGTCCATTTCTGTACCGTAAATTAGACAAAAAGGTACATTTACTTACAGCTAGGATACAGTTGACAGACCTTTGAGGGTATAGCCAAGTTATTGTACCTCAAAGGTACACATTGGTACTTTTTTTTTTTTTCCCTCACAGGGCATAGGTGTGATTCCTTAGCGGTGATCAGGTTACTGATCTTGTATGCTTCTGCAGGACTCTATGCTGGAGGTAGAGCAGAAGTATCGCAAGGCCATGGTGTTCAATGCCCAGCTGGACAATGAAAAGTCTAAGCTGATGTACCAGGTGGATGTGCTCAAGGACTCGCTGATGGAGCTGGAGGAACAGCTGTCGGAATCGCGCCGCGAGTATGAGGAAAAGTCAAAGGTGAGAAGCACCAGTAGACTGGGTCATAGAGAATCCTCCTGCAGAAATGGACAAAGCTATACAACAATTATTGATAAAAGAATCTGTTCAATTAAAAATGAATAATAATCAGAAAAAGGACAGGGCCCAGACAGTGGCACATCCAGTGAAGCTCTGCTTCCTGCACTGGCAGGCATTAGAGCGGGAGAGACACGCCCACAACATCCTGCAGTTCCAGTTCAGTGAGCTGAAGGAGATGCTCAAGCAGAGTGAGGAGCTGCTCACTGTAAGTACAAACTGTATATGGAGCATGTGTGCTTAATTCAGCTTCGGTCTTCGTTTGCCTTACGGTGCAGTCGTTTCTCTATCACTGGGTCCCCTTGGACGGTGGTATTCGTCTTGTTTCTGACCTCTGAGCTCTCCCACCCAGCTCTCTGGCGTCCCTCTTACTGTTGCTTGCTTCTTGTTCCTTCTCTCTTTACGGCTAGGAGAACCGTAAGTTGAGTCTCAAGCAGGATGGCTATGTTAGGGAGATTGCGGACCTGCAGGAGACTCTGGAGTGGAAAGATAAAAAGATTGGGGTATGCCATGTTACACAACCCCCCCACCGTCAGTCTTTTCAGCCTGCTTTTACTGTATAACGACACAGAACAGTACAGTTACAATGAGATAATCAGGGTAGTTCACATGGGCCTCCAGATAGCTACTAATCAACACATTTAGCATGAGCCTCTCTTATTCATTGTTATTAGCATTCCTAGCTATCATAAATTGGTACTGGTCAGTTCAGTTAGCTTGGGCCTCCCTTATTCAGTGTCGTTAGCATATCCTAGCTATCATAAATCAGTACTGATAAGTACTTAGTTAGCATGGCCCTCCTTCACTCAGTATAATTAGCATACTCGACTGTGATAAATCAGGACTGATCAGTAGAGTTCGCATGTCACAATCCCTCAGTCTATTAGTTTAGGTATCTTGTACGCATTGAATACTGGCCAGCATGATAAGAGGGGCTTCATTCGGTCTGTGTCCGTAGGATTAGATTAGGCTAATCCCAGTATAGTTAATAATTTTCATCAGTCTAACTTTTTCTTTGTTAGAACTATTGGCCCGCCTTGGTCTGGTATGCTTATTGTGGTTAGACTGAAACAAACCTCTGTCCCTTTCAGTGTATGATAACTTGGCAGGCTTGCTTCCTACATCTCTTCTCTTCTTCTCCACTTGCTCTTCATTTTCTCCACTTCTGGGGGCAATGCTAAGGCCTTAGAGAGGCAGAAGGAGTTTTCTGATGCTATCCAAAGCGAGCGCGATGACCTCAGGAATGAGGTGCTTCAGCTGAGAGATACTTTGAAGGTACTGAGCTTCTGTAAGACAAACGCCTGTGACATCTACTTGTGTCAAAGTTATGTTGGAAATCAAACAAATTTACCCTTTTTAGGATGTTTTGAGTGCTTACCCACTGATTTGGTCATATTTAAATCTGTATTTAGAATTTGGAATCCCGTATTTTAAACTGTACTGAGACCAAATTACAAGCATGAAGTAAAACATTAACATTAACACGTTTTATTTGAGCTAGCCGTCAATGAAAAGCTGTTTCTTTGTGCATTCCTACAGTCTGCAATATTCATAAGTGTAGTTTAAGTAACAGTAAACCGTGATATGGCTTAATTATAATGTCCTCAAATGCAATAGTTTTGCGATAGTTCATGTGGTTCTCTTGGAATTTGTTATGGATCTTCATTGGATGTGACAACTACAGAGAAACAGAACATATCTCATCCAGAGTGTGGTATATTGAGGCTATTGAGAATTGTGGAGTATGAAATTGTCAACACAGTCTGTACATCCTGTCCAGAAACATGGCATAGTTCTTGGGCCTGATCTTAACGCCAATGGAGAGACGGAAGGCGTGATTGACAGACTTACCAACGCAGACTCTGCCACACGATCGGCCCAAGACCCTCAAACGAGTCAGATTGGGGGCGACAGCATGCTAGGTAAGACCCTGCCTGGCATAAGCGCTCTTCTCTGACTGTGTGAGCTGCTTAGCCATAATCTGTATCACTAATCCACATGCTTGTCTGCTGTGTTTTTCACTTCCGTTTTCCCTTGGCCTTCCTCTGCTCCACACCTCGTAATCAAATTCAACTTCTGGGCAAACTTTCTGACTTCCTTCATTGCACCCCATTATTCTGAGCACCATGCAAATCTTGTTTTTTTCTGTTTCTATGTAGATTTTCAAGCTCTTGTTTTTCATTATTTATTATCTTGCTAATTTATTACGAGGTGATCAGTCCCTGTCACTGAGCATTGCAGTCTGAGGTCCTAGTGTCCTAGGTTTATCACAGTCAAGATAATCAGTTCTGTTTAACAATGAAGAAGTAGAATTTCACAGCACACCATGCGACTTGGGATTACCTGCCCCTGGTTTAATTAAGTGGGTTCCAAAATGATCTAATATACGAGTATCATTGAAAATAACTTCCTAAAAATGTAATACATATTCAAACGTATCTGCAAGATTAAAATGAGTGATGTGATGATTTGCCAGT
Organism: Gnathonemus echidnorhynchus; assembly: GCA_026776725.1. Taxonomy (NCBI): domain Eukaryota; kingdom Metazoa; phylum Chordata; class Actinopteri; order Osteoglossiformes; family Mormyridae; genus Gnathonemus; species Gnathonemus echidnorhynchus. The sequence goes on along the minus strand of JAODJU010000035.1, from coordinate 17,848,683 downwards.
CAAATTTTTTTTTTTTTCCTCTCTCTCAATTTGCTTCCATAAATATCTGATGTGGTTTAGAATGGTGAGGTTACATTAACACCTTTGGTCCAACGCAAACAGCACCCTGGCTGATTCTCATGCGAATGCAGGTATATTTGCACTTCTTACGGGGCTTTTACCCAAAGAACCACAGCAGAGATTTATTGGACTTTGAGGACTTTTCCAACGGTCTGCTGCAGCTCTCTGGTGTTTTGCTCTCCTCCACCTTCTGAATTGTCTGGGGTCAAGAACTTTGCTTTGGGTCTCCTGTCTATATTCCCTCCTTGCTGATTTTCCTCCCCAGTGGTTACCGGTTTCTCTCTCTTTCTGCACTAACTGATGCCGCAAAAAAGGCAGCTGAAAAGAGTTCCATTTTTACAACTTTGGTTGCAGCTGCACACAATTTGGCCCTACAGTTCTCTTCCAATGGTCTTCCAGGCAAAGCCACGGAGGGGCAGATGGAAGGTAAAGAGTTACAGGAAGGGGGCAGTAGAGAGCTGGTGGAGAAGGCTGAGAACCACATAGATGAACAGCAGAGGCAACAGGAGGAGGTGGAGTCACTGGAATGCAGTGTTGCTGAAAGTGCACAGCAGAACCAGGGTGAAAGAGAGCCGTCTTCACCTATTTCCTGCAGCCAGGCCAGTGTGCCTCCTACAGGGAACCCCGAGAGAGAACAATCTGACTCCCTCATGGGGTCTGGGCTTGAGATGCATTACAGTCAGCACAATTCAGAGGCTAACTTTGTAGCTCAGGACAATTATGAATTGAAGGTGCTTAATGGCACAGAGGGTTCTATTACAAAGGAAGAAGAGGGTGGAGACAATGGGGTGGGGAACGCAGATCTGGTCGATGGGGGGATGTCGAGTACTGAAGGACAAACGGCAAGTCTGGAGGGTGGAACGGGAATAGAAAATAGCTCAGACAGCACAGCCGATGGGAACCACCAGGAAACCATGGCACCAGTGGATCAAGGAGAATGCGAGTCCAGTGACAAGACTGGAGATATGGAATCTGAGAATGAGAGTGTCAGAAATGTTACGCAAGAAGATAAATCTAACCAAACCAGTGACGGCACCAGAGACATGGATGAGGAGGCTGGTGCAGCTGCTTCTGTATGTGCTGAACCACAGCCCCCTCCTGCAGAAAGTACAGACAAGGACCAGAAAGAAGAATGTCCGAAGGAGTCAACTTTGATAGAAGGGGGTGATGAGACAGCTGAAAGTGTATCTATTACCCTGAAGCACGAAACTGCTGATGTGGTTTTGGAACCAAAGGAAAAACAGAAGAAGGGAAAAGGTATGAAGACCACCCAGCAACAGGCAAAGAGAAAGGGGGCGACCGAGAGAGCTTCAGTTCAAGCCGTTACTACGTCTTCACAGCCGGAGAATACTGGAGTTTCTGGTAAGAAGAAGAAAAAGAAAAAGAAAGGCAAACAGAAACAAAAACTCACTGAAAATCCGGAGGAAGCTAAACAGGTAGATGAGGAGGAGCAGGAGAAGAGAGCAGATGATTGCATGGGGACTGCTTTGGTCAAAGAGTTGGAGACTGATCACTCAGCAGTAGATCCTTCAGCTGAGGAATGTCAGACTGAAACTGTGGAGGAAACTGAAATCAAAACATTAAGTCAGGCACTGCAGGATGATGAGAGGGTGGACAAGGAGGAAACAGAGCAGGAAGGAGGAAATCACAGTGAAGTGTTGGGGGGCAAGAACGTGGAAGAAACAGATATCCTTGCGGGTGGCGTAGGCATCAAGCTTGAAGTGGATATGCCATCAGAAAGCTCTTCCCTCCTGGAGGAAGAGACAAGCAAAGCCTTAGCTGATGGGATCAAGCATGCTAATGTAGAAAACACATTCAGCCTTGAGGCCTTTACTGAGGAACCTGTTGGCTCTGATTTTCCTAAGGAGGTACAAATCCCACAAGAAGACCCGAATAGAAGTGATTGTGATCTGAATAAGGCTGAGGGAAATGTCCAGGAGATTCAGGGTGCTCAAGATAACTTAATAAAATATGCCACTGAGAGTGAAGGTGCACTGCTTGAAGGAACAGAGATTGAGGAGATGGATAGCTGTGACGAAGCTGAGGTGCTGGTAAAAGAACAGCTGTCAGAATATCACAAAGAAGACCAGGCCTGCAGTGAAGATGTTGAGTTACAGGAAAGAGTAGATGCACAAAGACATGTAACTATAAGTAAGGAGTTTGCTGCTGATCTGGTCAAGGACAACGGGCTTGAGAGCGACAGTGCAGGGCAAACTGAGAATTTGTTTGAGGAGGAAAATGACTCCTGTGAGGAACCACCTGAGTGTATAATGGAGGAAGGTGCTGAATTAACAGATTCCCAAAACACTGAGTCAATATCTGTTGAACCAACAGTTCCAAACCAAGTGGAAATGGTGAATCCAAGCATATCTGAAAAATACAATGAGGGTGAATCAAAGTTAGAAGAGGTGGACTTGCAACCAAAAGAGCTGGACGATGATGAAGAAGGAGGAGAGTCATTCCAGTTTGATGATGATTTAGGTTTGGATTTGGAAGCGTCTAACACAATTACCAGTAGGCCACATGAAGACAATAGTTTGGAAGAAATATCCACAAATGAAGGAAAAACTGATGAAGACAAAGAAGCGATATCAGGAGAAAACCCTGATTCCAGACCAGAAAAGGAATCTGGAAACGGTCAGTGCCAGAATCCCAATATAAGAGACTGCCCTGAAGTACAGGATGAGGGGAATTCATCTGCAGATGTTTTGGGAACAGTGAAGATGGAGCAGATGTCTGATGGGTCACAGTCAGTCCTGAATTCCGTAGAGGAAGGGGAAGAGGCCATGGCATTTGTGACAGGAAGTCATTCCACAGAGAATCAAGAGAGCCAATCAACAGAGGAGCCACCGGAGGGCAGTGAAGAGCAAGTCGACGCCGGCTCAGCAAAAGGCAGTAAGAAGGGCAAGGCCAAGGGGAAAGAAGACTGTCGCATGGCCTAGCTCCTAGGCAGGTCAGTGCAGCCTGAAATGCCAGATCATGGAAGACCCATATGCACAGGAAATGAACTGTAATAAGGTCATGTCAGGGTACATGGCATAAATGTTTGAATACATTTATGGACACATCCTGCTGGGTAGGCATTGAGTAAACGCTGATTACAGTAATTTAATAAACATATAAAAGTTCCTAAATTATGCCATGTAAGGCTACAATGTAGTGTCCTGTTTTGATTTTTGGTTTTATTTGATTTTCCATCAGTCTCTATGCTCTGTTTATAAGAAAAAATCCTGAAACAGATTGATTGATTATGGCAATAATTACAGAGGTTTAAAAACCAGTAACACTATGGCTCACAAATTTGGGGAACACTTTTTGTCGTACAGAAATTGGTCAGCTGGAGTCTGAATTGTCCACAGGAAATTGCACTGAATGTACCAACCATGTTCCATTTCACTTTGATTGCATTTGTTTATTATTTGGGATAGTACAAGAGGAAAACATGATCACTTTAAACCAGCTTGCATCCATGAAAATTTATTTATTTCTGTAGAGGTAATCCTGTTTTTTCCTAGCATTCTTAATGACTAGTGAAATCCACTGGGTATCAGGGCTTTTGTTACATGATTTTGTTAGCATAGCAACATGGTATTTGCTGAGGGCATACAGAATAACGTCGACTAATACCATGTGCAGTACTAGATGGCGTTTATGTTGTATTTTACATTTTTTTTGTACACTTTGTATTTTCTTTACAAAGCAAATTTCTCCTTTTAAGTTATTTAGTGCCTTGTAACCCTGTTTCAATCACCTGAGCTGAGTATATAGGAGTGTGTAATATGGTTTTTTTATGACTGATGTATTAATGTATTGCAGCCAGCGATGGTCTAAATATTACAGTGGAATCCATGGCCCCATTCAGAGAGCAGTTATCTGTATCTGAGAATCTGTTGCCTGCCAATGACCGTTACAGCAGTACAATCTATCCACCCTGGTTGCAGTACATAAATATAAAACCTACTGCGGTATTTCATGCCAATCCTGTTTCATCTTCTGTTTTAGCAAACTTTTTTTTTTTAAATGTTCAATATTCCATGTCTAGTCTTACAGCAAAAGGAGTTTGTTCTTTTCTTGACCAAAGATGTACCAATCAATGTGGAATTGTCTCTGAAGTATAATTACTTTTTTAATGAAATAAAACATTTCTTTGAAAAATATTAATGAAACCTTGGTTGGTTGTGACACTGAAGCCTCCTATTACAGACCATCAGAGACTCAGGCTGGACAGTAATAGCATTCGATTGGCAGTTCGACACCGTTTTGGTTTGGGAGGCATGGGGTATAATCTGTGTTTTAGCATGTAAAGATACTCACACCCGCTGTGCTTGAAATGTTTTAGTATTTTAAACAATACAGCTGGAGCATTAAACAATGAAATTCGAAGCCCATATTAGCTTAAACAGGTAGATCGATGTTAATGTGCAACAATGTAATGGATGACCAGGGGAATCAGCTTTAAGCTTGATGTTCATTAGGGAATGTGTTTGCATAGTCCTTGCATTTAACACCTTCCTTACTGGGCTGACTGTTTTCTGCTCAGTTCAGCCTTGTTTCGAACATGTGGTGGGCTTTTTAGCATAAAATAGCTACGGGGAATACTTACTGGAGTGGGAATGGGATGTTTATGGACTACTGCTGAAACATGATACAGGTTAGGGCGGGAAGACGCAGTTTTAATGACATAGATGGTGGTATAACCCTACACCTATTTGGATACTGTCTCGGGCCTTACAAAGACAACCACTGTGGGCTTCATTAAAAGTTCATAACAGTGTAAATGTAACACTCTGGTTCTGTCTCACGGCATGGCTGGGGCTGCCCCCTGGTGGGCTTGTGTCTCAGTTGCATCTCCATTCCAGTCCTTGCATGCTAACCCTTAGAGGACATCGCTTCCCTTTGCATGCGTCACGTGACCTAAACCCCCTCCCACCCTGAGTGAGCTCCCATCCTCCGTGTCCTTGGTGTTCCTCCTCCTCCTCTCATCCCTGGTATGGTAACATTTCCTTTTTTTTTGACTTGTTTTGCTCTATGTTCATTTCTCCAAAGGGACTTTAAATTATTGCATGTAACTGGTTTGCCTGTTTGTATTAGGCTTTCTGATATTCTAAAGGACACGTCTGTTGACCTCCTTGGGTCAGGTGGTCCTGATCGCTAGTCTCATAGTCGATTGCTTAATAATTAAAATTACAGGTAGTAACATATATATGGTAAATACCTATATATACCAGCAGCCTATATATACCATCACATTGATGTTGAATTAGAATGTATATCCAATAATGAACTGATCTATTTTGCACAGAAGTTTTTATATAATAATTGGGAAAAAGGAAGAAAAAAAGAAATGTAGAGATATAGTGAATCGGCCCAAAAAAATATCTCTAGGCAAATTTTAGTCAGTTAAATTTGGATTAAGTGATCCTGGTTCACCAGAAAAGTACAAGCAGTTCCATGCCTGAACTGGATTTCTGGACTCCATGATGGCCTTTTAAGTCTGCTTTTTGGGAAAGGGAGAGGTTTGTGACATTTGAGGGTTTGGCCTGTGTACTGCCAAAGCCTGCCTTTGGCATTTTTAATAGCATCTGTGGGCCAGAAGTCCTGGTACAGAAATAGAATAAAACATCTGAATACTGGGTCCATTAAGTCAAAAATGTCCCATTTCTTTTCAAAACATCTGCTTTATTTATAGTGGGGCTCTTTTTGTAGAATGCAGTATTCTGTTGCTTATGATTTAAAACATTTAGCCTTATTTGTCTATTAATAGGTATAATCTTAAGATTCTGGACTGTAGTTGACTAACGTGCTTAATATTAGCATTTTCTGCATGTTCGTGGTTCATTGCCATATTGAAAAACCTACATTCATAACAGCTACTAAAAACATGGCTGCCACTGCAGATATTTAGAAACTCTAGAGTGAAACTGCTGTCTGCTGTCTACGTGAGCTTACCTTAATGTGTCTCTTCCAGAAATACGACTGAGAAAGCTGGTGGACGAGAGGGAGAACCTGGTGGAACAGGTGAGACCGGCCACCACGTCACACGCAAATCTGCGTGGTCAGGGGAAGGTCACACTCCCAGGTTACATGCCAGACAGACCTTAAGCCATGTGATCCGTTGCACTTACCCAGGTGAAGAGGCTAAGGGCTCAGCTGGATCAGAAACAGAATGGCAAGGACGAGGTGGTGGCCCCTGGTGATGTGACGTTGGAGAACGGGACCAATCCACACATCCTGGACATCCAAAGTAAGGACATCCTTTCAGTGCCAGTGTTCACATCACATGGCCAAACTAATGGACCGAGTGCTACAGACTCATCGAAAACAGATCAAGGGGTATTTTTCTGTTTTAATAACAGTAAGAATAAGTGGGTGGGTCCTCGGGGTGGTGGGTTTTATTTCTACCTTGGATTTGTGCTTGTTAAACACATGCATGCTCATCCCATCGTTTGTGTGAGTCTGTCCCACACATTTTGGTTTCCCAAGATGCCATCTACCACGAAATAAAGTCAGAGTATCTTGTATTTCATTTGAACACAATTTAAAAATACTTCTAAGCATATTGACCACTAAATAAGCATGTGATTATGTTTAGTTAAGTCCAGAGTTTATGCCAGTTCTAAAAATTCCCCTTTACAGGAGATGCCAACAGGCAAATTAGTGAGCTCAGGTTTAAGCTGGTCAAATCGGAGCAGGAAGTTGCAGCTTTGGAACAAAATGTAAGTGTTTTCGAGGTTTTTAAGTGTAATTTGGAGATTTGCATGCTCTGTGCTCTAGACCCTACACATTAAAAGCCACACAGGGTGTTTCCTTCAGAGTTGTGATATTTTACACTTTTCTCAGCGTAACGGCATAAGCAAACCAGTCTTAGTGTGGTTTTTAGGGAATGACTATGTCTGCCTCGTGGTTGGCGGTAAAGGATGATTCTTTTGGCTTCAGCCCAAACTTCTCGATGTGTTGCAAGACAAAAATTTACCCCCCATAAGCAGGGTTTCCTGTTCTGCAGGTCATACGGTTGGAAGGTCAGGTGACACGCTACAAATCGGCTTCTGAGAATGCGGAGAAAGTTGAGGATGACCTGAAGGCAGAGAAACGCAAACTGCAGAGAGAGGTAACAGTCGCTCCTCATGTCCATGTCGTCCCGTACGTTAAGCACTGTTCTTACTTTCCTGCTCTACTTCCCACCCCCCTTGCCACTTCAGGTCAGGTCGGCTCTGGACAAAGTCGACGAGCTGGAGGCGAGTAACAGTCTGTTGACCAAGCGGCTGGAGAAGATGAAAGCGAACAGGAGCCCTATGTTTGCTCAGCAGTAGGCGGGAGGTCCCTGCCACGGCCGCATCTCCTCCTGTTAGCTCCGCACACATCATCCCTGACTGAACACACCGACTGACCTGTGTCTGCTTCATCGTCTCCCTGGACAAACGCTCTGCTCAAATACGCTCGCTAGGTCATGAATGTCCTAGGAGATGCTGAATGAAAGACTTGTCTCCAGATGACTTGGGGGTGGGGGGTGGGCACGGCCCTGCAGTCATGGCTGGGGGGGAGGGGAATGAGACTATGGGGAATTTCTTGGGCGTCTGCACCTTAGGTCCAGCAGACTGCAGACCTGTAGCAGTCTGGAGGCCCCCTCTCCTGTGCTGCTGTGGCTCCCCTCACAGGCAGGTAGGCTGCAGCACATGGACAGGGCCTTTGCGGACCATGCGGGCGGCCATGTTGGAGCACGATTGGGGGGCCTTAAAGTGCCATCGCTAACCACGGGCGGGCTTTTCATACTTCACATTTTTTCCTGGAGGAGGTTGGTGTTTGTTTCCTTATAAAAACTGTGCTAAGAGCGTCGACCTCATTTTAAGCCAAACTCGACGTGCGTGTGTGTCCATGTGCGTGCCTGTGGCTGCAGCCCCCATCACAGATGGGGGCCGTTCAGGGAGATGGGTGGAGTCCTGTTTGTCGGGGACTTAATGTCCACAGTGTGTTTTTTCTTTGTCACAAAGCTCGAGTATAAACACCGAAATTCTATTGCCGTCTGTGATCTCACCAGCTTGTAATGTAATAACAGTTTGTAATTGGCAGCAAAGAATGCAATGCAACGATACGGACTTCTCACGGAACATTCTAGTTGTTGCATCATTTCAAACCAAATGGATAGGCTCAGTTCTGCATTATTGAATATTAAAACAAGGAGACGCCCTGTGTGACCCCTTTGGGGTCGAAGTGGACGTACACCCCTGGAGACAGAGTGGAGCGACCCCCTCCCCCTTCCTCGTTCACTTCCGGTAACGGGGACGGACAGCTCTGGGAAAGCACCACAATGTTTACATATTTTTAGAAGAGATGTAAACTTTGTGCATTATTGAAGTGTGTATTAAAGAGTAAACTGGAATGGCTGGGTTGCGTTTTAGTAGGTAGACTGCGTAATGACTGAGTGACTGGCACGTCTCTCTTCTTTAAAATCGCTCGATCTTAAGGATTCCTACTGGTTTCTCACGCGTCCTAAAGCTTCGTCAGGTTTGTATAAAGGGTAGGATTAGCACGAAAACTTCACCATATACACACTGCAAAGATAGAGACATGATCAGTCTCATATCCAACAAACAGTTTTTTTTTCTTCATTTTTTTCATCAACACAAATCCTTGCATTTAGTGGGAAACTATCAGAAGCCTCAAATCTACTAACCTGATTTCAATTATCTTTAACATCTAGTTAGCATTAACACCATATATTCAATATATCCAGTACATTGGATATATTCACCACATCCAGTACATTGCTCCCTACAGCAAAAGCATAACCCCCATACAGAAGCTCTGTGTGCTGGCTTTAAAGCCAGACAAGCTCTCACTAATTTTGAAGCAATTGAGATAATTGAGAACTTAGTAATATAGGCTACATTTCTGCTGTTTGCAGAATCATTAAAGTAATGAAAATTTTGGAGGAAAAAAGTGATCGTTTGTTACATTTAAGCAGTATAAAATAGCATTTTATTTATTTAACATCTGAATTTGGTTAAGACAAAATTCAAATGCTTCAAGTGTATAAAGTATCGTTCATATCCATCTATCCACCCTCCAACTGCTTATAGTGGTCAGGGCACAAGGCTGGGGTAGACCCCGGAAGGGATGCCAGTCCATTGAAGTATTAAAAACATGAATCTCTCATAAACTGCAACGGCGAGCACTGGTCTGGAAACAGCTGAGACACTCTGAGAGCCCCCTACATGTATCTTTCCCACGTGTGAAGCTGGTATTTTTTGAAGAACTGACGCCCACAGGACGTCTGAGCTAAGTACTATACACTGAAAGCCTAGTGATAGTCATGCAAAATCACCATGCAGCGTATCGGTTAATGAGTTGTAGGTGATACTATTGCCTGTAGATGGCACTGTTTGTCCTTTATAGCATATAAAAAGCATTGAACTAAAACTTGTCATTGACCGAGTACAAATTACGAAGTCACGTTAAACCAAGTGCAAGGAATCTCACACTTCAATACAAGTAATATTTATTTGTGAAAAAAATTACAATTTCATGCATGCACACACATAGCCACACTGCTGCCTTTGACTGGTTAGTCCATGCAGCTCTGCAACATGATAGTTTATGTATAATATATCAGTGTGAGAGAGAAACCAAAATAGATGGATGGGTGGAAGGATAAACACACTTGCGTATTTAAAAACAGATGCAATATGGACACAAAATATGCAGCTCTGTCCAAAGACTTAAGAGAAGCCAGCGTGGTCCATAAGAAGCATACGGCATGGAAGAGAGTTAGTGTCAGGACCCAACAGTAGACAGGGTTAGTGTCAGGACCCAACAGTAGACAGGGTACAGGTGGGATAACCTTATGGTAACCAGATCCCAGAACTTCTAGGCCAAGTATTCAGCTTTATTTAGATAAAATGCACCTCAAAATTCCACAACATATACACATACACAGTGAAACCTGCTTGTCAGAACCTCTTACAAAAGACATGTTGTATTTTAGTCAGAAAATCTTGTCTGATTCATACTTGATCTGGACCAAGCTAGTGTCTCACTCAGTCTCTCTCTATTCTGTGGAGGTCAGAGTTAATCACAGCTCCATCTGCTCTTACGGAGATGAACCAGCTCAGGGCCTGTAGAGGACTGAATATCACTCGAGGTCAAAGTTTGACTTGAGTGATATAAAAAACACTCAATCTCTATTTCCCTCCAATTCCCAGACACTGGCAGTCATAAACACCATAGGTGATGAGGTCACAAGTTGGTCAATTTAAGAAAGTGGGCTGCTATACCTGGAAGTTTCCATGTCTGCCGTGGCCATACTTTCTGCTTTCTCGTGTGGCTGCCCTGTCCTTTCCGGATCAGTGGAGTAGGCGCGGCTCTGGATTTGTAGCACCATCCGACGAGCATAGAAGTCGCGGTAATCGGGGGGCAGGTCATCCAGTGCCCGTAGGGCCCGGTCCAGAGTTTGCATGGCCCGCCTCACTGCTATCGGGTCCTTGTTCCCATATGGGTCTCTTTTGTCGTAGCTTTTGACGGACAGCTGGCGCCAGAAGACATTGACCCCCACCCCGAATTCCAGAGCCAGGGTGTTGTGGAACCACAGGGCTGGGGGACACCAGGGAGAAAGAGACAGCACACACCTCAGGACAGAGCACTCAGTGTGTGACCTCTGTATAATTCATAAGGAAACTAAGCAAAATTTTAAAAGCAACAATAAATGGCTTAAGATATTCAATAGCAGGTAACTTAAGCCATGGTGGTCTTCTGATGCAAAATTGATGAGGTTGAGGCCTTCTTACCAGGAATAAACAGCAGGTCTCCTGGGTTCAGCACACATTCGTATCGTCTGGCCTTCACAAAGTCAGGGAAACGATCCAAGTCAGGAGTGTCGATGTCCAGGACCTCAGACTTGTCTCCTGTAGGGAAGGTGCAGTGTCAACAGGACACAGAGTTTGTGACCTTCATCTGTATTTCCAATACTAACACCCCACACTATGCTGTTTACTTCAGGGCTTTTAATCTCTGCAAAACAGAGTCCGAACTCGTACGTCCAAACAATGACAAGTGATAAAACAACATCCTTCTGTGATACACAGAGATTCATGACAGAGCTGAGTACAGCAGCTGACTAGCTGATGGACATATCCTGTCTATATGGTGAGAAAAGTTCATCTCCATTTTTCCCTGTAGAGCTGATACACAATCGCCAAGCATTAGAGAGAAGGTGAAGCAACCCTTTGAGGCTCTGTGAATGACACAGACTGTAATGTCTTGTTTCCACCAACACGGTGCCGGGCTTTTTCCCAATCCAGAACTGGTTCTGCACATTTTCACGTCAAAAAAATTGGCTCTGGGCCAGAAATAATGGCTTGATGACAGCGCCACAGGTTTCAAAATTTGGACCTGTAACGTCAACTAAACTGGGGCAAGCTATCACATCCAAACCTTCAGCACACTGGGAAAATACAATCCAAAACTGATTTAGTTTTGTCTAATATCACTGCTGCCAACAATGAAACAACTTGCCAGCTTATTAGTGGCATAATGTTAAATCATTTATTTATTCTGTTGGAAAAAGAAAATTGATCTGCTGGCCAGATTTAATAATAAATTATAAACATGTCGCAGGTTGAATAAATAAAATATTGTGACACTCGAGTGGCCAAGAGATCATAAGGTTTACAAAAAAGTTCACTTTTTAATGGACACTTTTATTGCACAATCCCTAAAAGGACAGCAGTAAAACAGCGAGTGAGAATAAACTCACTTTCACACACAGACTCGTTAGAAATACAGTTTTTAAGGAGACAGAAGTGGATACAGGCAAACTTTGGTTTGGCTGCTTATAAAAACTTAAAATCCGAAATATACTGAAATAAATCCCCCCAAAATATTCAAGTGACCCTTTACTCTCACTTCCGCCTGTGTAACATTTCTGTTCCATTATTTTTTGAGAGCAGTGGAAACGCAAGCCGGTTCTCAAAAGGCACCAAGCCAGAACCAGCCCAGCACCGGCTCCATATTGGTGGAAACGAGATGTAATAGAGTTCGGCACATTCATTGGGACATGCAGGTACGATGTGATTGCAACCTCGCTGTGGAGGTCTCACCTGATAGGTAGAGGTACTGTACATCTCGGGGGCTGTAGAGAACCACACGCTTCCTCCCACTCACCTGGGCCAGAAGGTTGTCCATCACCTATGAGAAGAAGCCATTCATACTGACAGTTCCTCTCTCCCACCTCTTCCTCCTGTCCATCTTATAAAAATCACAGCTCTTCAGTTATCTGGGTCTTCAATGCCGCGTGATTTTTCCCTCCAACTCACATCATAATGTGTCCACAGCTGTAGGCCACAGGAGCTAATCCGAAACACGCAGGAAAAGAACTGATCAGCCTCAAAGAACTCTGGGATACAAAAGTCTTCTGCCAGCTCTGGAAACTGCTTCCTCAAATCAGCTGGGTCCTGATTGGAAGAGTAAGCATCTCAGCTATACAAATGTCACTTTGGCCAGTAGCACAAGGTCAAACTGGAAGAATCGCAGACACTCACTTTGCGGGGGTCGTCTCCTAATGAGCGAAGGTAGTAACTTTCATTCTGCATTGACAAGACGGCAAGAACACATTGGTAAATGTCTCTCAGAAAACCAAGAGTGCCAGATTGAGCATATAGGACTAAATGTCACCAACACAGAGGTTGTGCTAACCGTAGCCTTAGTTCAGGGAGATATGCCAGTAGGCCCATCAAAGACTAAAACAAGACTTGTATTACGATCAGAATACAAGAGAAGTATAACACCCCAGCTGTTCAACGATTCTGTTCTTCATTGTATAAAATACATTAATAATTTTTGGTGAGTAAATTGTAGAGTCACTGACCTCTGAGACAAAGAAGTTGGAGTGTGTCTCCTCTGCCGCCCTCCTGATAAGCTCGTCAAATGGCAGAGTCCTGATAAAGCACAGATTAAGGTGGAATGGTGAGGGAGCAGCAGTGGTTTAAATCCGTAGTAGCATTAAGGTAATAAAAAGACCTGCCTGCATCACAGCTTATAGCAGGGGTCACCAACTCCGGTCCTGGAGGGCTACTATCCAGTAGGTTTTCTATCCTACCTGGCTTCTGATGAGCCA
>JAODJU010000035.1:17783766-17835415 GCA_026776725.1 Gnathonemus echidnorhynchus | reverse complement strand
CTCATCAGAAGCCAGGTAGGATAGAAAACCTACTGGATAGTAGCCCTCCAGGACCGGAGTTGGTGACCCCTGGCTTATAGAGCCATCTTTATAAAAGCCTGTACTTTTTTAGTATTTAATATAAATACAATGTGACATAGTTTGAACGTAATTAATGGCACGGTATCATTGATGGCACGGTATCATTTTGTCCTGGTCCGATACCGATACTAATCCGATATTTCGCCCCCTCTTTATGAACTATTAAGCATTAAATGAGATATTTGAATCAATTTCAATTTACATGACAAGCTATCTGCACTTAGTGTTGTAGCGGCATTATATTTCATAAGAATAAGAGAAATGGTCATGGTACTCAAACAAAAGCTATGCCACTATGTTAGGGGAAGAAATACGGAACCAGCATGATCCACGTAAGTCCGGTTTTTATTGTACTCAGTAACAAACTTTTAAAAACTGAAAAGATTTTCTTTAATTGCAAGTTGTGCAATCTGTTCTCAAATTAAATATAATAAAGAAATCGACCATAAAATATCACCGTATACCCCCACCACCATTTCTAGTCAAAAAATACATAACCGACAGCTCCTATGCCCATACTTTGCTGAACGACTTGCCATCACATGACCTCTCATTCCTGTTTACGTCCTGTTTATGTCGCGATAAAGCTACAAGCGTTTTCGCGAATTCGCAGGCTAGACCTATATCGGATGGAAAATCGCATCGGTTTCTTATTCCCCCGCCCTCGATATCCGATCCAGCATTTTTGCCGGTATCGGCCTGATAACCATAGTGGGTATCGGATCAGTGCCATATCTAGTAATTAATAATCCTTAATCCGAGAGTGATGCACTGCTTTCTATTGGATAATTCAATTTGAGCAGGTTAATTGTTAGTTTATGTAATATCTCTGTTATTCCCATTCAGATGTTTATTCAAGATATTTGGAAAAGGACAGACAGACTTATAAAAATAGCACCTGCTCTCTTATGATTGGATGTGCGAAATCATCATTCAGCTGGTACACATTTCCTGCACTTCCATCATCATACATTTACGATTCTCCATGGTTTTAAAGCACCTGTAAAGGAAATTCTTGTGCAGAAAGTCCATCCGTGGCTCGGGGGACACGTGGACTGTCACCGGCTTGGCTCCGCCTCGGTCTGCCAGGTAGTCAACCGTCCACTTGTCACAGCAAGACCCCAGGGCTACGTCCTTCAAGAGGGCTGGGCGGCGCTGGGAAGAGGGGGCACCTTTAATAACCTCGACTAGCACTGTACTAGGATATGCGCGGATTACAATGGATAATCGATTATGGCGTATCTATTTAGTGATATATGGTTGTTCACTATTTAACAAAAATATTAAGAGTTTGCAAAACTTTGAATATATACAATAGATACACTGAGGAATTTAAAAGGCTCCTGTATCTAAATACGGTCACGATCTGTGGTTAGTTATGCCCTTCTGTGATTTTACCATTGTGTAAATCTCCCGAAGAAATAGCTCTTTATCCACTCCTGTATAAACAGGCACAGTCAGCTTCACTTGGCAATCCATCATAGATTTACAGAATACAAAATCCACAGAACACGACTTGTCGCTCTTTTGAACGATTTTAAAACACGTGTTAAACTGGGAACACTAAGAACTTCCGGTTTTAACTGTTCAAAATAAAAGTTCTAATTGACATTATCTCCATAAGCATGCAGTGTCGTGTTCAGAACAAAATTATTAAAGGGTTCATCTGAAATTAGTGAGTATGACACGGTTCCTGCAATCATATCGCAGTCATAGACTTCCAGCTAAGGGTGCATATAAATAACTTGAGGATGCTATGCACGCCTCCCTTAAGCACCCCAGCAATCCGCTGTCTGAGTGTTAATGATGTGATGTTAAAACCGTTGCTTGGTTTCAACGTTCAAGTATACCGAAAATATCTGCAGACTGCAGAGAAAACTAGAAGATCTTTATCCATTAAAAATGACAAAAATTGGATACACGTTACTATTCTATTATTTTTATGTTTTAAATTTGTGGGATCAGCTCTAGGAGTCACAAGGCATTTTTTTCGTTATATGTGTACATATACCTATATTTAAATCGTTATATGTGTACTATAAAGATAATTTTCAGTTGAATTGACATATAATCCTTGCGCTCAGATAGAAAATACAGCGGTTGTTTTTAAGCTCTGCCTAATTCATGTACTTAATCACCAGTTCCAGTTCAAATTTCCTAATTCGTGCCTGATTTAATTATTAATATTTCGATCGCCTTTTAAAGTAGTTGAAACATCAGCGTTTATCAACTCTTATTTTAGTAGGAAAACTCAGCCAATGGAAGCAGGAAATGAAAGACCGGATATGCAATTGCGTCACTATACACAGGCCGATTTTTATATTAAAAAATAATGTAATAGCGGATTGTCACTCACTCTTGTCAAGTCCCTTTGAGTGACTTTCTTGCTAAACTTAAGGCGCTATATGTAAAGCTGAAATGAATTGAATAAATGATAAGAGTGTATCCTATTGCAATCCTCCGGAAGCAAGTACCATAGATTAGAAATAGATTTGTAACATGAATCATTCTTCCAAATAGAAAACTGGGAATGAGTATAACCTCAGTTGGTTACAGCAACATCTTAGTCAGTAACTTTTTGTAACTTTTGAGAAAATATATACGACCTGCATTTATGTTTTAAAATGAAACAATATAGGTTACACTAGGAGACGGCACATTTTTCATCTTACAAAAGGTCGCAATTAAAGTATTGCAAAGTAGAAAAAATTTATTGTTCAAGCACAGCTTCTGCTAGCTTTTTTTAGAATGCCTTCTAGTGATATTAATAAATTCTGACTTCATTCAATAAAGTTAAATTGTGTTATGTGGGGGGAAAAACGGTTAGATATGCACTAAACATCGAAAAATACGAGATATAAGATTTAGTGGATGATTGTTAATGGCGTTTTAAATTTTTAAAAGCCTCCCTGAAAATTAGTGCCACACAAAGTTACTGAGGATCGGGAATACATAACACAACAATCAGATCATTCAGCAGGAAATTCTACATAATTTGATAAAAGATAGTTTCAGATGAAGGTCACGAAACTGATTTAGCAAAGAAATCCACCCATTTAGGTGAATACGCCTGTGAAACTGAAAATTATTCACCATGAACAGAATGATTCAAAATGTTATTTTATTCACAACTTTTCATATCGTGAATGATTGTTTAATTTAATTTCCAGTGTGCTGTAGAATAATTTTACAACGAATTATTGTTTTACATGCAAAGCTTGTTCAACTCTTTTTCAGTCAAATCCAAATTGATCTCAGAAGATAAATTTCGTGGAAGTAGTTTTATTCAAATTTAGCCTATTTTCATTTGCATTGGAATAGGCCTATGTAGAGCATTAAACGACGAACATTGCAAATGTAATACATTTTTGTGAAAGCGAGTTCTGCCTGCGTTCTGTTTGATAGTTTATCTAAGCATGCCAAGTGGAATACGTTTTTTCCTCATGGGTAAGCAATTATGCTTACATACCTAGCAATATTCTACATTTACAGAATATTGCAACATATATTAGACTGTATATATTGAGCTACACAACAAATTTACATTATAATAGTATACAGTACTATTCATTTGTATTGTGACAACTGCGGGACGTAAACGTCATTTGTGCCCTTTGTCATTTCACGTCTTTTCAATTTTACATTAATAGGTGAAGAATCTACAGTTAGTGCCCGCGGCTGTGTATTACGCTGGACAGTGATCAGCCGAAGCCCCGCCCTTTATTTACGTCGCCAAACATTTCGCAGCCTCATTGGCTCGCGTTTCCGCACCGCTTCGGCTATTGGCCGTCAATCGCGTCTGTCATCGCGAGAAGCTGAAACTGCCGTTCGCAAACACGATAGGTTCAGGTCGACGCCAGGTGCTGGAATGAGGAAGGCTGAACATGGACTCGGAATGACAGTGGTTTAAGCGAGAGCTGCCGGAAAGCAACCGAAACAAAGAGGCAGAGAAATGAAAAGCATCACGGTGGCCTTTTACAGCTGTGTCCTGGGGCTCCTGGGGATGGGGCTCCGGGAGCTGATGTGGGGATTCGAGGAGAACAGATGCAGCATGACCTATATGTTCGAGTACCCCGAATACCGGGTGAGCGGATCGTGGGGGGCGGCTGGGTATAACGTGATGCACGGCATGCATGAGTATACGTAGCGTGCACGGTGCTGCAGATATCTTTCTTACGGACGCCAGAAGCCTGCAAAGGACCGCTCCGAAGGCAGCTGTTCTGCACATGTTGTGAAAGTGGAGTGCTGTGTCATTTCTCGGATACACAGAAGAAAACCGAACCTTTGTCGGATCGAATTAACTTGATAATTATACCTCCATCGCCATTCCCGTGTTGTCTGGGCGCAGGTTAAAGGTGATAGTCAGTAGAAACAATTGGCAATGGGGAGACCTATTTGAAGTGGATAAAGAAATTGTCGTTATGTCCGGGCAGTATTTCATTCATTTGGTGGTTGTTTTTTTTCAGGCACCCATGTCCAATCCTTCCCTTACAGTCCCTGTTGATCCTCCTTAAGTTAATTACCTACATTCACGTCCTAGGGTCATCTGTTATACCTCCACGTGGCCTTTGATTTTCTGGCAGGCTGAGGAGCCGTCAGAGGCAGGCAGAAAGGGCACAGCCTTCACCGGATCAGCAGACCCAGTGTGGTGCTGGCGGGTCTTAATTTTTTTTTTATTTTAAGCTACTTTCGAGCTGGTCAGAGCAGGACATCATGGAAGTAAATCTGAGTGCCAGTTTGAGCTGGACAGTTAACGGCACTCTTCTGTTTTGTGTCTGTCTGTGTGCATCCCCCCCCCCCCTCCCCCACAGCGTGTACAGCTGCCCCGGCGTGTGGCAAATCAGTACCCAGGATACGGGCTCTACCTGTATGGAGAGGGTGCCTACGCCCAGGAAACCCGGGGGTTGAAACTCAGTGGCGCCCCTGTGCTGTTCCTACCTGGAAACGCAGGCAGTTACAAGCAAGGTGAGGAGTCTGTGGACCGGCCACGAGCCGGTGTCTAGCTGTCATCTTGCGTGTGGAAGCTGAGTTTGAGATGAGCGTGATATCACAGAGCTGTATATCATCAGCTCTCTGTATCGTCCACCAGTCTCAAGCTTTACTTCTCAATTCATGTGTGATTTCTTTGTGACTTAAAAAACAGGAGTGCCTAACCATTTAGGGCACCTGTGTTATTTCTTGTTTCCTGTGTCAGCGAGGTCCCTGGGCTCAGTAGCTCTCCGGAAAGCAGAGCGCATGGCTGGCAGAATCCACCTGAACGTGTTCACAGTGGATTTCAAAGAGGAGTTGGTGGCCCTCTATGGGGGTAGCCTCCAGCGACAGACACTCTTCTTACACGAGAGCATCAAGGCCATACTCCGCCTCTACAAGGTCAGGAGACTTGCGGGTAGCATTAACATGGCCGGTTTGGGGAAGTGCTGTTTTTTTACTTTTATTTCTTTCTTTTATTTTTTTAAAAGTTCTGTTGTCACATTTGTTCTGAGGACCACAGGTTGATTCTTATGGTAAAATTGTAGGGTAGGGCATTGGGGGATAGAACAAACAGTGATGCAATACAAGACAAGCCACTGCAGGACAAACAGCAGTGGAATGCAAGACAGGACAGTGCAGGACAAACAGTAGTGCAATACGACACTGCAGGACAAACAGCAGTGCAATACAAGACAGGACAGTGCAGGACAAACAGCAGTGTAATGTGACACTGCAGGACAAACAGCAGTGCAATACAAGACAGGACAGTGCAGGACAAACAGCAGTGCAATATCAGAATGAGTAAACAAATAAGTAATAAACATATGCAACATGACCTCAGTATAAAATGGCAGATGGACCACAGCATGGAAAAATAAATTTGCATAACATGCAAATAGTTACAGTGCAGGTGGAACAACAACAATATATTGGAGGGATGTCGATCACTGGGTTAGGAATCTGTTGACACAGGGAAAGAAACTGTCCCTGGATGGGGTGCTGAAGGTGGTGATCTGACAGACGCCTCATATCTCCATCCAGAATCAGCCCCACCCCCCGCGCAGTGTGGTGCTGGTGGGCCACTCCATGGGCGGTGTGGTTGCCCGGGCTCTCTTCACCCTGCCTCGCTTCGACCCCACACTGGTCAGCCTGATCCTGACCCAGGCTTCACCTCACCAGGCCCCTGTGTTAGCGCTGGACGCTGACCTGCTAGGTACAAACAGACAGATCTCACCCATCCAGTTCACTGCAGCCTTACACTGCACCTCATTGTGACCATGTCTCCCCCGTGTCAGATTTTTACTCCACAGTTAGGAGACATTGGTGTGCGGGGACGGAGGAACTCCGCAATGTGACGGTGCTGTCTGTTGGGGGGGGGCACAGGGATTACCAGGTACGCTCTGGCCTGACCGCCCTGCCCTGCCCCCAGGGAGACCCCAGCAAGCTGTCCATGGTGGTAAGCAGGCTCAGAGTGTCCCCGTCACATGATCGCAATCATGCCGAATGACTGGCAGGCAAACATCATGCTAACGTGCTTCACTGTTGCTGTGGCAACACACCCGGGTCCCCCTGCTGTTTCGAGTGAGCGATTAGCACCTAACGACTTCTCCCTCCTCTCCTCTGCGGGGTTCTGCTGAAGACCACTGCTGTGCCCAGGACCTGGGTGTCCACAGACCACCTGTCCATCGTGTGGTAAGTCTGTTTATCTCTGAACACATCTGAGCCTCCTTCTCTAGGCTGGTGGGGTGGACGTCTGCCAATGGGGAGGTTTATTATGAATTCCTGTTCATATTTATCTCTTTGATGAACTTTAAAAGTAGCTAAAGAGCTCTGCACTTCTGTGTTATTCTTGGCGCTGTGGTTCTCGCTGTGGTTGTCAGCTAGGGGGAGTGACCACTCTGTGTATGGTTGTGTGTGGGCATGTATGTATATATATATACACAGACTAAATGTCCCCACAATGTAATTAGAAACCGTGTGTGTGTGTGTGTGTTTGTGTGTGTGTCATCTTTCTCAGGTGCAAAGAGCTGGTTCTTGCCACTGTGAGGGCCTTCTTTGACCTCATTGATCCAGACACAAGACAGGTACATAGACACTATGCCGCTGACCCTTGGTGTCCCTCTGTCACCTCCGTGTCATTCTTCTGTCCTCTGTGTTACCTGGACTTGGTTTGTTTTGCACGAGGATACAGACATAGATCAAAGAAGAGAAACTTTAAATGGGAACAATTTTCCTTGACCATTAATCCAGCACAGAGTCACGATAGAAACTAGATTCATGAAATGGGATCTGCCTGAACTGTTTTACTGCGTAATCATTATTTAAAAAGCAGCAAAAATGACTAATCATTAAATCATTAAGCTTATTAACCGCCCAATACAGCAGATACAATCACAGTGATTCTCAGGATATGGGTTTGATGGAAAAAGATAATTTGACTTTGACGAATTATATTTAAATGCAGTGTTCTAGAACACACAGTGTTTGTTTCTGATCAGCACCCTGTAGTGTGTAGTGATCCTCAGAGGGTGGGTGACTCCGCTGGCTGTCACTGTAGCCCCGTTTGCAGATAGCGGCCTGATCCTGACCGTGTTTCAGGCTGTTCGACTAGATCAGTTTGTAATGGTTTTGTAACTCTGGTAAATCAATCGGAAACTGGAAAATGCTTTGGGGGAAGAGGTCAGGGCTCAGGGTGTGGCTGACATTTCGAGGTTGCTGGTGGATTAAGTAAAAACACACACTGTCTTTAAGGTAAAGCTGCCCTCCCCTGAGAATCGGGTTTCCCCTGGGACATGATTGTGGGTTAGAGTTTATTGTAGAAAGCTGTTAATCTGGAAGACCTACTTGATTTGTCACACCACTGAAAGAGTGTTTGGAGTAGTGCAATATGGATGCGGGGCAGTGCAGCGATAATATATTTACATTAAATATTGTTAGTCGACTTCAGTGTTACTTAATTTAAACTGTGACTCAGATCTGTATCTCAGCATCTGACGTGTCTGTGTGTGTGTGCAAGTTTTTTTTTATTCTTGGCGCTGATGCTGTTCTTGCTGCGGTTATCACCTAGGAGGACTGATCTGTGTGTGTGTGTGTGTGTGTGTGCACCCATCTCCACAGTTCACTGAGGACCAGCAACGCAGAATGGCTGTGTTGAAGCATCACTTCATCAGGCACCCAATGCGGCTTTTGGAAGAGCAGCACGACACGACGGTCTCCTTGCTATCAGGTCAGCAGCAGTACACTGACCCCCGAGCTCCACGTAGCACTAGTCACCGCTGACCACCTTCCCCTTTCCGTCACACAGGCCCTGCCGAGTCGTGGACGGAGGTCAACACCCTGAGGCTGCTGTACAGCGCGCCCAAGGTCGGCGTCCGGTTGGGGGCCCCCAAGCTCTCGCGCTATTTCGCTTTCCTGCGTTGAGCCGCCATGTCGGGCTGATGTCGCTACACGTCGTTGCAGGAGCCCAGGGTGAAGTACTTCCTGTTCGCCCTCTCTGGCCGCAGGAAGGCTTACAGCCACTTCCACTGTCGGAGCAGCAGTCTGGTGAGATGAAGCATCGCACGGGGACATGAGTGATGACTCAGGGGCGCTACCTGGTGGTAAGTGATGGGACTGGTGTGTCGTGACAGCTGCCGTTCCGCTGTGTGTTGCAGGAGATGAGCAGCTGGCTGTATGGGTGCACCCAGATGAACACCTCCCTTTGGTGAGCTGCCCCTTCCCTCACCTCCTGTGTTCAGGGAGGCCTGTACTCCCCATTTTTCACCATTTTCTGGATTTTTCAGCTACATTCTGGCTTAGCAGGGGTCCCTCCCAGCTTGTGTTTGCTGCTGGTTAAGCCCAATTCTCCTGGCCGAACCATCCATCCATCCATCCATCCATCCATCCATCCATCCACCCATTTCCTACGGGGGTTCAGAGCCTATCCTGGAAGCTAAACCATTATATTATATAAAAAAAGAAACACGGTATTTCTTTACCTCAGAATTTTTCATTTTAATGATGAAACATCCCCGACTTCAGATATGTCAGGTGTCTGATCTGCATACGTGCTCTGTGGCTTTTTTAGTGGTGACATCATTTGGGTGTGTGTTCATTGTTTTGCCGGTCCTTGCCAAATATAATACATTTTTTTTGCCCTGTGTTTGTGGTGCTGATATTAAGGGGCAGTGGACTGACACAGGTAGCACAGGTAATTAGTGAATGATTTGCATACTTAAAGTGACCCGCGCTCTCTCCTGTCAGTGTGCAGGCTATAGACCTGTCCTGGAGCACAGAACTGCTGCCTGCCTATAAGGTAAGCCCTGTCCCCCGTCACTGCGGGCACGTGGACGACCCACGCAAAGGCCCCTGTGAGTCACCCAGCCGTCTGCCCGCCCCCTGTCCGCAGGTAGTGACAGTGAGGCTCAGTGACCTGCCCTCGGTGTCTCACCTGGTCATCGGTGCCTCTAACCTTGCTGGTAATCAGGTAAGTCCCCCCCCCCCACAAAGTTAGTTACACATTTGGGGCTCTAACCTCATGCCCGCGTGAGACTGTGAGCTGTATCCTGTCTGTATCCCTCTCACAGTTCAGTGTGGAGTGCGAGTGGCTCAATTTGGACTCCAGGATGGTGTCCATACCTGTGCCGCATGTCCTCTCCCTCGGTGAGCGTCCCACATGTGGCAGGATGCCTCAGCTCAAAATTCAATTAGAGCTAAAGTTTAAGGGTCAAAGCTATTTTTATACCACAGAGTAGGACAGTCTGGGTGCCTGAATGTACTGCCCACTATTAAAAGTATAAGATGGTACTGTCCTCCTCCAGGAGATTTGGATGTTAAGACAGTATCTGGTAACACTTTACTTGAGGGATCACAAATAATGTAGTAGTACACTCTTACTTAATGCATTAATTAACCAGTAGCTAAGTGTTATTTGTGTACTGATCCTGTGTTTGTTCTTCATTAATCAATCATAATGGGTCATGATTTGTACATGATTTGAGCAGTAACTGAGTTACTAAGTTTCTTGTGCACCCTCAAGTAAAGTGTTACCAATATCTTTGTTTTTTTAAAATGTACGTTCATTCATTTTCTTTAAATTTTAATGTTCTTGTCATGTGTTTCATATCCTGTCTTGCTTTCATTAAGCTCTGCCCAGATCAGCCATCCCACCCCCATGCTCAGCCAGAACCCCCCGCCAAAGACAATGTGCTCATTTTATGGTCTCTCGTATAACGACAGTAATAATTTATGGTCCGTCTTGCATCATCAATAATGAATTCTGGCATGAGTTTTACACAGAGCCAGTGCTGACGGCTGTGTTATTGTCACTCAGTGGGACACCATTTAGCTCTGTAACTCTCACTGCTTTGTTCTTGCTTTGTTAGAAGTTACGTAGCTCCTGCACCAGTTCTGTTTACGCTTGTGCCTGACGTCAGACACAAACACGGTCCCTGGACATTTTGCAAGTAGGCCAGGGGTGAATCTACAGGGGGGCAAAAGGGGGCAGCTACCCCCCCTACTGTATGTCCTGCCCCCCCCCAACTTTTCAGTTGCTAAAATTATAATCATAAAAATGCAACAGCCTCTGCATCCATAAGCTGCTCAAATCACTGGAATAAACAGGACATAGAGAGAAATCTAACTGTAAATGCAATCTTAGGTCCTGCAACACAATGCAGATGCTTTAGTTCATATATGCAAATGGTTTTGTACAATTCTGATCATTTGGCATAATGTTCAGTTGCTTTACTCTTCTTGGTCAAATAGATAAGATGTAGTTTCCCATTGTAATAATTTTACACCCAAAACTATATATGTGTGAGATCATCGTGTTAGCCACCCCATGCTAAACAGTTTACCAAGCTGTCGAAAAGATATATTCCATAAATTGCAGTGATACAGCATTGTTGTGTTTTTGGTACCCACAGTACATTTTGTTGCCATTTTGTTATTCTTTTCTTGCCGTTTCGCTGTTTTTGTGTTATGCAGTGCTGTTTGACTTTTTTGTTTGCTAAGTTGCTCCACTGCGATTCAACCCTGTAACTCTTACAGCAGACAGGTAGGGCTGGGGATGGAGGCTGAACACAGAGGTGCTGTCAGCATGAAACCCTGCTGATTAATCCTTCTGTGTTTGGCTGTATTTTTTCTACAGGTCTGACCGTCAGTGACGTCACTCTCAACTCCACTGGGCTTCTGCACAGCGTGCGGCTGGAGAACTTTCACCAGGTGAAACACTGACCTCAGGGCACAGAGTTGTCACCCACATGCCTGGTACACTGTCAGAGAAAAGGGTACAGCCCTGGTTTTGTTCCCCAAGGTACAAATAACATTAATGTACCCCAGTGTTACAAAAATGTTTTCTGTACCTTAAAAGGTTAAAAGGTACACGTGTCTAGAGTTAGGGTACAATTGGCAGATCCTTGAGGGTACAGCCCCAGTGACAAGTACTAATATGTCCCTTGGAGGGTACTTTTTTCCAGACGGTGTACGCCAGACCTCATCATCTACTACTCGCTAAAGGTCAGAGATAATCCCTTTCTGCTCCCTGGAACTCAAGGATGGTCCAGCATCTTTTTGAAGCTGATGGATCACCACCTCAGGGATTGTCACCCTTAGCCCAGTGAACCTCATAGATCTGAGATCACCAGCTAGAGGGGTTGGTCACTCTCTGCCTGGAGAAACGTATAGATCTGGGATCACCACCTGCAGACAGAGCAGGCCATGGCTTGTGTTTGAAGTATGTGCACCTCTGTTCCATTTGCAGGTCTATCAGGCTTTCAGAATCACCGTTATGAGTCAGTGCAAAACCACCAAAGGTAATTAGAGTTTGTTTTTTCCTGTGTGGATTGTGGGCAGTGGAAAGCAAGGCCACTGATGGGGGGTGGTCTGGACTCTGCAGATCACTAACACTGAGTTGAGCCACCACAGTCGGCCCCCAATTTCACAGTTTCTGCCTCCCTGCCCCTCCCTGTAGACCGCCTGCCCAGCGTGTACAGACTGTCCGTGCCCTGGTTCAGGGAGGGTTTTTTCACTGCAGCCAGGTGGGTCACCTTAGCCTGATGCTATTTTCCTTATTTTCACCTCCCTTCCTGGGTTACTGCTGTATTGTGATCTCTCTCTCTCTCTCTCTCTCTCTCTCTCTCAGTGTGCCCTCAGTAGCAGAGATAGCTGCCATGCTACACACTAGCCAACCTGATAACACATCCAGTGTCCTCCTGCAGCTCCACACTGCCCCTAATTGCCAGTACAAGGTACAGCACCGTAGTTTTTGGCCTTTTCCCGTGATACATTGCAGATTTTAATACAGGTGCACAGGTTGAGTTAAAAAATGCCGAATGGTGAATCTTCTCACCCTTAGGTGTCAGTGAGGACCTCTTTCCCCAAGGTGCTGGGCCAGGTAAAAAAATATTTCAATAACCAAATAGCCTCATTAGCTGAATAAACAGTAAGTCACCTTCAGGCAACAGCCTGGCCAGACGTCCTGGCAGATGGGCGATGGTCTGTACCAAAGTTGTCCAAGCACTGATCCCGCTTTACTGTCTCTCAGAAGCTCACAGGGGAAATTGTGACAACAAAACTACTTTGAGCTTGTTTGGTGAATCTAGCTGTGATGACACTTAGAAATAATGCTTAAAAAAGAGTAATCAAGGTCCCCAAGGTGTCACTCCAACAGAGTGTTAATTTATACAGCCCAGCCAAGCTAAAGGTCACTGTGTCTGACTCTGTCTGTGTGTGTGTGTGTCTGTGTGTGTGTGTGTCTGTGTGTGTGTGTCTGTGTGTGTGTGTGTGTGTGTGTGTGTGTCTGTGTGTGTGTGTCCATCCCCAGATGCTTCGTTACTGTGGTCCAACCCTTCCGTCCTACACTGCGGTGGGCTTGCTGTTGGCTTGCGAGAGACAGATTGATTCCTTAATCAGGACAGGTGAGATGGTGCCCAAAGACAGGAACACTGGTCTGCAGTGAGCCTTAACACCCCCATCGATCATTAAAGCAGATTCTCCTCTTCTGGGGGTGTGCCAGTGAGTGATGGCTTTGAGGCTGGTATTGCTGATTAAAAACGTCTTTTGTTCAAGACGAATCGAGCTGCGTTTTTTTTGGAAAAGCAAGCAAGTCGACAGCGAGACAACATCTTGCGCTTCTCTTCAGGATTTAAAAATAGTAGCTTAAGACACTAGTTCTTTGTGTTTTGGTTTGTCATGAAACACTTTCTAGCTCCAGTGGGTTTATATGTTGTAAGGACAAAGTAGACTTGTATGTAGTTATTTTAATTTATATATAGACATCATTATCAGTGGTTTTATAGTCTCCAATGTTCTTTTCATTGCACTCACCCTACAGGTCGTCCATTGGCCATGAGCACAGCTGTAGGGGGCGCTGTCCAGCCACATAAGGTGGAGATCCCAGTCTACATGCTGCAGCTGTTGCTAAGGTGGGTCTCGCCTGCCACTCCCCGTTTGGCGTCCCCATCCCGGCTCACTCTCCCCCCCCGCCTCCTGTCCTTCAGGCTCAGCTGGTTCCGGGACGGCTGGTCCGCCCTGTCGCTGCCCCTGCCAGACGGCCTGCCAGTGTCTACCCTGGATGGCGCGGGCGGCGTGGACCCAGCGGAGGACTGGAGCCGGCTGCTGGGCCTGGTGCTGCAGGTGCTGGGAGCAGCTGTGGCCTTCTGGGGCAGTGCGCTGTTTCGGCTCACCCTGCGCGCACTGTCCCTGATAATGGCCCCCCTGCACAGGCAAGGACCTCCCCTCAAATCACTAGCCGCTAACTATCTGTCCATCTCTGCGTTTATCCGCCATATTTCCATCACCGTGTTCAGCATTCAAGTTTCTCTCCTGCAGGCCTTGTTTGTCCAGGCACTGTGGTGTCCTCCATCCCTGGGCTCAGATGCTGCTCATCTTGATCCTGGGGCTGGTGGGATGGGTTACATGCGGAGCCCTGGCCTTCTTCCTGGCCTTCCTGTGCTACCTGTACCGGGTGAGTATCTAAGGTTACTGCCAAACCCTAACCCTAACCTTCTCAAACTCTAACCCTCGCAAATCCTAACCCAAACCCCTTTCAAACCTTAGCCCTAACCTTCTCAGACCCTAACTATAGGCCCCCCCTCCACTGACATGACTGTATTAGACGAATGGGTCTGTGTCTGCATCTCTGAGGGCTTCCCCCCGGAATGCCCCCAGCCTACTAGCTCTGAACCTTCCGTCCGTTAGCTTTGTGTCCTGACCGAACTGTTCATGCCTGCACAGGTGCTGAGACTGCTCATGACGCACAGGACTCTGAAGCACGTCCTCAACTTGGTGAGTGACGAGTCAGTCCTGGCTCTCGGAGTAGAGCGTTCGCCTCCCAGCCCATAAGGTTCCGTGCCGAATGAAGGGGCACCCTGCCTCTTCCCCAGAGTAGAGCCGTTCTCCAGGACAGGAATGTAACATAGATGCCGGTGAAGTTGCAGTGCCCCTGCCGTCCCCCAAAACTGAGCCCCCCACTCTCCTAGCTTCTGTCAGAACAGTGTTAGAAGTCCAGGGCTGCGGGTTCGAGGCCTTGCCTCACAGCGCGGGTGCAGCTTGCATGTGTTCTCCATGTCTTGCAGGCTTCCTCCTGCCCTTAGCATAATGTGCATGCCCTGTGTTGGGTGTTGGGCTGGCATCCCATCCAGGGTGTCCCCTGCCTTGTGCTCCTTGCTTTCTGGGAGAGCTCTGCTCTCCCCAGGACGCTGTTCTGCAAACACGGTTATGGAAGATCGATGGATGGATGGATAATGAAGGGCTGCTTATAAAGCCTCTATATTCATCTTAATTTGTGAAGAAAGAAGCCTGCCTCCACCTCTCTCTCTTCATTGTCCTTTCATCAGGGGAGCGTCAGTGTTTATCTGGGAACAATCAGGGCCTGTATGAACAAAGCCGGCATCCTCCGAGGCTCTCGCCGTCGCAGGCTTCTCTGACTCCTCCTGCCAAACCAAACCTAAAATAATACATCTGCTATCTCTTGCATCATAACACCAAAATCCAGACGTTTGAAACTGTTAAAGCCCATGTTTTGCAGCCTCTCGCCTGTCCAGAGTGGTTAACTGCTTCCTTTCTGGGATATCTCCCGTTGTGAGCTGTCACATCACGGCCGCATACATTCAAAACCTCAGCTTTGGTGGCTGAAACTTGCCTGGATCATGTGACCCACTGGTCCCCCGCCTCCCAGATAAACCATACAACTCGTATGCCAGGAATGACGGGATGCATGAACAAGACGCCGTAACTTTAGACGGCATAAACGTGGCATTTCTGGATGATGATGATGAAATATTATTTTGCATGAAGGTTCCTCCTTTTCTTTGGAAATTAACTTTGCTTGTAGGCCTTGATCTGTAGTCTTTGATTAGAATGATATGGTGCATCATTTAAGGGTTTACAGAGTTGGCTTGTTGCGCATTCTTTGGTGTAACAGGTCTGAATAGTTCATGCTAGCATGCTAAGATGCCGGCTAACTTAGCATGACATATACTGACATAGCAAACACGAAGAAAGCACCTAACATGCCCACTTTACCTTGCAGGCGCCCCAGCAGCAGAAGGTGGACAAAAGGAGCAGCCCCGTGGGTGAAGATGGTCATGTGGATGAAGACGGTCATGTGGATGAAGATGGTCATGTGGTTGAAGACGGTCATGTGGTTGAAGACGGTCATGTGGATGAAGACGGTCATGTGGTTGAAGACGGTCATGTGGTTGAAGACGGTCATGTGGATGAAGACGGTCATGTGGATGAAGACGGTCATGTGGATGAAGACGGTCATGTGGTTGAAGACGGTCATGTGGTTGAAGACGGTCATGTGGTTGAAGACGGTCACGCGGGGACTGCGAAGACCAATGGGGGGCCTTTGCTAACAGACTTGGTGCTTCAGGAAGTGACAGATGACCTGGAACTACACCTGAGCTTGTCTGCGCTGCTAACCCTGCCGTTGGTGTTGATCGCGCCCTCCATGATCCACTGGGCTCGGAGCCTGAGGTGCAGTGCCTTCCGATGCCAGCCCGTCGTACCCGTGGGTGGGGCCTGGGGGCTTTTGCTGTCTTGGGGCCCCCGCAGGTACAGGGTGGTAACACGCCCTGTCTGTTCTCTTCCCTGCAGGTACGCCGTCCGGCTGCAGCCTGACCCCTGCTGGCCGCTCGCCCTGCCTCTGCTCACCTCCACCATCCTGTTGATCAACTGCAGCTGTGTTACTTTCAGACGCAGGTACACGTTCCTGTTATGTAACAGGAATGTTACATAAGCGGAAGTGAGAGTAAAATATAAGTCTGCATGAATTCTGTTTTTTATTTTATAATTTTTTTTGGATCTGTTTTCATCAGTTTCAGATTTTAAGTTTTTTTTTCGGCCAAACCAAAAAAAAAAATTAAGGAGACCAAAGTCTCATAGTTTTCAGAGAATGACTTGTTGCACTATTGCCTGTACCTACTTTTTTCTCCTTAAAGACTGTTTCTCCTCAGTCTGTGTGTGTAAGTCAGTTTATTCTTTCTTGCTGTTTTACTGCTGTCCTTTTAAATGATCGTGCAATAAGAGTGCAAAAAGTGAACTTTGCTGTTTGCCTCATTATCACTTCACCACTGGAGTGCAACAGTATTTTATATATTCGACCTGGCACGTGTTTATAATTTTATTAATTCTGGCCATCAGATCGATATATATAAATAAATAAATTTAATTGCAATTAAATTGTAACGTTTTTCCGCTAATAAGCTGTGAAGTTCTTTCATTGCTGGCACCGGCAATATTAGATAAAACTATATCAAGTTTCGAATATTGAATTTTCCGGATATTCAGAAGGTTTGGATACGATAACGCGTCCCACTCTCTCTGATGTTACCGTGCCAAATTCTGAGACCAGCTGTTCCATGTTTAAAACTGCTTACACTGGTACCTGGGCATCCGTTGGAAGCTCAGCCTATCTGCACTTATGCCCAGTCGACTCCCTGACAGCACATATGTTTGTAACGTGCCATTTGTCTGACTGACACATCGCTTTGGAGGTGCGGCATAATTAACAATTCTGGGCCCCCAATCTGAGGAAGTACAGGTACCGGAGTGGATAGAATTTGCTGAGTGGAGGTGAGGGGGAGGGTGTCCCCTTTCGACACATTTTGGTGGGCGGGAGGGGGCCGGCAGTAGGTGTCCACGCCTCTCTGATGCCCCCGCTCTGGATAAAAGGATCTGCTGGATGTAACTGTAGAGGATGGGTGCAGAGTTGCTCTTGGGTGGGGGCAACCTCCCCTTCCTTAATCAGTGCCCCTCTCTGTCTTTCAGTAAGCTCCTGGCCCTGGTCCCTCTGCTCCTGCCGCCCATCTGCGTCGCCATGGCCTCCTTCACCTTGCTGCACCTGTACCGCGTCACCCCCCTCCTGTGCATGGCCCTGATCCCGCTGCTCCTCTGCAGCCTCGTCTGAGTGCCACACCCTCCCAGGGACAGGCTCTCCCACAGTCCCCTGAGTCTCCTGAAAAGGATTTTGTGGTCCTTTCGTCGGTTCAGGTGTGGTGACAGTGACCTTAATTTTCATCATGGTCTTATGATAAGATATGATGAGTTTTGACTGTTATTATGTGAAGCACCATTTTTTATTATTATTTGGAGGTAATCCAAGCCTTTGGGTCTTATTTGACCGTCAGTGAAGTGAAGTTCTCCAGTTGGCCTGCTTTTTCTCCTTTACCTCACCCTCCCCCCTCAGAAGCCCCGCCCCCTTCCCATCATTCCTGGGTCTCCGCTCTATTTTTTGCTGCCAGGCTTTGGGTACCTTCGCGTGGGTCCTGCAGTGCCATGAGGGGACTCTGTTGACACTGGAGTGTACCACCCCCAGTGTGTGTGTGTGTGTGTGTGTGTGTGTGTGTGTGTGTGTGTGTGTTTTATATAAAACATTAGAGATATGAGACAAACAGACATGTTAGGGGCCATGATCCCTCTCCTTGTTGTCCTCCCACCTTCAGCCACTAGGGGGCAATATGAAGCACCCAGCTGATAGAGAGTGCCGTTTTTATGATGCGTAGGTCATTTGCTTCCCACCCTCCGTCCCCACAGACAGATGTGAGTTTGTAGGCTAACACTGTCGTCAGCGTGAGTTGTGTGTATGACGTCTGAACACTGAGCACACCCGCATGTCTGGACCCGCTACTGGGCCGGTGAAGTTCAGCCACAACCCCTTCCCTCTGAGGCCTAGCCGACCTCCACTGTGATAAAGTACACACCAGTGCCTTCCTGCAGAGATGCCCCCTCTTACTGATCTGGTGTGACTGCTGGGGACCGTTCTAGTTTAGCTCGGAGGTTTTTCCTCCAGCAGAGGGCGCTCCTGTCTTCATCCTAAATAAGTGAGCACATGGTCGCGAGGGAGTCCGCATGTCTTAGTGAGAGATCAGCCATAGCGCCCCCTTACCCACCTGCTGGTCCCTGGCACCTCAGTGACACACCTGTGTCACCTTCACTGTGAATGTACCTGTGTGTGCGCGTGCGTGCGTGCGTGCGTGCGTGTGCAAGCTAAATAAAGTATCCGTGATCAGGCCACATTTCAGGTACACGTATAAATGTCAATCAGTAACAAATCTGTGTAGGCTGAAATTAGAAAAACACGCTTTTCGATGGTGTGAAGTGGTCTTTTTAACCCCTGTATTGCCACGCCATGCTCCTGCTGTATTTCCACACCAGCTGTCTTTAACATTACCCAGAGGCCTTTGTGGGCCCGTTCCCATGGCTGGCAGCCAGGGGGCGCCACGTGACCGTGCTCAGCACCCCCCAGAGGACGGGCTTCACATCTAGTAGATGACTGTAGGCCTGTACCATGTCCTTGAAGCGTATGGACATGTGCGACATGCTGATGTTGTAAAATGGTGACTTTAATGTGCGTATAACTGTGTTTTAAACAGTGTCGGCTGCTTTGGTCTTTTGTTTGGCACGTCCCGTGAAACGCAGCTCGGTGTCACGCGCCAAGCCTCGCTCGCCCATCGGTAAACCGTGACGTCTGTGGTCGTGCGCCCCTGCGCCTGGCCGTCTGCCCGGGGGGACCCCTGTAGGGCCAGGAGCCCCATTTCACCCTGACTGCGCAGTGCTGCTGTTACGCTCCAGCTACTGGCCAGTCTGCCCAATTACTGCTAATGATAGTAAGTGCCCATGAATACTGACTAGGCGTGCAGTCCCTACGTGGGACTGTAGGAGGCGGTAAAGGCCGCTGTGCACGGGCGTCTCTCTCTGGCCCCTCTGTCCTATTTCATGTAGCTTCCTGGAGCAGAAACGTACCCTGGGTCTTACGGCTGGTAAATTCCGTCGGTGGTTTTCAGGTAACCCTATGCGCTGGTATCTCGGGTAAAGGCGCTTATTGAATGGTATGTAGAAGGTTTTTACATTTTTGAATATGAATTATTTGAAGATTGTGCTATTTGTACATATTGTTGTTCTAATTAAAGTTATAAAGATGTTGCGACTTCTGCTGTAATGTTTACTGACGAGGGTCTCCTGGGCAAGTATGGGGGTATCTGTGATGATCCTCAGGTTTATAAGATACTGAAGGAGACTTACAGGTGGAACATGGAGAGGCAGCTACGCAGGAGAGGTGGTGTATGATAATGTCATTTTAGTATCACTAATGATTACTGCATACAGCCTTATACCGCTAAATGGTGTCCCATAACCAGTCTGGTACTGTGACGGTCCGTGTTTTTGCTCCCTCCTAACTCCCAATGAATTGGACCGTCTGGGGCTCCCCGAGGACTGTTCGAGAAATATTAGTTTAGGACTTTTTCAGAACCATAATTTTAGACCATCAGATGGCGTTGATGAAATGTTGCTGCTGATTAACATTTTAAAGCAAAATAATGTAATCCTGGATCAAAAGCTGTCAGAAGACTCTGCACGGCAGATGAACTGAAAGCAGACAAAAACCTGCACACTAAACCTGAAAGTGTGGGATGCGATGGCAGGACAAAGGTTAAATGAGAAGAAAACGTACAGGGAAGGACAGGACAGGACAGGAAGAAAACTCTAAGAACAGGCTGTGCAGACATCATCAGTGATACTAAAATGACAGTGGTAAAATTTTGACATTTAGTGGGAAGCTGGGATCACAAATCAGTTCCTCAGTCAGTCAGATACTAACAAGAATGATATTTAAGGGGTATTTCTTTATAACACATGACATTACAGCTTTACTTGATCTTCACACCAATATTTCTGAGTTGGGCTTGTAGCTAATTTAGCTTGTTTTGCTAATGATTCATTATTATTATTTTATTTTTATTATTATTATTATTATTATTATTATTATTATTATTATTATTATTATTATTATTGAGAACATGGAACACAGAGAGTGTTGCTTTTTGTGACATTTTAAAATGTTAATATGTTGAACTTTAATAATTTATTATTCCTTAGACCTGAAATATGAACAAGAAGAATGAGAATGGTAAATTGCTATTTTTATACCCTTAAAGCTTTTAGAATACTTTAGTCACGCTGAGGGGAAGTCTGATCAGGGGCCATTTTTCTTTCATTGTAAACTGTGTGCCTTTGCAGTGAGCGGGAACCGTTTCCGCCAAGTGCTTCGCAACTGTAACTGCGCCAGCAGGCCTGAATGATCCAGAAGGCACAGAATAGTGACCTGACACACCAGAAACGTCTGTGGCTATACTGGTGACCAGCTTTCAGAACCCAAGAGGACCCCCCTGCACCCCCAACCAGCGATTTAAGATGGATTAGTTTGTTGAAGTACAGATATCAATGCTAAAATGCTAAATCTGTTCTTGAATTTTTCACAGAACTTTTGTTCACTCCCAGTTGTTATTCTGCAGAAAAGTGAAGTGCATGCTTACATTTAAATGTGGTCTGTCAATTGTAAATTTCCAAAATGCAAAACATCTGGTCAGCTTTCTGCAGAAGCATGAGCCACATTTAAATTCAGCCACACACGTCACTTGATCACGCCAGAGTGTTGAAACTTTTAGGTCGCTTCGGGAAAGCAAGTCGGACATCTGGCAGCGCTGGCTTGGGAGATGAATCTCCACAGCCTCTCCACAGCCTCTCCACACGACGTGCTCACGCCAAAGCACACGGGCCCCCCGAGTGCGGCGACGTCAGTGCTCACCCCGATTTCCTAACCCCGTGTGACCTGGGCCGGCTCAGTCAAACTGCCATTTCACAGAGACCACTAGTTGTTTCCAAATTTGTGCTTTCTTAGAGACTCTTGGGTGATTTCAAGAAAACATGGTACAATTCTGTGTCTGACAGTTCTGATCTGTTCTCCTTATTTTGTTTGAGTAAAGACATTTTACAGTTCGGTCACTATCATTTTTTACCTGATGCATCCAAAAATATATATTTTTAAATTGTAGGTTTATCATTTAATACCTTTAAAGCCCTGGGGTCAGAAGCATGACGGGCCAGACACCTTGAGCCCCATTGGTTTGTGAAGGTTTGAAGTCCAGAACTCAGAACTACGGTACTGGAAGGCTGCTGTAAAGGATCCCAGTGGCTGAGGGCAGGACGAACCCTTCATGGTACTGCTGTCCTCGTGGGTCATTCAAAGGCTCCCTGAAGCCCTCTAAACATCCAGTTTGATCGAGTCACGCTGTCTAAATCGTTAGCACTGAAGAAAAAGGGATCAAAAATATCAAGCCTATCTCTGAGCCTTTCAGGTCACGCTCAGGCTGGGGGGGGCTAATCTTCAGAGACCAGCATGCAAATTCTGGCATGGCCACCGCTACATTCAGCGCGTCGCTCACGGTTACCGGGCTGCCGGCCGGACATTACGAAAGGCCCCCTCTAGGAGGGATAAAAAGGAATTTTCCACAAGTCCTCCTACAATCCTTAATTAGTTCTTTCTACTCATATACCTCCGTTCTGTGGTTAATTTCTTTGGCCACGCCCATTAATTACACTATTAGTCTACTTAATTACCTTATAATATTTTGTAAAATGACTAACACTAGAATACACAGCAGGACGACCGAGGTCTCTGACTTAACCAACACACCGCTGTCTGCCCTCCCCTCCCCGCGTCCGTGTGATCAGCCCCACTGTGGCAAAACAGAAATCACAGGCACTGGGAGAAGTTTCCTACAGTCCAGTTTAATGCGAGTAATACATTCACATTAGGTCTTCCTGTCGTTTTACAGAGAAACCGGATTGCGCAGTTCCGTGTGGCAGGGAGTTGCCGGTTTGCCCGAAGTACAAAGGCTTTCTGATGAATACCAGCTAGCAAATACAGCCATTACAAAACAGAACAGCAAACAAAAGGGCTTGTTCTCCTCAGCGGGAACGGAACTGGAGCAGAACGCTAAACGGGCTCTGTACTTCTTGGAGCTCGGCGCACAGATTTGGGTCACTCTGCCCTGAATGCACCCTGGAGCTGCGACCCACCCCAAACTCAAAATGAATATGGGGCGCGGCCACCCTCCCAAAGCACATCCCATAAACCTGGAGCCCCATCAGGTCCTGCCAGGAGACAGGAGCCTGTCTGGTGCATCATCCATAATCCTTAGCATGCTTTAAGACGGCGCCAACACACACAGTTAAAACTCCCGTGTGCTGGCAGTCCCGTCCTGAAAACCCCCACCCGTTATCTGTGAGCCTCAAAACTCCTCGATGACCCGGAAGTGGTTGTCGATGGAGGCGGGTTCATCATGGAAGTGCAGTGTGCTGGTGACGCGAGCCTTCAGCTCCTTCAGTGTCTCCACAAACTGCCGGTGCTCATGGCCCACCCAGGCTCGCATGGGGTCCTGCACCTCGTAGGGCGTGACGTGGGCGTGTAGCGCCACCCCGCTGGCCGCCAGCACCTCCAGCACCCGCCGCTCTGTCACCCAGGTGCCACTGCCACCTGGGTGTCCCCCATCGAGCCAATACAGTTCTGAGACCTGCTGAAGAAAGGTGGCCAGCTCCGGGTCGGACCCGGCCGCTTCGAGCTCATGCACGATTTGGTTCAGAACCACACACCCCTTGCTGAAGCCCACCAGGATCAGGGACAATCCTGGGGTTGGGAAGCCATCGGTTGGGGACAGGAGTCCGGCCCGCAGAAGACCATGCCTCAGCAGCGCCTTCAAGTGGCAGATGGCGCCATAGTGAGGGGAATGTTCCGGGGTGCCAAACATGTTGCTCTCCACAAAGTTGCAGTAACTGCTGAACTTGTGAAGGTACATGCAAGCTGCCCGTACCACCCAGATATAGTGACCGGGGAATCGCTGTGACAGGATCAGGGCTACGCGCTCAAAGCTCCAGCGCTGCCACTGGGCTCCTTCCGCCTGGCGGGCCATCTCCTGCTCAAAGTTCTGCATACGGGGAGGTAGGGGACAGAGGGGGCAGAGAGACACAGAGGCAGGGACATGGTGACACGTGAAAGGAGAATGACATGTAGTAACTTCAGCTATTTTTTTAAATCACCGTTATAAAATGTCAAATCTTACTGCCAGGTTTATATTTACTAACTTTACAGACTAACGTTTTAACAAATCATGCAATCAAGTGGTATTAAACCACAGACAAAAATTCTTTGACTTTTTTTTTACAAAAAAAATGTAACCAAGATTCCAAGGCCCAAAAGTCACATGATACACACGTGTATTTACGTAATCAAGTTTAGTTACGCGTCTTCTTTACTCTTCTAAGACTGTCGTACATCTAGCCAGGTTTTATATATAACTAGCCATCCTTTGTACTTGTAAGGCACACATTTTGCACTGCAATGTGAAGTGAGCCCCCCAGATGCTGGTTTAATTTCCCTCTCACCTGTATGTCCCCGGGGAAAAAAACGACATGGCGACTTTGGTCCTCGGAGGATCGCTGATCTTGGGCGCAGGCAGGCCGGAGCATCAGAAGATCATTCGTCCGGCGAGGCTGACTCCCCGGGACCGCTGCCAGCCTGAGCATACGGGGCGCTACGGCAACGCCCAGCCCAGCACCTCCGAAAGATCCAGCTGTGGCAGTCATCGTTCGAACCGTGACCATCAGAGACACGCCGGCTGTAAGGAGCCAGATGTCTGACATGGGCTGGGAGATTTACAGCTATATTAGCCGGAGGAGTGCATTCTAAGTAAGTGCCCGCACTGAAATGTCTGCGCACTACGGAGTGTCGGACAAGTACGCAACACCGCGTCTAGCGTCACATCGCACAGAAATGCACGGCAGTACTGCTAGAAACAACAAATTTGCATGTATCGCCTACAATGCCCAAGCGAACTCAACATCAGGCGCCTGCATTCATTTCACGTGAACAATGTAAAACACGGATAATTCCGTACTTTACCGAGGAGCGATGACGCGTCTAGATTTAGAGGCCGTGTGTGCGCATGCGCGTCTCGGACGTAAATTCGAGCGTTTTCGAGACGCAGTGGTGCGGACGATGGCAGTGAAACTATTTATCAAACTTACAGTAGAAGATAAATAACATTTCGATTGATGCTTAGGAACAGTATGGAGTTGCAAAGCAGAAAAAAGGTTTTGTCTTTGAACTTTGTTCAGTTTCGCAAAATTATACTTAGATTTTATTTATTAGTTTTGATATGTTGTATTTGGCTAGAAACGAAAGGCGGACTATATATATCTTATTATGCATGCATTTACAGCCATGGAAATAAATTCACGCTCTCTCCCGGGGTCTCAGGAGTATGAGGGGAGGTGCGCTCATGTCTGCGCACGCTCACTGGTAATTACGCTTAGTCTTGCAGAATAAGATTTAGGGCTTCTGGGATATAATTTGTTATACATTTTTGATTTAGAGGAACTGTCTTTTCGGTTAGGTCTTAGTAGTAAATCAGGCCAAATATCTTATACTTTAATAAAGTTTTTGTTTTCTTTTTTAACCACAACAGGTGGTTCAAAGGACTTTGGACCTAACACAATCGTTGCAGTTCCGGTTGATAATCATTGTGGACAAATTCCCGGAATTTTTCATGTTAACTTTTGGTAAAAATTGCTAAATTTCAGAGATTAGCAAACTGTGATGAAATACATTACCCATAACACTTTCTTCTCCTGACTTCTGTCCTTCATTTAATACAAACAAATTTTTTTAACTTATGTTAGTTACTTTTTATTATTCTGTGGACTAAGGGGCTAAGTGCAGTGACACTGGGAGGATGATATTGTCCATACAGTCGACAGAACGAGGCATCTAACTGACAGGACGCGTTTCGACACCTGGGCTCTGTGACATCCCCGCTGTTCAGTCATGTCACTCGGCGCTGTCGCACGTCGCATGGTCACCTGCTTGCTCAACATCTCCGAGGCACGGAATAGGGACATAGTGGACAAGGTAGCGAGAGCAGCTGTTTTCCACAAGCACGGTGAGTTCATATCCATGGAAGACTGTGACCTAAAGATGAAGATTTATTTGCTGTTAAATTGCATTTTTTTATTCTGAATTCAGTTCTTTTTCATGTGATCGTGCTAACGTAAAACCCTGTCTTCTCAGGAGGGTGGCGGGAGGGGTCCACGGTTCTCAACATTTTTAACGACCACGACTACAACCGTTCCGTGATCACCATTGTGGCGAGCATTGATGACATCGGTGAGTCGCACGATGCCGCTCTCTTAATGCGGTTTTTGAGGCCCCACACCTCAGATCAAGGGTCCTGAACATATAGTGACCGTTGCAGGACCTGCTCATGACCTGTGTCCTCCATGCCAGGGGAGGCGGTGTTGTCAGCGTGTGAGCAGGCCCTGGATATGATCGATATGGCGGGCCATGTTGGGGCTCACCCATGCATGGGTGCCGTTGACCTGGTGCCTCTCTATCCCCTGGGGGAGGATGTGGGGCTTGAGGAATGTGGCAGGGAAGCCAGAGGTGCGTGACAAGCGGAGCCGTCCAGGGTTATGTGATTTAGCTTGTAAATGTCTGTAGGGATGTGTACAGTTTCTCTCGCCTGTGATCAGAGCTGGCCGGCAGGCTGACGCAGCGCGTTCCTGGCACCGCCGCCTTCTACTTTGGCGCGGCGGACGAACCCTCGCACCGCGGCCTTGCTCAGCGCCGGAAGGAGGTGGGCTGGTTCCGGAGAAACCACGATCTGTCCCGTGTCCGGCCAGATGTGGGCGGAACACCCGAAAGCAGATATGGTTTGACAGGTCAGGAAAGGTACATGTTCTGAGGGTGTGATGTGACATTAGTTACTTTTATTATTATTATTCAGTCTGGCTTCTACCATTTTGATTTTTGAATCTTGATCAGAGGTATCTATGCTGCTAAGCATTCAACTACAGCAGTTGAGGGGGGCTTCAAGGGAATGACTAATTTGCCACAAAACAAAGTCTTTGATTTTGTAAATTTTTTTTTTCCATCTCTGTACTAGATCACCTTGTAGCTCTAGGCAAACGTAGAAAGTGGGAACTACCCTAGACTGAAACTTGCTCTCAGACCCGCTCTGTCCTACAGGTGTGGGGGCCAGCCCGTATGTCATGAACTGTAACGTCACCCTCAGCACACAGGACCTCAGCGTGGGACGCCGGGTGGCTGCTTCCCTGCGCGAGTCCAGCCCGGGTGGGATTCCGGGGGTGCAGGTGCTTGCCCTGCCACATGAGGGCGGGGTGGAGATCGCCTGCAATGTGGAGAGCGTACCAGGGGCTCCGCCGGCAGACCACTGGCCCACCTTTAGTATTCGGGGTCAGCAATTCTGTCACGCCCCGGCGTCCCTGATCTCCACACGTGTAGAACAGCTGGCAGGGCAATGCAGTGTAGTCACCAAGGGAACGGTGCTTGTGGGGTTTACACCCCAGGAATGCAAGGGCCTTGCAGTGCAGGCTGTCACTCAAGGTATTGGTGAATACTGGAAACACCAACGTGCTATATTTATGTAATGTGCTTTCACCAACACAATGCAGGAGATCTGACCAGCAGGCAACTGGGACACCCCCCCCCCACCTCTGACAGCTTTTGACCCAGCCAAATGCAAGTCCACGTTTCAGACTCCTCCACCTGAACTGCTCTAAATTAGCACATCATCCTGGGCTAATTCTGGACATTGGTTAGACTGTACAGAATGCTGGACAGGGCTATGAGCTCTGCTTCAATAAAGCTCTCATTTTTATAAAGGTTAAAATTCAGTTGGTCACTGCAATTCCCACAACACGTGTAACTAACCCCCAGAGAAAGTGTGACCCCTTTTATCAGGCTTATCAGACAAAAATTGAGGTCAGATGTCTTCATAACCCCAGTTGACATTCTTTCCGTGACGAACCATCCAACTTCATACACGGCACCCAAAAGTAGTCTGAAATTCACTTATCCCTTTACAAAAGTATCCAGCGAACAGCAGCCACCACCTATCTGATCGCAAATCATCCCCTTTGCCGTCAGCGCAGGCACCCAACACAAGTCGTGAAAATAAGGGGTTTTATTCATTTTATTGTCATGTCAAACAAGTTAAATTAGCCTACCTGTAAATATCAAACTACCACCTTTCACACGGTCACTTATGGTACATTTTGGTCAAGAAAGGAACCGATGGTGATCGTAAGCAGCAGGGCTGGAAGGCGGAACCCAACACAACGCACAGATTGGCATTCGAATAAAGCAGACCGACATTCCTGAAGTTACAGCAATGACTGACGCTCCTTATAAATTACGAAGAAAGTGCATCAAGTGTTCAAGTAGAGCGTATGGTTTTAATACACGACGGGTTCAGGCCTGGGGTTAGGGGATGGTAGTTAAACACTGGCACTAGGTGTGAGGGCAAAAGAGGGAGGGTGGGGGAAAAAAAAAAAAAAACTATGCGTTCCCAGGGAAGGTGTGGTCAAGGGACTGGATTTGGTGTGTCATCTCTTGGAAGCACGTCGAGGATCCCGACCGTTGCTGATTGAGATGGAGGGTTTGGACCCCATAGGGGTTCCCCCTACAAGCACTTGGGGGGCACCATTCCCTGGAAGACGGCCATTGGCCCGTCCCAGCCCCCCCAAGGCAGGGTCCCGGGGAGCAGGGGAGGAACTGTTAGTGGAGTAGGTCTGCAAAGAACCATTACCTGGAGTAAAAGTCAGAAACGGTACTTAGAGCAATCAGAAAGGAAGCCTCGAGGCACAACAAGAGCTGGAAAATGTGCTGTTGCCACTCCTTTCAAAAGTAATGTTCCATCATGTCATTGATAAAACCTTTAAGTATCTTCAAAAAAGTACCCTAGTGGCCTACTGCCACTTACCTGTCTGTGCAGCGGTACCTGAATTCTGATTGTTTGGACAGTCACCCCGTTGTTCCGCTTTCCCCTGTGGGGCAACGGACTACCATTAGGGCCGACACATAGGACTGGAAATGCACGAAACACACACCCATTATAATAAACACGTCAGGCACAAAGAACCATATCTGAAGCATGACTTGAGCTGAAAACTTGAGATTAATCCTTCAGACCAGAAGCATTTAGCTAATGTCAGGGTTCAAAGTGCAGAAGGGACAAATGACTGAAAGGTATAAATCCTTGCCCCTCAGCCAGCATAATCCACGGAGACGCTGGGGAAGGTCAGGACCAAACTCACGGTCTTGTTCTGGTTGGCCTGGGCAAGCAGTTCTGGGTTTGGCTCACTGAAGTTTGGGACTTCTGAGTAGACCATGCAGAACCTGCACCATATAGGCAAGAACAGCGGCTCAGTGAGCGAGACCAGCATTCGTGTACTGAAGGGAGCGATTTGCAGAAGTGGCACCGAGCATTAATAGACACAGAACCGCATGCTCACACATAACTGCGCATTTGTGCAAAACCGAAAGCGGAGCTTAATGGAAACTGAGGCTTCAACCCTTCCAAAATGAGTATACCTACTCTCCAATCTTCTGTAGGTCCCCTCCTCTTCCAGTGTAAAGTGTCAAACAGCCCTTCCAGATAGAGGCATACCTGGAAAAAGGCAGGAAGATGATGAGTAAGCCACAAGTCAATGCTGACACTGCCGTAGCCTAGGTGTGGTCACCTTATTGGGCAGGTCTATTACACCTAATGATGCCACGCTAGTGAATCAGGCACATGAGAGGAGCTGCCAGATGGCATCAAGGACTGGGTGGGCGTGTACGGCGGGTAGCGTACCCCCGTGTTAGGCGGATGATGTCACCGGGCTGGATGAGGCTGCCCAGCTCATCCCAAACAGAGATAGTGATGCTGCCAGTTTTGTCAGCTACCTTGCATGACCGCACCTCATGGCCATCCTTAGTCTTGGTCACCCGACCTATTTGAGTAAGAGAAAGACCAGGCTTTTTTCTCCCCCAACTGCAGGCTTCAAAATGATAAGATCTTCCACTTTACTCAGAATCCGCTAATAATGAAACGCTTAAATTAAAAAAAATCTAAGCTTAAGAATGTAATTATGTCAGACCAAAGAAAACCTTGAAGAGTAATACAAATTTATATAAACTTGCTTAAAACAGCAGAGCCTTCCCTACATTTAGACATTCACATAACTGCAATAGTTTTTGACCACTACACAGACCACATGGTGGAAATGAAGAGAACTACACTACCCACTGACAATACGGCCGAAATACATATGCATGGACATCGTTATGAACATGTCGTTAACCCTGCGTCATCACTACGAGCGTTTGTGAAAAGCGGCTCTGGCCCTTTAAGAAAACAGGGAGGAAAAAACGTGTACAAATGTATGAGGGATACAGAGGCGAGTCACTTACCTATTTCCAAAACAATAAAGATGATATTTAAATTTTTCAGTCCGGGTTTTACATCTTTTATCAAGAATACTGCGTCGTTTTGGATGTTCGACATTTTAAGAGAGTGGGGAATGTATGTATTTAACTATATAGTGCTATATATTAGATCACTGAGCAGCATTGGTGTGTGAGACGTGGAGCAGGGGGTGAAAAACGCAGCCCTGTCCACTTTGGCAAGTTTTGATGGGTTATTTGTCAAAAGAAAGACCCAAATTAACTCGGGGAAAGGATCTCTCTCTGCTGGCTAAATCTGTAGCTACACTTTCGTTTTTAAATAGACACCAAGCTTGCTTGCGATCACGTTACTGACCGACTTCCCTCTAGACAGGAATTTTCTCCAAAATCCCCCTGGCAAACCCTAAAACACCCAACACTCTCCCTTACAGGATGAGGCCACATCCATGTTCGCCATCCAGAGTCTAATCATATAAAAATTAAGAAAATGAGCTGGCTCGATGCAACAGAGGTTTCCGTCCTTTCATCCAGAGCGCATCGCCTAAGACTATGTCGTGAGTAAGATTTGCTTAAAAAAACAACGAAAGAAAAATCTGCCTGAACCGGAGAGCTTCAGTCACAAAGAACTTATAACTGACAGTCAAAATTTTGGATTAACGCATTTACAGCCACTAGACCGAATTTACTTTACACCAAAAGCCCTAAAACGTCAGACTGATTCCCTCCCCGGTGCGTCTTTGTGACCGGGTCAACTTTTTCCTCTCTCCCTTTTTGTTTGCTAGCCGAATTCAGCCCGGCGTTAACCGGCAGCTTGCTATAATAGTTAAATGTCTTTTTTAAGCAGCGCTTCAAAACGTAACTTCTAGATTTAAGCTATATTCAAAAGCACTGCAACCGTACTGCCAACTTCAGACCTAATTTTTTTTCTTTCCGCCTTCGACACAATTTAACACGGTATGACCGGCAACATTAACACCACCCCGACTCTCTAAACAATACCCCCAGACTGCGCCAGCGTGTGTCCCACTGGTCTTATAAACGCAGAGGACTGTCCCATTCGGCAAACCGGCCGGAGGGGGGAACGGGAGGTTGCTTTCGTTCCGTTTTCCAACATACCACGTCCTTATCTTTTTGTTCACTAATGTCTGACGTCAGTGCCGCCATATTCAAGGAAAGTTTAAATACTCAGCTGCCACAAATCGTAAAAAAGATAACAAAATAGCAAATAGGAAATTAACACACGAACACTAAATCTCCCACATTGAGCTGCGAACTGGTACGTGCCGTGTGCTCTCTCGCAACAATGGCTTCTGAACCGCACGATCCTATTGGGTGCCGAAGAGAATAAGTTAACATGTATCTGCGATGTGTAACCTAACATTGCTGCGTGTTGGATTTAGGAGAATGTTACAAGTACAAACAGAGCTATCGTATCTAACACTTCTTGTAACATACAAGAAGAATGGCTATATTTGGTATAGTATCATCGATCCACACTCAGATTGCAGATCTGATGTGTTGCTTTTTGGGCTCACTCTCCCTCCCCTTCAGAGATTGGGCCGACGCAAAAACTTAATTTAGACGAGCAATGGGTGGTCATTTCTAGACGTTCGTTTCTATTTGACAGTAGTAAATGAAGATTTGAAAATCATATCAATCGTAATATATGTTATATTTTATGAGCTTTCCACTTAAGTTCGTGCTGGGGACATTCAGAAACGTAATAATCCAATCAGGTATTTATTACTTAACACGCTGTTTTGTCCACATTAACCCAGATCATTTCGTTAAAAATGATTTTATTAGTAC
Organism: Gnathonemus echidnorhynchus; assembly: GCA_026776725.1. NCBI lineage: Eukaryota > Metazoa > Chordata > Actinopteri > Osteoglossiformes > Mormyridae > Gnathonemus > Gnathonemus echidnorhynchus. Next base: position 17,803,983 of record JAODJU010000035.1, on the reverse strand, counting down.
AAATTCTTAATATATAGGTTTTGGCTTTTCAAATGTAACACTGTTACACTGTTACGTACAGTGATATTGTATTGTTCAATGTAAAGTATTGTTAGAGTTTATTGTTAAAGTTTAAATTAGATAATATAAATATTATTGCAGAGTTTGCAAACGTCGGTTAAACGACGTACGTGTATATATATATATTTAAAAAAAAAATGTAAGAAGCAAAACGTATCAGCCCGTCACGAACAGGATTCGAACCTGTGCGGGGAAACCCCATTGGATTTCGAGTCCAACGCCTTAACCTCTCGGCCACCGTGACTTGGTACATACAATGCTCTATAAGGTTCCTTTCATTCCTCACATACTGTTTTTACAACAAAAATTAAATATGGTAAATGTTACAATATTTAACCGCCTGTTTCACTTGGAAAAATATTATTTTGGAAGGATATTGCAAAAGAACCGAGAATTAATCAGTGGATCACTAACTAATCTTTAAAACTTGCTATAAAAATAAAGAAAGATTCTACAGAAAAAAGAATCAAGAAATCGCATAATAAAAAAACGTGGTCTTATCTGGGTGCCTTCTGATGAAGAGCGGAGTGCCACCATAGTGGCATGTGATCCTCCGGCGACAGCATGTAGTCCCCAAAATGACACCTAACAAGAACAATATCTGCAGTTTCAAAATACTTGAAAATTAAAGTTAATTAAGTTTACATTGTAGTTATTTCATAGATGATAAAACGGGCACAGATCCTCCTATTTCTCATTTTATGAAAAAAAACAAAGCGCAGTACACCTTATACTATTTCATAAAATGTTTTTACTTTTGACATTTTGTTTTCTTAACTAGTTTCCTATAAATCGCCAAATACAGTTCCGTTTGCGATACATAGGCCTAGATATTTCAGTCATATGTTCTTGTCTTACGGCTACTTATTTTAAACTTTAAAAGTAATTTAAAAGGTTACACAATACATTTATTTAAACTGGCAATATTGGTTTACATATCTATACAGTTATATCAGCCTCATATTTTTGGTTGATATTGGTGGTAATGCGATAACGTTTATTTAAAAATACAAATGCTTATGATAGATACTGTAAGTGTTGGCTGTTGGAATTATTTTCAAATGCATACAATAACATCGATATTAAAATATCATTTAAGATATATCACAGCATTGGCAGAACGAAAAGAATGGATTTGGAAAACTAAACGCTATGTAACTATAATGAACAGGATGTCAACGCTCAGAAATAATACTTTGTGTAATTATCATTTACGTTTGGACGTCTACTGACATCTAGTGGAGTTATATTCGAAGTACAATAACAGATATGTTGAGACCGGACAATATGAAGTTCTAGGCTAAATGAAACGCAGTTAAAGCAAAAATGTCTGGGGGCTAATATTAATAATAATAATAAAAAAAATCCAAACAGCATATATATCACTGAACTTCACGTTGTGGTGCAGTTTCTGACAGTCCTTAAGCCAGATGTTTAGTGATTTAAAGCATGTTTTATATGGGTATAATTTTCCCGAATACATTTCACACACTAGCTGTTAATACTACAAGGCAGATTGTTGCAAGATTAGGGCTAGTAGGATTGTAGTGACTCCCCAGTGGTAAATCAGACAGATAAACAATGGCAGGCAGAAGGAACATAAGGAATTGCATGGGGAATTTAACCTTGTATTTTGCACAAATTTATCAGTATTTTTAATAAAAGTATTGTGGTGATTTCTGACAATCAGTAGCAACCATGCTTTTTTCAAGATATCTCTGAAATATTGTACATGACTCAAGTAAAAATGTATAGTTGTTTTAGTGGCAGTTACATGACAATGAAGACTTTCTGTGATGTTGCCTATTTAGCCGTCATCGCATTTTACTCAAGCTAGCTGTGCAGGATGGGTATGATTTTGATCACTTTGATTTGAAACAAACAAAAAAAGCTATGAGAATGCAATATATAATAATGTAATTATTATCTCTTAGATTATAGTAGTCACTAAGATGTTATGATTTTCGCCCCAGAGAATGGGGGTCATTTGGAGACAATGGCGTTCTTTGCTTCATGTGACCATGCAACATACTCAGTTATTCTCATTGTTTTTAAAAATGCAGCTGTTTAACAAAGTGACATTAAAGTTATTTATGGAGACTGATTACAGATGGAGGTCTATCAGATGGCTTAAAGAAGCATCATGTTTTACAACCGACAGTCGGCTTGTGCTGCATGTGTGATATGTGAGATTAATTTGACTAACTTTATTCTAAAACAGGATGACCCTTGTTCAGCACCCGATGTTCTGAGAGAGACCAAACTGTACATGCCGGATGCAAGGTGATAAGCGTGTGATATCTACAGCAATCTGAATGGTACTTCGGAGCTTCGAATTCAAACAGTACCTTCGAAATATAACATGTGAAAATGAACCTTAAATGTGTTTCTCATCACCACTGACAGAGGAGCCTGCCTTGGATTGCATTCCCCATGGTCTGAAAAAGATCAGAAGTGGCAGATTATCAGTGTGACACTTTATTTCACAAGTATCTGTGCATGCTAAAATGAGACGTTCTTTTATAGCTTTTATAAGTGCTAGTGTTGCTCTTCGTGGTTTTTCACATTGGTACGCCAAGGTTACAATCGCAACGTGACCTTGTCACGCTTTGTTAGCGGAGTGAAAAGACTGACAGTGGGTTCTGTTGTATTGTTTGCTAAGGAAATGTACACGGCCAACCTCCTGCTCCAAGTTCGTTATGACGCTTCGCCAAATACATTCTGCGTGTAATATTTCTGGGTTTTGGCAGAGTTTCTTTGTTAGGGGGCGGCATGTGGTTCAGAAGGCTAAATCTCCATGCCTGTGATCAGAAGGCTGTTGGTTTGAGCTCAGGCCCTGGCAGAATAGTCACATTGCCACGGGCCCTTGAGCAAGGCCCTTAAGCCCCAGCTCCCTCAGCGGTACAAGGTGGCTGCCCCTTTACTGTGACCCCCCCCCCCAAGCTTGTGCTCACCAGTATGGAGAGCAAGATGGGGCAAAATGAGAGAATTTCCCCAGAGGGATTAATAAAGTGCGTCTAATTTATTTGCGATTTTTATTGCATTTAGGACCTGCCCCAATAGTGCCCTCTTCTGGTCAGAAATAAGCATTGTGAGACAGGAAAAGGAAACAATAGATACCAGAGCAAACGGAATCCCATTAACCACCCATGAGCTAGAGCTGATCTGAGCGATGCCATTGTTTCGAGGCCAGGCTGGTGTTGAATGTGACTGTTTGCTTTCTGGGTGTGCTCTAGCTGATCCGGCTCGCCTCGTGCATGTTTCAGCTCCAGTATCTCCATTCAACTCCATTATCCATCAGTAACATTTCTACATTTATAACAAATGTAAACTGTAACTCTAGTACTTTTTAATTTGTTGTGTTTCCAACCTATTTGACCTTCTCTCACATCTTCAGGAGGGTAGCGTGGCCGGCACAGGCTTGTGGTTTAACATGTGGTCAAGAGAAAAGTTGATTGTTGTTTTCTTACTTGTCATCCTGTTTTCACGAGCACAGATATAATGCTGTGTTCCATTTGAACTCGGAAATTCCAAATTCCAAGTCGGAAATTTTAGCTGGAACGCCCCCTGAAGTCATAATTCTGACTTGTGAACTCGGAGGAACCTACACAATCCCAACCTCAGAATTCAAAATGGCCGCGCCCTTTGTTAAAGATGTTAAAGTTAAAGCTGTTCTTATATACTGTTTATTAGCTCTTATGTCTTCTTTGTGGCACACTGTACTGTACTGTCCAACCGCTATATGTGGATGTGTTGCTACTGTGTTTTTATGTGCAAAATGCAGCGTAATGTGTTAACTGATATTGCTAACAATGAACTGGACTAGAACTGGGGCTTGTTTCAGAAAGCTGGATCTGCTGAGCCAGATAACCTGTCAGATTTAAGGTAGTCTATGCCAAATATAAGTGAACGAAGATAAAGGCCATTTAAACTGCGGTAAATTAAATCTGACAAGTTATCTAGCTTTCTGAAACTGGGCCCAGGTATTGCTATATGACTTTCCGACTTGCTGTACTGGAATGTGGTTAACTCGGGTGTGATGTCATTCCCAGTTCCGGGTTTTGACCGCTGACCTAAATGGAACATGCCATAAGCATCCCTGACTCTTGTTCCTTGGTTCTTTCTTGGTGTATCTCATGAACTAGGGTGGCAGCAGAGCACACACCGACTGAATACCGATACTAAAATAAATCTGCAAAGGAAATAAAAAACGGCCACTGGACCAAACTGGAAGATAAAATATTGTGCTACAGATTTCTTCATGTTGACTTTTCCTAGGAGTCTAGTCGGATGCCTTCTTAGCAATTGACTCTTATAAATGTGACTTGTGATTTATGTCTAAGTCAATATTTGTTTTGGCCCTCTGGTTTCATTCAGATATGGCCCCTCATCTCTCGTCACCAATTTGGCAATACTTACCTGAGGCTTTCTAACCCCTCAGAGTGTGAGTCCAGCACGAGTAAATTATTGTCCTGATTTAATCTTAAGCATGATATTACGCAGAGTATCTCCCATTTTCAATTCCACCTCGAATACGTGTAGCGTCTGATTTGATTATTGCATCTGGTGTTTTGCATTTCTTTTGTTTATGGGGTCATGCTATTTTACTGTGAGCTGTATCAGTAAACATTGTCTGTAGGTCATCAAGGCCTATCAAAATGAGTAAAAACTGTCATTATCAGTCTTCTGAGTGGTGTTAATGGCCCGGCTTGTTTTCAAGAGTGGCAGTGGAGTTTTGAAATGATCCTGCTAATGTGAAAGTAGAGTTGCACCCCAGTATGAAGCCCATCCATGTGTCGTATGGGTGGCTTTGCCCTGTGGCCTCAATACAGACCTCATTTTCCTCCCTGATGACACAGTTGTGCTACTGATGGAGAAAATGAGTTTTGAAGTATCATCTTCTCTGGAGCATAGCAATAATCACGACACTGGAGATTGTGTAATGAATTATTTATGCTGCTTTGAGATGACAAGAGGCATACAGGAAGATGACGTGGCACATCACAAAACAAGATTATATGCTGTCGAGCATTCAGAGAAGAGTTATGCCATCTCTGATAAAATATTGTCATACAAGAATAAATTGGTGTCAGGCTTAGTTAGCATCTGGCAATAAAGCAACATCTCAGATCTCAGTGACAGCATTTAGAAAGTAGAAAAAATGAATTCTGGAGAGACTTTCAATAAAATTTCATCCAAATTCCACATTTCATTTAACCCTATACCAAAGACACAAAAATAACTTGTATTTCAAAGAATCCCTCTATGATAGTCAGTAGTTAAAAATAATTCAATATTTCAATTTTTAAAAAAGGACAAATGATTTTATCACCATTCATTGTAATACACTGCTGAATATCCAGTCTCCTGCCAGTAAAAAAAAGTATTGCATGATATTTATTACCTGGGGAAATGTGTACTGAATTCATAAATGACCGTGCAGAATTAAGGTGTTTCTGGAAGTGAACGACGTGAGAACGGCTATGAATTCAAAGGATTTGGCAACTGAAAATAAAAGACGAACAACACAAACAAACAGCCGCTAAGACTTAGCAGGAACCAGTACACCCAGTTTGAGGCAGGCTACACGGAAGGCTTTGCTGTAGGTTGGATGGGGTGTGTCTGTGGGTTAGTGTGTGTGACTGGGTCTGTGTGTGTTAGGTGTCATCCCTGGGGCACAGGACACAATTGACTTGTTTGAAAACTGGAGAATTAATCTCAAAGTGTCAATTACAAAGTAGCTACATCTACGTCAAAAGAAAGACTTTCTTTCCCCTGTTGTCTGTTGGCAGCTGTCTGTCAGGATATGTCCACGTGTCATGAGAATTGCATCTGAATTTATGGTAGTTCTGCCACACATGTTCAACAACCAGCTAGGAACCAAAAATTCCTGCTAATAAAAAAATTCCACTGAATTTTCAGGTCATGGATTTTGCTTTCTGTTGTACTTTCTGCACTCAGCCAGTGATTTAGTAGGTAACCCAGACCTTGCTAGATAATGGCTCGATAATGGCTGTATTGTTTCTCAAGGGAGCTGCGAGTGTGGGATTTGGAAGTGGTGCACAACTTTACTACGCTGTTCATCCTTTGCTATGTTTGATGCGGAGGCTGTCGAACCAGTTTGCCTGCCGCCATTCAGAGACGCAGAATATGCAAACAAGCACAAGTCTCAGCTTGAGTTATATAGCCCGTGTCTTCGAATTCCAGCTAGTAGACTGTTCATTAGAAAGTATAGATGGAGACATTCGGGATTGATTACAGTGACACCTATAGTATAGTATTTGCACATCAGGCATTTTAGGCCTTGCTTCAGGGTCCTACTCCTCTCTTACTGTTTTCGATGGCAGACGAGCAAGCAGATCATGCAGTAAATAACCGCTGTAAGGAGGCAATGGCATGGGTTATGGGATGGCACGACTGGGGTAAGAGGTCTTGACGGGAATCAGCAGAAGGTGCAGCTTGTTTTCTCCTCATCTCAGCAGGCGGCGAGGGCCGGAGCATGGAGCTCCAGGTGCGAATCGCTCTCCGGCCGTGCCAGAATCCCGTGTTCGCTGCCAGTTGACTGAGGAACGGTAGTGAGTGGCGCCAGGGCAGCCCGGGGAATCTGGTAGTGCATCAAAGCACAGAGGTGTGCAGAGATGCTTCTGGTATGTAGGTGAAAAATGGAGCAGTGGGAATACTGTGGCGTGTGAGTGTGTGTGTGCGTGTGTGTATGACAGAGAAAGAAAGAGATAGAGAGAGTGGGGGGGAGGTCGGCGATGGAGCATGAGGCTTTGGAAAGGGGGCAAAGTCACCTTGGATCCATCCTGGGGTGTATATGTGTACATGGGAAGGGCGGCCGCCTAGATATTTGGCAGGAGGGGAGGGCAGGGTCACCCTGGGACAGTTACTCCACAGCCACAGGTGCGGCTTGGATCATTGCCTCCACCTCAATCTTCTTTGTCTCAGGGGGCATCTCCTCTTGCTTCTCCTCACCTTCTTCTTCATTTTCAGCCTGGTCTGGCTGCTGCAGGGTGGCAGGCAGGTCTGGGTGGGCGTCTCCATTTTCTAAGACAGGCAGCTCGCTCTCTGGGCTGCAGGCAGATGGGACGGTCAGCTCTGGGTCCTCCTGGGATGAGCAGGCCCCTTGGGCTCCTTCCAATGCCGGATTCAGCTCTGTGTGCACCTCGCTGAAGGTCTGTTCGGTGTCTGGGCTGCTGACGGACTCTGCGGTGAACTCTGCTGTCTGCATGGTTTTGGGCGAGGCCTCTCCATCCCGGACCTTCTTGACGTTGAAGGTCAGAGGGGACACTTTGAAGGAGGAGCTCTTGGTGGTGGGGCTTTTGGGGTGGTTTGGAGTGAAGCTTTTCTTCAGCTTCTCTCGTTGCTCAGGGGAAACAATCTTGGAGCCAATCTTGTTCATCTTCTTCTCGATAGTCTGCCGTGAGAAGGCCCTCTTCAGTGTATCCACCTTCTTCAGACTGGAACGCTTGATCTTCTCAGCACGGGACCAATCTGAACGCTCACTGGCCAGATCCTGGTTGACCAAGGCGTCCTCAGCATCTTCATCCTCATGGGGCACCACCTCATCGTCAGAGGACAGGCTGATGGTCTGCATCCCGTCTTCTTGGGTGCAGTTAGCATTCACGCCGGGTGCTTCCTCCTCCGCCGGGAGAGGCTGGCGCATGGAGTCTTTCACAAACACTTCTGTGGGAATCTCTCGTTCCTCCTGAAACACAGCAGATAGTCATTACCTCCAGAGCTGCCGCTAGTTACAATTACTAACTTGTTTTACTTATTAAGCTTATGGACAAAGAAAAGACAATACCTTGCATTTCTATATTCAGCAACTCCCCCAATATCTGCCATAGTGGAGCCTAGTCTTTAACAGCATTTGAATGACACCCCAAGGCAGCTGACTGTCATTGACGCTGGTGTTGTGACCTTATGAATGCTGGGGAGTTACTTTTCACAGCGGTACCTGACACAGAGAGCCTTACTTATAATAGAAAAATGTCCATTTGAACTGCACGCACACCCCAGGATAAAATGAAGGATGTGAGGAAGCACTCCTGGGCTACACAAAACGTAACAGGAAACAGTAACATTACTCATAGGGTTACATCATCATTCATTTATTTCTCTGCTAAAAGCCCTTAATTGCACACGATTATTTCAACAGGAAAAAATAATTAAATCAATTGGTTACTCAGGGTTACTTTTCTGGGCCGGTCATTCTAGTCAAATTGTTAAACTTATTCAAGCAGTAATAAAATGAATACTTATTAACTAATATTTACTCATACTGAAGTATTAATGATAACTTGGGTATGGCTAATAATGTGAAGACTCAGGCAACGCTACTTATTCAGAGGTATTTCCTCAGGTAAATGCACATCAGGTAGCGGAGTGTTTTACTCAGTAAATCATGCTACAGCAGATTTGTGTGTGTTTTTTTTTGCCAAACAACAGGTGTGTAAATCAGTATTCAACTGTTGGGAATTCAGAGAATTTCTCTGCGCTGAGAGGGGGGGCAGCTCTGTAGCGTGTGATCGTCGTGGGGACAAAAGGTGCCCCGGTGAACCTCAGGCCACGCCCACCACATAAGGCTTTGCCCCCCCCCCCCCCCCCCCCCCACAACAAAAGAGCCCGAATCAGGCGGGTAAGTAAGGCTGGCTCCCTCTCTTTAACGGTCTGCCCAAGGCTGCAGCAGGCCTTGGCTTGATGGTCCGACAGGGGAGCACACGTTCCCAGAGTGTGCAAAGCGGCCCAGGTTTAGCGGAGGATTGTGTAGCTGTGTATTCCACATTTCACATTCCACAAAAATGTTCTGAGGGGCAGAAGGAACATTGACTGGTTCAGAGAGATAACCAATCAGATTGTAGCGAAGGTGGGTCCAAGCAACTAGAGGAGCGGGACCAAGACATTTGATTGGTTGTTCCTGCCTCCTCTAGTTGTTTTGACCCACGTCCTCTACAATCTGATTGGTTATCTCCTTGAACCAATCATTTTCCCTTCTGCCCTCAGAACATTTTCGTGTAAGTAAAACTCCCATGAGCAAAGGGAAGCCCACAGAGTCTCCACTGTACAGGGGCAGGGGCCCCACTCATGCAGAGGGGGCCATATTTATGGCAGTGAAGCTCCATTATTTGGAAGAATGCAGAACTGTCTCACGCCTTAATTGATTTATGTTCAGCCACACTTCACGTTGCTGAACCCCATCGCTCCTGGAGAGCGCTCCAGGATATCGGTGCGTGAGGGAATGTTCTTTTGGATTGACCGCAGGGGATGGGGAGAACACCGGAGGCTGACCCGAGCAGGCGTGCGGTCAAGGAGAGGCAAGGCGCCCTGAGCTCGACAAGTGGCAGGTCGTGATTTTTTGGTCTAATGGAACAAATGAGATTAGCGAGTGGGGCAGCTCCGCAGATGCATGTTTATAGGCCGAGCGGATCACGTGACAGCTGGATGAGTCGGGGCAGAGCTGGGCTGCCATCGAGAGTGGATTAGCTAGTGGGGCAGGAAGTCACCATACATGCCCTCACAGGGACTGAGACAAAAGTAACAATGAGAACGGCAACGGCGTTGAATTTCAATAGCAGCTCTCAGGCTTCCTGTGAGCAGATCCCTAGCGGTGGCAAGTCTTTGTTCCCTGCATTTAACTGCTCTTTGGATCAGTCATCACCCAGCCTAGACATCCTTATTAGAGCCTGGAGACAGGGGTTTATTTGGCAGGGAGTGCTTTCTCCAGAGCTTAAAGGTAACCAGTGACTCCCACCCCTCCTGCTGCAGGGGAAATGGCATCATTCCAGCTTTTAGCGAATCAGGAGAAGCAGAGAAGCTGCATTCTGGCTTCCATTGGCTACATAAACAGCAAAGGAGTCGTCTGCAGCTCCCTCTCTGAGCGCGACATCCAGGACTGTAGCTACCTTGTAATCCTTACAACTGATTGATATCAGGCTGCTCTGATTCCTGCAGGACTTTCATTGTGTAGACTGGGACGGCTTCCCAAGCTTTTGATGTCAACGGATCGGTTTATGTCGTACAAAAACTCAGGCACCAGCGGATTAATCAGCGATTTTGTTACTTCAGCTATGTACGTGTTTTCAGGTGTGAACAGAACAAGCGGACGTGAGACGCCATCAAAAATTTTAGCCACGTTTTATTTTTGGAAACTGACCAACTCGTCCGCAAAGCCCCCAGTGTTCCCCGGCCCAGTGAAACCGGTACTGGGGATTGGGAAACCATACACCTGCTCAGTATATAGCTACTACAGACATAATGGGTGCAGCTACACCACCAGTCAAAAGTTTTGCACACCACAGGTTTTTATCACTTTTCCATTTATTTCATGAACTGCGGATTTTTTTAAGCAATGGAAAGTTGAGTGAACAACATGACAGAGTATGTAACAGTGCATGTCTGACACCCTATTACCTGATTCTGTGGTGATAGCATAGTCAAATTCTAGGCTATCTTTTAACTTTAAATGCATTAGTTAAACTGTTTCATCCCATGAAACAGAGCAGTATTTAATGTCCCTTGTAGAAAAAATGCTTTGAATTTTCACTGCTGTTATAACTGCTAGAGGAGGTTACTTTGGTGAATCAGAGATATGACATTTTCTTGCTAATAAAGGTACTCAAGTGGTGAACATGCTAATTTATTTGTTAGCAAATAGTTCTGAGTGTATTTTTAGTAAATGTTAAGTGAATAACATGCAAAGGTAGAAAATCTGTGTGTGCAAAAACTGGTAGTGATTAACCACTGTAACCCTCAGTAACCCATTAGTGATGGGGCATGATCCCTGTAACCACATTACAGCCATAGACTGATTGACTCCCACCTGAGGGGGCACATTATTAATTTCAGCAGGCTATGCACCACTAGGCACCTTTGTAAACCTGGATCTGATTCCACGTGGACTTTGATGTGAGCCGGTACGCAGACCTGTCAGAGGTGTATGTTCTCAAGGAGAAAGTCCAGCTGTTGACCCCGTGACGCATCGCATGCCACGGGAAGGGCTGGCCTTCACGGCGAGGCCCCGTAACTGTTACCGGCACCTCCTGGTACAGTAAACACTGGAGACGTTCAAATCAAACATATCGGACTGGGGGACGAATCTACGTGGGAAAATGTAAGCCTGCTCAGTCCTGCCAAGGCTGGACAACGATAAACAAATGAAACATAAAAAGGCTCTCCTTATACTCCCCATCGGACTCATCGGAGAGGCCTCCAAGCTCAGGGTTATTTAGGAGTCTCAGCCTGCATACCTGGTGCTTGATTGTACATTTTACAGACATGCCTGTGTGGACCTTCGATAGTCAATGGAGGCACACTGAGGTGACCAACGGTGTCTCCTGGGTGTAATGACACGTATCAACGACCTTATAGTTCCCCAGGATGCTGTACCTCTCTTTGTCGGTAATGCGCATTATATTCAGAGTCTGAATGGCTTTTTATTGTGGTGGGCGGAGCCTCAGTCTGACCCACAATGCACCACACCAGAGAGCTACTGTAATCCCAAAGATGGAGCCTCATTGGATTAAGTGGCGTGGAAACTTCACAGAATATGGAGGGGGTGGAGGACAGTGCAAAGAGGGAAAGGAACAGTTAAAAAAGGATGGAGAAAAAGGGGTGCAGAGGATCAGGGATTGCATCCCCAGAACGTTGGTCTGTCCATTTTCCCATTAATATCTGTGTTGCTTGAGTTATAAAAACTGATCCCTCACAATCCCTCTTTTCCTGGGCTGACAGGTGACTTTAACAGTCTGTACCTTCTGCTGTGGACCAGGTTACTTATTGATGTAATATAGTCTTGACTCATTTACATATAGCTAGTGATAGACAGAGCAGCAAAGAGCTACACTCATAACCTGGACTCATAAGCTACACTCATAACATACACTCATAAGCTACACTCATAAGCTACACTCATAACCTGGACTCATAACAACAGTCCACAGGATTCAAATGTCAACAGATGGTACCAGGACTGACTCTCTTTTCAGGCACAGACTAGTTAACTGATTTGTTAACTTAATTGGTTAATAGCAATTTGACATTTCTTTGCAGTTTTCACAAGTCCTACTGAAATCCATTTACTAAAAAAAAAAAAGTATGATAGTATACACGTCTCGTATTCATCTGTATTTATTGTGTGTAATTGCTATAATAGCATCCTTTGATGTCAAAAAGAGATTCAATTTTCGATAGAAATCTTATATAATTGCAAGACTTGCTCTGGGCTGGATGGCGGGTAACCCATGTGCCAGAATGATGGGTGGAAGGATTAATGGCTTTAAGTGGGACGAAAACAGATATGGGATAAAGGTGGATGGGAGGAGTGAAAACGAGAGGTGACCATTTTATCATCAGAATACAGGATAAACAAAATGGGGGTTGGAAAGGGGGTACAAGGCCAGGTATTAGGGTCTGGATGCTTTCACAAACTGAGGGAAAACAGGAGTAAGTCTTGTATGAGATAAGATACAGGTAAGATGTATGGATGAGCTCATCTCAGGAGAAGATACAAAATCTTAAAAAAAGATACAAAGTAGCATCGATGATTTGAACTGATATTTGGAAGACATTTTCTGTCTCATAACTTCAGTACACCTTGTGAAAATATCAGCCTCTAAACATTTTGTAGTTTATTCTCTTTGAACACGGGAGCGATATGAAAGTACTGACCCAAAAAAGGCTACATGTAGGAATATCATTCAGAGGATACAGTATCTATAGAGGGTTAGGATGCTAATCGCTTGATCAGTCAGTACGACTGATATTGTGCTTCACACTAACATCTTACACAACAGGGACACCCAGTCCTGTTAGCATGAAATGCGGCATTTGGCCAGAAGTCATCATTTTCTGTAATTTTCCCAAAAGCCTCTTGTGTAGCGCTGGTAAACAGTGATAAACGGTCATGTGACGTCGCTTCCTCGATGCAGAGTGGCTAGTGGAAGGGCGGATGTACAAACACAAACATATTCTGCCTGTGCACTATTAACCAGTTGCGCTTCTAAGTGGTGTGAGGTAGCTAGACGTAGAATGCAGACGCTGATCAAGAGATTCTGCTTTTATACAACTCCGAATTAGTGTGTTGAAAGAAATTCACAGGTTCGTTTGATTCCTTGCTTGTTAAAAGGTGGCTGTGAAAAACTAGTGAAAGTGAAAATAAATAACTGTAGATAAATGTAATTCGACTGGGAGAAGGAAACTACGTGTCATCCAGCTCAATTCAACCGCGCTAACATGTCCTTCATTTCCTTTCTGATATGAAAAAAGAGATGGGATCCTGTCTGGCGGGATACAGCTGACCTGATAAGAGGGCAGTGTTGCTGTTTGGTGTTTATCTCAGTCTCCCTCACTATACACTCTTTTCCCCTCTTCCTGTGTGGTGAGAACATGCTCCCAACCCTGTGTGATGCCTATTAGCAGAGACACTATCCTCCTGGAGCAGTGGGTCACCAACTGGGGCAGATTCCAGCCCGCATCCAAAGCCAAATACAGTTAAACCTAGACTGTGTGGTCGATCCCCTGTCTCGTCAGCAAATTTTATGGTTGGGCCTCCTCGACCCCGACAAATCTTACCATCAAGGGGCTCCCCCAGTTGGCAAATTTTATTGACGCAGTGGACCTGTGGCTTTGTGTTGATTGGTTTGGCCCTCTGGGAGAAAGAGTTGGGTCCTGGATACTCATCACACCAGCAATTGGGTCCTTCACGTAGCTTATTGTTTTTATGGGTTACTCAAACACAGAAAAAGCAGAATGCTTGTCAGGTGGCTGTTCTGAGGTTCACGGACACATTCACGGCACCAGAAACACGGAGCTGATATTAAAATAAGGGTTCTGTGTTCATGATCAGATGCCTTAATATTTGTCTCCACAGTTTAAGTCAATGCTCTGTGTTTCATGGAAGGATTTTCGCTTCGCTAATGTTCTGCTCATCCTCTCGCAGACCAACGCATGTAAACAATGCCAGCGTCTTGCATCCTGATAAACTTTGACTTGTAAAATGTTCATTTGCATATGCGTTGCTTGTTTCCATGACAGATGAAAGCCCACTCCTCCTTCGTGCCCAGTTGTAGCATTAGCAGTGAGTATTTAATGTAGCATGATGTATGTTTACATGGTGTCACGGTACGATACAGAATAGAAATAACCATGTAATAATCACCTTCCAATTCCAGAGAATATAAGTCCAGACCAAGAATTCGTTTCAACCAACCAGCTAAGTATGAAGAGTCATAGGCTCAGAGTACTCAACTGGTTGGTTGAAACAAAATCTTGGTCTGGACTTTCACTCTCTGGATCTGAATTACCCACCTCCTTCTGTATATTTCACCCATCCAGTGGAGGTTTTCCCCTGGTACATTTTGCCTTTGCCTAGGCCACCTTAACTCCGAGGCACTGCATTCTCTTCTGCACTCCACACTGCACAGAACACCCTGTTTAACCCCATACAGCAGTCCACATTTTTGCTTCCAATGTGAACTGTCTGGCAAGAAGCTGGGAGGGAGCAAAAACATGGACCGATTGTGAGTCCCTGAGGACCGGATTGGGAAACACTGCCATACATCATATTGCCTCATCTCACACTCCCATATTCTCGCAGTAAAGACCTCTCATGTCATATGTCTTTATGCTATTACACCACACAGTTAAAAACCAAATTTTCAAGCCCTTTGTCACCAAAAACAATAAAACTGGCCTTTAAATTCTCTGTCAGGGTGTATTGTCGGGGAGTGGTTTAGTGTAAGCTAAGGTGCGTGATCATGAGACACAGTATCCATGAGAATTTCGTAAGCTGCGATTGGTAAAGGGTGCTGTTTGTATTTCCTTTCCTGCACCTCTCTCTCCATGTATTTTAAATAATGGATATATGGTGATTCACTGGAAAGACACACCTGTGCATCTCCACCTGGCACCTGGCTGTAATCTGCTTTATCCACTGTGGGCTCCGCTCCACTGTCTTTTAATGATTCACAGACTAGCCACTAAGCCTTCAGGCTGACCATAGACTGCAAATCACACTATACTCAAAGGTCAGATTCAAAGGCAGCGATCACCACTAATCCCGCATGCCATGTGCTGAACAGAAAGGTGCAGCCTATGAACAGGGCATTATTTTAATCAATTCAAGGGAGAAAAAACAGGGTTTCACCTAATAACATAGTGAATACGTCCTCAGAGTGAAAAAGTAATTGCTCAGGCACGGGTTGTCTTCAAAAGAAACCCACCTAAAACGAACTCCACCTAATTTTACCTAAAGGAACCCAGATTGAACAATTCTTTTAGATCCTAAAGAGACGACAGGACAGGGAACCTCGAGCCATAGCTATGGCTGAATGAAGCCTTTGGAGATGGAAAATTTCATATTAGAAAAAACTGCTTTCCTGGAACTTCAGCTGAAGCTGAGCAGTTGGCAGCCCACTAAGGTTCTTTGCAGGTACCGTATAAGAAAAGAGAAAGCGTGAAGCACTGGCAGAATAGCAGATGCTCTCACTATAGCACAAAATTGCCAACAGCGACATGTATGGTAATATAAATGGCTGCAACCCCACTATGTTATTCATTCATTCATCTTTTACACTGATTGTCCTATTCAGGGTCAGGGGCGTTTGGGGGGGGGGGGGGGGGGGGGGGGGGGGGGGGGGGGGGGGGTGTTCACCTTAGCATGCTTTTGGTCTGCAGGCGGAAACTGGAGAGCCCAATGGAAACCTCACTACGGCTTAGGGAGAACATGCAGACTCCACATTTAAATGATGATTTACCACAGAAGCACACTGAAGAGACTCGATTAGGCTCACTGAGTCTTAGAGCGAGTACACAGTGGTATTTTACTTGAACAGGTCCGAACATATGCGTGTGTTGTAGAGGCTGCGGGTCTGTGCGTGGGTGTGCCCAAAGCGACAGGTTGCATGTGAACCCGAATTTACGTGTTGGATCTTGTCGTCTGTTTGAGGCTGTTTCCCGGGCTTCTCCGATATTTACCTACCCCGGGAGGAATGGGGCAGGCCACATTCTCAAGGGTTCAAGGGCCATTTGTCTCTCTCAGTTCACCCTAGCCTGTGGCATTCTGGGACTTATTGACTGCTCAAAAGAATCTCGAAACATTCCAAGCAGAGGTCGCTCTTAGTTGCGTGCTGCTGTTAGCCTTTGCTCTGCACTGAGCCTTTGCTTGTGTAAATTTTGCGACGCTCTACAGTCAGGGGGCAGGAATGACCAGTGAGGCCCAGACAGAATGGCAGAAGCTGGTGTTGCATAAGAAGGGAAACGCCCCTTCATCTCGTTTGCAAATGAGACGGGGGAATAGGCTGCCAGACTCAAAATTTGTGCAAAGCAGCACATCATGTGAGCACAACCCTTAGCAACTGTGCTGCGATTTGTTGTTTTTCTCACTCCATTCCATCTATTCTGCTATAGCGTTACCTGGGGTGGGATCTTCAAAGAGTTAATCTCAGGTAAAGAAAAGGCATTTTAAAGACCTGATAGGAATGCGGCCACTTCTAGGACCTGCACTTGGTTTCCGTGTAGCTGCAGAGCTCAGGAAGCCATATTATACAGAGTGACTCTCAAGGGGACCCAGGGAACTTTAGCGGCAAGGAGACACCAGCGCGGCTGTGATCCAAGGCGATGGCATGGGTGAGACCGCACTGCACCGCACTGCACTGCACTGCACCGCGAGCTAGCCGGCAGGCTCCGTGCATGCACACCATCACCCTGAGTAGGGCATCGAGCTGGGGCACGCTTTCACTGGGGACCCAGTACGCTGTATGCATTCCCTCTCCGGGGGTTTCCTCCCACCCTCACCCTTATTTAAATCCACACAATCAGAGGCCTGAACCAGAGCCAAGTGTAAACCTGAGGGCTTCTATCTAAACATAACAACGCATATCTGGTTACGGCGATACGGAGACACCTCCCAGACACGTCACGTGAGACTATGAGACTACCTCCCCCCCCCACCAAATTTACAGAACAGACAGGGCTGCATCGCCGCGATGCGTGGCCAAAGAAACACACCCTCGTCAGGATCCCCCTCCCCCCAAGGCACAACCAGCGGGCAACACATTAAGTGTAAGGTGTAACTTTCTCACAGGTCACTAGAAAAATAGAGCTTCATCATAAAAACAGGGCTTCACCTCCACTTGTGACAGTTGCCATAACACTGAGAGCACAACACAGATGAGGTGACTCACTGCAGGACACGCCGGGCAACTTCTCAGAGGGCGTGTGCCTGGGACTGGGCTACAGGGCTGAAGGCCCGGATATTTTTTTCGAAAACCCCAAACATTTTGAGTGGTGGGACCAGTGTGACCGTGGCATAAGGCAGCATTGCTATCACATACTTTCAAAGAGTTCATCCGGTCCTTGGTAATCCTCTGGGCCCTCCCCCCGCCCACACACACACACACACACACACACACACACACACACACACACACCAACTATGCACCATTGAGCCCTCTAGATTTTTCTAATACTTATTAAGACATGAGAGGAAAAACTTTTGTTGACATTATACTTAACCTGGTTAATTTAAGTACCCAGTTATTTAACTATGCTGCAGTTAATCCATAAGAAGGAAAGGGCCCCTTTATCTCGGGGGGGGGGAAGGCTGGCAGAACCAAAATTTGTGCAAAGCAGCACATCGTATGAGCACAACCCTTAGCAACTGTGCTGCGATGTGTGATTACTCGCTATCAGGTGGATGAACCTACTTTTTACCACATTTCACCACAATGGGCCCTGAAGTAATGTATTTTTAATAGAACAGATGGACAGAATTGTATGCATTTATATCTTGAACTCTGACTCATAGACATGGTTGTGGGTTTAAGCCCCAGACTTTCCCTAACCCTAGAACCGTCCCGGGTGCCTAGTGCAGGATTTAGCACAACACGCTAATGTGTATCGCTAATGTGTCACCAGGCAGTGTGCAGTGAGGGAGCTGATTAGCAGGTGAAAGAGCGGGAGCATGAATCACTAGGATGAAAATGTTTGCTAAGCAAATAATCTATAGTTGCCACAGAATAATGGAAAGGGCTTACAGTTAAACCACTCGCCGCAGTTGGGCACAGTCAGGTTTTGTCGTCTACCCTGGCACACAATAGAGGATACAATGAGCCATGGGACCCCAGTGATGGGACCCCTGCACAGAAACAACAGCCCATTTCCAAGCCCAGGCATCTTCTGGTCTAATTATGACGTACGGAAAATCTGCAGATTCATCTTACACAGGGTAATGCAGGTTCAGGCACCGCCTCGCTCTGAAATTAGGTAACACTACGGCCCAGACTGCTCTCATGCTCTTTGGGAGGGATTGATGACACTGAGCAGGAGTTTGGGAATGAGAAGAGATTAGCAGCCCGGTCCATGGTGGTATCACAGGCAATGCAGGACCACTCAAACCCTCTGGAGGAACTGACTCTGCATTATTATTGTACTCAAATGAGCAGGAATTGATAAACAGTATGGTCTGCAGTATCATGCCCACATTCATGTTCAGTGGGTCTCTGATACTGGGAGAAGCAATATAATTTGGGTCTGGTGGTCTAACGGAATTACCGTAATATATTGGACAAAAATATGAGTAAAAACTCAGGCATATTTGTTCATTCCTTGACTCGGCTAGGTGCTCCATTTGTTAATAGTGCCTCTGGGCGTTTCCTTGTCTCAGTTAGAGATCCTAAAATCTTGAGAAGACGTCCTACTTGCTGGCTTATTGCAGGCTTACCAGCTATGCTGCCCTGGAGCACCGTCCTGTTTATCCTGCTCCCTAGCACTGCAGAGAATACCTGAAAAACATCAGCCTGATCTCCACCATTCAGTCAGCAGGTGGGCGAGAAGAAGATTAAAGGCTGCCAGAGACGCGAAGCCTGTGGGTGGAGTGCGAGGCGGTGCTTAACCTGGTCTCATAAAATGCAATGACTTTCCCTCAGCCCCCCCCCCCCCCCCCCCCCCCCCATTACGCCATCCTAGCCCCAAGGAACAGGTGTGCAACCACACCCACAGTGCAGAGAGAGGGGTCTCCTGGCTGGGAAAGTGTGTCAGTAAGCATGTATTAAGACAGGAACACTGCATCCACAATGTTCCAAAAGGAAAACAAAGATTTTCCTTGGCTCACTGCCCCTCTCTGATGACCTGCCCGACACTGGCAGCCAAGGCTGCGCAGAAGATCCTCTCACCTGGAAGATGAGGACCTTGAAGTTATCCCTCTTGAGCAAGTGGGCATGGTTGACTTCCAGTTTCTTCACTTGGACAGCCTGCTTATCGATCTTCTCCTTCACCTCCTTCAGGTTCAGGCTCATTTTGCGCGACTTCTCCAGCAGCTTGCTGACCGAGTTGGAGGTGGAGGAGTGGCTCTTGGAGAGCTTGATCACGTCGCTCTGGATGTCGCGCACTGTGCCCTCAATCTCGACCTGCCGCTGTTCCATCTTGCGCTGGTTCTCCTGGACCGTGTCCAACATATGAACCAGTTTGTCCAGCAGAGTTAGTACAGTGATGGCACTGGCCTGCCCTCCATCCACTCCGGGGGACAGCGGGGAGATACTGTTTGCGGGGCTGGGGCTGGGAACCGGCAGGTCGTGATTCTCGTTGGGACCCACGACGCTGCTCCTCTCTGCCTGCACTGCATCCTCACCCATCCTGAAGCTTGCGCTTTGGCGATCACGCTCACTTCCTCAGACCTGGAGCGCCGGGATTTGAATCGGTGGATGAAGATCTGGCTTCTTGTGCTTCGGAGCTCCTAAACGTATCGGTTGGCCGACCCAGGAAGATTTCCTCCCCGGCTCTGGACAGACAGAGCTATATCGTTCGCTCCTTTCCTGGCAGTGCAGGCAGCTACACTGAAGCACATTCCTACCGCCTAGATTAAAAAGCTCCACACCCACAGGGGAGGAGCGTCACTCCGAGGTCACCCAGCACCAGGGAAGTTTACTCTTGGAGCGTGCGTGTGCGGGTGTCTGTGCAGTGCATGCATGCCCCGTGTGTCCATATGAGACGTGTTTGTGCATGTGTGTGGCGGGCATCTCGACATTAATGTTTGTATGCATAATCAGAAACATGCTTGTATGGATATGTGTGACTACGTGCACTACAGATACGTGTCTCAACAATCAAGTCACCTGAGCCTGGAGGAAACCTGCTCTGGTAGCCAAGCCACGCCCCCCC
>JAODJU010000035.1:17752938-17767125 GCA_026776725.1 Gnathonemus echidnorhynchus | reverse complement strand
GTTGCGCTGAATTCAGTGCGTGTTCAATGCTTTCCTACTTGTTGCTTTGGGTAAAAGCGTCCCCCCCACTTTGGGTATAATACTGTCTCCCCCCACTTTTAAATTGGCTGCTACGCCCCTGCAGGAAAGTAATCTGATTACTTCATGATGTGAGCAGAGATAGAGCCAGATTACTGCCAAGGGGCATACCAAAAGTTTCTTTAGTGACGAGGAGGTCTGTTCCAGATACAGGGACCACTTCAATCCCACAATGCTTTGAAAGTCAACCAACGGGACAAGAATCTGTGAAATATCAGTGGCTACTTTGCCTAGACGTTATCTGCTGTGAAACTTGACGAAACGGTCTAGGAAGCTGAAAGAGGCGACTGTGGTTTGCCGTAACTTTATTATCCATATTTATGCACGAAAACCGTCTGCTCTCTGCTGTTCCATTATCAACTTAATGCTCGTAGTAAACGGTAGCTTTACACACCAGTAAGCCGCTAAATTTGATAAATATTCATAGTGAGAAAGTCTTTAATTTTGATAAATATTTGTGCACCTGGTCAGCAGTAGTCTTCGTAGTATATGATTTAAGGTTTGTTTTTCTTAAATCATCTAAACCAGGCATCATTTCAGACTCTTGCTCTTCCAACAGAAAAGCAAGTGCTTAGAGTCTTACGCAAATTTTTCTTATAGGCTGATAATTAGGGAGCGTCAATTAATTACAATCAAGCAATGGTAGCTGTCCAGATACCAAAAGGAATCCGATCCCTAAATGCGTAATGCTCGTTCATGCTTGTCTGAATTGTTCTTGACCTTTGTAACCAGGAGCTGGATTTATGGGCTCTGGCCTGCATTAAAAGGTTGGCAGTTCAGTGAGTATTTGATGGAGGGATTTGGAAGGAGGCTGCAGGGTCCTGTCCACAGTGTAATGAGGTCCAGATAGTTAGGATGAATCACAGTAATAGAGGGATAACTAATCAAGCTGGGCTCAGCAGGAGGAGGGTCTGGTAGGTAGCCTGTGACAAAACTGTGGCCTGATTCTCGCTTAACTGAACCTCACGCTGGTCCCAGCTGCCTGAAACTAAACGGCCAACAGGGGGATGAGTCAGTGTCTCCGCTCAGACTTGCAGGCAGACTGTCCTCCTTTGGTTCTGCCTGGAAATCCCAAAGGAGAGCCAGAACCCCACTGTCGCCTCCTACCAGGCGATGTAATGCTCTCCTGAGTTCCCGCACCTTTTCCCATCCCTTCTGCAGACGTCTGGCTTCGTCTACGCTTCATGAACAACCGAAGACAATTAACTGCAGGACATGAAATCCATAAATAGCTTGTCACCGGAATGAACATTCACCAGCAGATGCTTTTCTCTGATATAAATTATTTATTTAAATTACAGAAAAAACCCATCGAGACAATGTTTAACTAATTGAAATATACGGTATCCATACATAACCAAACAGTATCTTTTGAGTATCATTGTCTTCATTGGTGTCGTAAACCACAAACGCAAGGCATCGTGTGCAGTTCCTGCCTCCCCCGGGACACATCCCCCTCCCCCTGTGAGTCAGTCCACAGTGTCCAGGCTGGGGGGTGAGGGGGATACTGTCAGCCCTCCTGCGTGCCGCTCGTCCAGCCGCCTCAGATCAAGCGTGTGGACGCCCGCATGGTGTTCTCTGAGCCGTAGTGTGTGGCGTTCTGCTTCTGTCTGGTTATCCTGCTGCCCCTGGGGCATTTCCTGTGGGGCAAAAAGGACAAGCAAGCGGTCTGCCGTCAGAGCCCCGATATCGCATCTGTTCAGAAATCAGGGGCAGCTTTTAATCTGTCCTCTGGTTATCGGCCATGTTCAGCTACCACTGTTACCATTTATTGATCATGGTATTCAGCTGTTCTTGTTATATAGTAATCAGTGCTGTTTAGCTATTTATGTTGCTATTTGGTGATATCAGTAGTAATGCTTTTATTATTTGCTGGTCAGTAGTGCTCGCCAATAGTTTTAATTTATTGATCTGCAATGTACCGCTGTAATAACCAGGTAATATTACTGTTCTACTACAGATCTTCTGGTTCAGCTTTGATACAGCTCCATTTACACCCAATTTCTACGGCTTTAACATGAATCCACAATCCATTAATACCACAATAACCAACGTCCAATACTCCCATGAGACACAAAAACCTAAACACCTAAGTATATGTGAAGTGGGTGCAAGTGTTCTTTTGCACTGCAGGGTGATCGGAATCTGCATTTCCAAATAAAATTTAATATACAAAAAGCTGCTGAAAGAAGTAGAGAAAATCACTTTCCTGTTAAAATCTGGCCAACTGTTCTGCTAATGTATAACACCTGAGACGAGCACAGTGTCAGATCGAAGGTTGTCATGGAAACTCACTTATAACTTAGGAAGCTGGAGGGCGCTTCATCCTTCAAACGAAAGAGGGTTACCAGTGACTTTTCTATGTGGCTGCATGCTAGTGACTGCGTTACTGACAAAGTGTTTCTTCAGTGTATGAATACGTGTATAAACATATGCCTTTGGTGAGTTTGATGTGTTAGCCTGTGCTGTTGATGTGTTTTATTTTCAAGTGTCCTCCTTCAGTGTGTCTGATGTGTAAACTTGTGCCCTGTGTGAATTTTGTGTATAAGAATGTGCCTGCATTGCGTTTGTTATGTAGGCCTTTTGGTGTGTGTGGGTTAAGTATGTGCTTTTAATGTGTGTGTGTGTCTGTGTTGTCTAAGTGTGTGTGTGTGTGTGTGTGTGTTGCATAAGTGTGTGCCTGACAAGTGTGTGTACGTTTGATGCATAAATGTGTCCCTGATCCATGTGTAAAGCTGTGCCTTCAGTGTACTGTACATGATTTCCGTGTATTTTTGATGTGCTAGTCTGTGCCCTTAACGTACAGGTGGTCAGGACCCTTCGGTTGCCCATGTACCCCAGACTCACCGTGTGATACACAGCACCACCACGCAGATGACAGCCACCTGCACGGCCCCGATAATGGATGCGATGAGCACGTAACGGAGCTTTCCGGAACCCGGGACCACGTACAGGACATTGTAGTCCTTGTTGTCGCACTGAGGACCGCTGAACCCAGAGTGGCAGCTGTATGGGCAAAAGACAACATCTCACAACCATCTACTTCCAGTCCTCAGTAACAGAGGACTCAGTTAGCACCTCAGAAGCACCTTACATACAAACTGCATGCACACAAACAATAATCACCTTCAGCCCTAAGTGTTTTGTTTGACATGATACACTTTGCCAGTCAACTGAGCATTAACTCATATCATATTGGGCCCCCAACCCAGATTAATCCTATTTTATTACAAATTTTTAAGGGTTCTGGTCACTCAGGGGTCCTTGGACACAAACAAAAAAAAACAAAACAAATCACCTTCATCCTAACTGAGTTGTGGGTTCTTTGTTGCTTTAGTGATATCTACATCTGTTTCTGATTGTCTCTCTCTTACGTTGCATAAGTCTAAATGATGAAACTCAGGGCAAAATGAGTGTCCCTCTGTCTTTACCATTGACTTTACCATATATAAATACACATGCATTCTGTCATGGCTCAACCACAGACTGATTCGTGACACTAATAATCTCAGGGTAAGAGCTGTAGATTATAATACGGAATTCTCTCCAGTGAGTGAGACAGAGCTCCAATTCTCATCATAAACATTTAAGGAGAGATTATCAGGGCATTATTGATGGATCTTCATGTAACCTTAATATCGGCTGATTTTATCAGCCGATCGATATATCGGGTCCTGCTTCATCCTGGCTGTGGCTCAGACTGACAGTGTCCCAGCTGGAGCCAGGAGCTCCTGCTAGCTCTGTCAGTTCACACACCCACACTGCAGTCTCTAAGCCATAGAGATGGCGCCAGAAAGTCACACATCATATGCCCTGGAAATGCCGTCGTACTACAGGTGAGGATGGATGACGTGTTGCAGGAGTGGACAGTAGAGGGCGGTGCAGAGTGGAGCCTGAATCTCCTGTCATATCTTTTTGAGGCACTTCTTGTGGGCGTGAGTCTTACCTACAGGAGGGGGGCAGCATGTTATTAGAGTGCTCGCAGTCGCCATGGACACAGTAGTTCTTGTAGTGCTCTGGGCATGGGACGTAATATTCTGGGGTCTCCTCACTGGGCCGGTCCGGCCTGTTCTCCACCACCCTGTCCTCTGCGGGTCAGGTAAGTAAGGACAGGGGCGGCATTTCAACATCGAGAGACATCCAGACAACACGTTCTGGATGAGAGCAGAGTCAGCAGCCTGGCGACTGTTATATTATTCATTGGGTGAAAATGTTTTAAATTATGTCTGATGGGTTTCAGTCAATATCCCTCTTTCTTTTTAGAAAATATGCCTTTAATAAGGCTGCCACGTGTTTGCATATTACTGCATTTAAATCTGGCTGACAGACTCCAAGTAGTTCATCTGCATCTATTACCATCCTTAATGACTTCATTTGACGAATTAGAAAGAGCTGAAGCAGACTCCTCTCCACAGTTGTGAGCTCCCTGAAAATTCCCTGTAACCTGGTTTTACATCGTTTCATCCTCACTGGACACACTCTTCCCAACCATACTGCAATGTCTTCGTGGGCAGGGGGCTTCAGTAAACCAAACCCCCATCTGCTGAACGATTTCCACCATGGTGCTACTCTGTGGCTGACATAAAGCAAACAAACGACTAAAAGGAAAACAAAATGGATGCTGCTGTACTTCCCTGCCTATATATGACATCAGAACTGATTTTTGCAATAAGCAGCAGATTAATGACACTGTACACAGCATTCATTCGTTCATCCTGTACGCACTGAATAACATGACCTGGATCACCTGATGACCTTTACTGACAGTCACGTCTACCTGAGTCTCTCCTGCCAGTCAGGGTGATATGCACGTTCAGATGTGGATGGGCTTGGTAATGGGACCCTGAAGTTTGCAGGGTCATTAAACTTGCTGGATCTTTGAAACGTACAGCGATGTCAAACTACTTAACATTTAAAAGTGTTGCGCTCACGCCTACAAGACCATTAAAATGTAGAGGTTGAGTCCAGGGCTCTAAGATAGAGGTTGTGTGTTTATTATGTAAGAAATCATAAGAAATGTGGGTGTCATTGTATATGTTGTACAGTTACATGTATGGATCCTGCAGGCAATAAAAAACAGCGCCCTCTAGTGGTCAGTAATAATAAAACAATAAAGTCCCCCTACTGGTCAGTAATGTACAAGTCCAGGTCTACACAGTGTCCTCCAACATCCCCCTGACACATTGCCAGATTCGCAAGGCCCCTAGGTCTTCCTTTCCTCTTAATTAACTTTGCAAATGCCCCCTCTGTGAAAATCCAAATGGATGTGTTCAACCGCACAGAGTAATACAGGCTCTCTCAGATGGGGAGGGCATCGCCCCCCTACCTGGGTAGTCTTTCCTTGGAGAACGGCCATCTCCAGGCTTGACCCCCTCAAGCGTGTCTCCTGTAGGAGGAAGGCAAGCAGAAGGGACAGATGGCCAGTCGGTTACAGCCTAATATAAGTGCTGCAAAAGACCTCTGCGGGGGGGAGACATGGCCCAAGAAAAGTGGTGCAACCCCATCCCAGTATGGCCGCACTGGGCTCAGATCTCTGTCAGGTGTTACAAGGCACATGGCCAGGGGCCTGGTAGGACACAGGCACCCAGCAACATTAAGCAGCGGTCTCACGGAGACGGTGCCACAAGGAACCCGGGTTTATTTCCCGATAGACAGTCGAAAGGTTGTGATCCATTGTATAGGATGTGGGAGGCTGAGAAAGGAGAGCACTACGAGTTCCTTCACCCCAGAGCACAGCACAAACACGTCTGGCATCCCGAAACGCTGTGCTTCTTTGCTTTCAATGACGGGACCAGGCTGCAGGTTCAGTTCGGCTAGAAGCACTGGATGTACAAGGTGAAGCCGCACAGATCTGTGTAAATACAGCTGGGTCCCTGAGGAGAAGCTCAGCCGCTTCTAAACAGATTAGACAACGGCTCTAACACAGTGAAGCCCACCTCGACACACTTTATGTTCTATTATCAGATCCATTTTTTGTACTTTGGGCTTGACTTTGTTTTGCTGGCTGACAGGAGAAAAAGTGGTTAAAGTGAAGAAAAGACAAAGAAAATGAAGGAGAAAGTAAAAAGATGCAGAAACACCTGAGAATCCCTCAAGGACCAGCCCAGAAAAAAAGCAAAGATAACCTTGAGGTGATAGAAGAGGACTGGAGGGAAGTGGGGAGATAAATGGAGAGAAAAGAGAAGGGGGCGGACAGATGGAGAGATGGAGAGGGATGGACAGACACAGAGACAGAGAAGGACAAGCAGAGAGAGGCAGGGACAGAGAGAGAAAGAGAAAAAGATAGATAGACAGGGACAGATAATGAGAGACAGATGGACAAGGTCAAATGCATAGACAGACTCAGACAGACAGAGACACACAGTTGGAGATTGAAAGAGAGACATTGAGACAGAAATAGAAAATGGACAGGGACAGACAGACAGACAGAGAGACATACAAACACAGATGGACAGGAAGAATGAGACAGAGATGGAAAGGGACAGACAGAGAGACACAGAGGCACAGACAGACATGAGCAGTGAGACAGAAATAGACAGAGATAGACAGACAGACATAGGAGGAGAGGGACAGACACATAGACACTGAGACAGACAGGGACAGTGAGACAGAGATAGAGAGCGAACGACAGACAAAGGAACACGGAGTGATGGATAGGCTCACGGCGCTGGCCTCACCTTGGCAGTGACCCAGGTATTTGACCTCAATCCGCTCCTGTTTCTGGCAGGACGCCTCCTTCACCTGACAGGGGTTGTCGTAGGACTTTCCGTCAGAGGCGCACACTGGGTTGAAGCTGATTTGGGAGCAATCGATATTGCAGACGCACCTGGGAGGGACATGTTTGTGCCTCAGATCCAGCAGCAATCAAAGTAACTCTAAATATCTGAGCAATGCTGTACAGGTGGAGTTTGCTACGTCTTTTTACGATCATAGAGGACAGGGGTGCAGTGCAGAAGTGAATTTGTGCTCCCATAAGAGGCACTAAGGTAGGTAAGGGGTAAGGGGGCTCCAGTAATAAGAAAGGTAGGAATCCAAGGTGGGCCCAGTCTTCTGAGGTACTTCACTAATAATACTGAGCTATGTACTATAGGTACTATAGAGCAGGGGTGCCCAACTGCAGTCCTGGGGGGCCAGAGCCCTGCACATTTTTGGGTTTCCCCTCATTTAACACACCTGATTCACCTCCTTGTGTTAATTGCCACACAGCTCTTCAGCTGAATCATTTATGGTGGAACAGGGAAAGAACTATGCTACACAGGGCTCCGGCCCCCCAGGACTGGAGTTGGGCACCCCTGCTATAGAGAATGTACTATAGATAATTCATCAATCGAGCCACAGACTGATTGTACATGATTGTAGCCACACCAGTGACATGTAAGTTCTTTTTTTCATTCTGGAACTTGTCAATCAGGCAGTGTCAAACAGGCAGTCTTAGACAACCAAATAGAGTGACAAAATAGTGATGTGTGTGTGTGTGTTTATGAATTTCACACTTATTACATGGCTATAATGGTATTTGCCATCGTGACAGACTGGCATTCTCTTTCATAAGACTATAAAAACTTGTCGGGCTGTTTTAATTATGTTTTAAAGCACTTTATTCAGCTTTCTGTGCAAACCTGACACTCATGCTTATCTACAACACACAGACACAACAAAACGTTAATGGCCACTCTGTTCTTGACTTTACGGCATACGCATTTGTTATGGAAAATGACAGCAAACAGCAAGGCCTTCAAAGGAACACATCTGACAGATCGCGGCACGTTAGGTACACGCAAACGGCACGCAGGAGCGGAGAGCGGCCGTGTGATATTATAAAAACACAATTACTGAGGCAGTCACCTCATTTCTGGCTACGCCTTTTGGGGTTCAGACGAATCCCAGTCACAGGATACCGAGTTGATGTTGGGTGGCTAATCTGCTAATCTCCAAACGGCTCGGGATGGAGGACTGTACCTCAGGTGGACGTCTTGCGTCAGGCGTGTTTGCTACTTTATTACCCCCGAAAGGGGCTGTGTTCCTGGGTGACGGATATATATAAATCAAACCAGACGTGTCTGCTACCCAACACTGCCCATTAGAACATCTAAGATAGTCTTAGATGGTCTAAGATGGTCATGTCCCAGCTCTCGTTGCTCTTTGATGGTCTAGCTGGGTGGGTCACCAGTTGATCATGCCAGTGTGGTCAGCCTATCATACTGGTCATGTTGGTATGACCAGTTAAACCATCAAACTATCATCATCTGGTCATGTTGGTTATTTCAGATGGGTTACCATTTACGTTGGCAGAGGGTGCTCTGCAGCTTCGGGTGGTCATGGCGTTTCAGGTCCTGGTTCAGGTTACTTATTTTTTCCAAACATCGGGTCTAGATTTATTTTTTTAGTCAGTTCCACAGATCTTAACTTCCTGAGGTGGAACGGTGGAGCAGCACAGTAGAGCAGCACAGTGGAGCAGCACAGTAGAGCAGCACAGTGGAGCAGCACAGTAGAGCATCACAGTGGAGCAGCACAGTAGAGCAGCACAGGCCTCGGATTCCCTGTTAGTGGGATAACTGTCGAGTTTGTAACACAGGAAAACTACTGTACGTGACAAATCATGACCCTGTTGTTCCTTCTGCAGGTATAGTCAGGGATTGGCTAAGTCTCACACCAAAAGGGATCTGTCTCTCTTGCCACTGCGCAAACACAGTGGGACGGCGCTCTGCGAGAGGCGGCACTGGGAAGGCTGCTCTCCCGTGAGGCCAGCCATTTGTGTAGCTACAGGATAATGTGTGTGAAGGCCATGCATTTTTAATGGTGAGTCAGAGAGCTTGCATCCCCGTGTGCAACTGCTACACAGCACTGAAGCACGGACGTGAATTTTCAGCGTGACGCTCTACCGAAGCTGCAGCACTATTCGCCGCGACAATAAGCTGCAACGCTGCAGTGTGCAGCCACAGTAATGTGGAAAGTCACACGGAAAATTCTGCAAGGGCTGCAATGTGTGTTAAAATGCAACGAGATTCTACAATACATAAGTGCACAATGTAGTATGTAAATGCTGCAATGCAAAGCTGCATTTAATGTATAACTACACTGCAAGCCTGAACTGTGCATTACGGCATCACTGCACAGCCTTAACTAGTTTGCGTTTGTACACAAGCGATTATATAGCACTGTGATATACATGGAGTGATGGACCAATCGCTTGCAACCTCGAGGTCCCCCTGTTTACCCACCTAAAGCTGTGGATTTCCAGGATCACATCAAGCCTTTTCTCTAAATCCAGACACACAAACCTGAACCAGCAGCCGGTACAGCAGGAGTCACAGCTGTAGGCACACTGGGTCAGAATCTGCAGTGTGTTTAGTATTAGTGGGTCTATACAGCAGCAGGCAGTGGAGAGGCCGAACTGATAGCCCCACGCTGAGCTGACACACTGGAGAAACCGAATAGCCAGCACAAGAAGTGCAAACAGCCAGGCTAATGCTGCGGTCGCCACTGCAGCGTC
The DNA here is from genome assembly GCA_026776725.1 of Gnathonemus echidnorhynchus. Taxonomy (NCBI): domain Eukaryota; kingdom Metazoa; phylum Chordata; class Actinopteri; order Osteoglossiformes; family Mormyridae; genus Gnathonemus; species Gnathonemus echidnorhynchus. The sequence goes on along the minus strand of JAODJU010000035.1, from coordinate 17,757,554 downwards.
TGGGTCAGGCACTGAATGTGCTATTGATCGGCCGCTAGAATTTTTCAGCGCCTGCAGCTCAGAAAGCGGACGAAGCCTGGGAGACTGTGATCAGACGGACGATTCTGACCCCGTGGCCCGGCTCAGCCTGCCAGGATTCGGAGCGTAGGCCCAACGCTTGAGAAGCAACAGTGCGGGAATATGGATCGATTTCCCGCCCCAAACAGGCACCACTTCATGGCTGAGGGGTCCTTTCAGCTCACATCTAAATGAAACGCAAACATGAACAGCGTGTCCTTCGGGGAAGGGCCACCCAACATTGTTTTAATCAAGCTCAAATTCTGCTCTCTGGAAGCAGCCTAAAACCAGGGCTTAAGTGCTTGGGATCTCCTTGTTATCCATCACCATCTTGTCTGTGTGATTTAATTAATCTCCACAGTGCCCTCTCAGGAGGACTGAGGAACTGCAGCAGAAGGACCCGTAAAGGTTAACAGATTGAGGTTAGAGGTCCAACTACTTGTCTGAAGTAAAGTCTTCCCCTTAGCAAAGAGAAGATTTTTTGACTAGCCACAAAGTCTTTAACATAAAAGCTCCAATGAACAGTTAAAAACTGCTCAGTGTCAATGCTACCGGGAAATACAACATGTCAGTATATTGCTTTCACGTAAATTTACAACCAGACAAATGACCCCTCTGTACTCTCTTGTCCGCCACCTTTGAGTACAAAAATGTTGATCACTGTGCAGTTTTCTAGTGATCAGCTTGTTATCCTGAAGACATCTTGAGGCTGTGTAGCGAATAACATTAAGTGATATTAACAGTATGGTTTGGCTTCACTGCCGGTCACGATGATGATATTTGTGCACAGTGATAAAAGGCATTTACAAGAATGACTCAGGAAGGCATGGGGACTTTATCTGGGTGCGAGTCAGGATTTAGCAACACACTTCGAGTCTTGGGATGAGGCGTCAGATGGGTATGGGATCGCACATTAGGGTCTGGGCGTGTTTTCTGGGGCTCAGAGAGACAGACCTCTATGTTACTCGATTGGCATTAAGGCGCAGGTGATGTGAACAAGCAGGCCTGACCCCTGGCTCCGCCCACTCTGTGATGTCCACACCCCCTCAGCCTTACAACATCAATAAATGTTTTTGTCATTGTCTCATTTTCAGACACAGAGGTGTCCATCCCACGCTCCTCTCTGCTCCACTGACGCGTAGCGACCGCGATCGAAAGGGGGGCAGATAGCTTCTCGCCTCTGGCATCGACAACTGCGGCATTAATCGCTGTTTCAGCTCAGCAGTTTGGATAGTGATCGTTTGCCTGGGGTGGTCTACAATCCCTCCATCTGCTTGGCATCTGTTAAGTAAAACAGGACCTGCTACGTCTCGCCTCCGGTCTCAAGGCCATCCATCATCTTTGCGGGCAGGCTGTGCTCGGGCACGTTTATTAACACTGGAGAGTCGCTGAAGTTTTGGGAGACTGAAATGAATGCAAAAATTTAGGCCAAAGCAAAGCAGGATTTCGGGGGAGGGGAGGGTTTCAGACGGAAGCCCTGGCTTTTGTCTCTCACTTGCAAGAAGCCCTCGTCACTCACATGGACCTCTTGTCACTCACCAGACATCCTCGGCGTCCTCGTCACACTCCGCCCCGAACTGGCAGATGTCGCAGGTGGACGTCTCCTTCTGATTGGTCTCCGCTGAGCCTTCGCCCCCTGGGTGAACGAGCGAGGGACAGAAACCGGGGAGAGGCGAGTTAACAGTGAGGAATGGATGGGGAAGAGGAGTGTGAGAGCAAGTTCAGACATGCAGAGAGAGCGAAGGTACTGCCTCAGGGAGGGGGCGGGGGGATCAGAGACAGCCGATGCCTCCCTCTCCCTGGATGATTTCCATACTCTGTACCAGGCAACTTCATACAGGCTAGATGCCCACTCTGCACATCCTGGAGTTCCATCGAGAGGACAGATATGCTCCATTCTCCACTTTCTCAGTTTTGATCACTCTCCAAGGTGACCCCCAGAGGTCCAGCGTTTCATTATGATGCTTCCTCTAAGTGCTTTGACAGAGCTGTTCTCTAGCAGCTTTTCCCTGACTTCCCAAAAACTTGTAACACCAAAAGCTTCAGGAATCTATAAAGATGAAATTCTGAGTGGTTTTTTTTGTTGTTGTTTTTACTGGAGACTGGCTACATGCTGTAATTGGTCCCTGTCTCCCTCTTGGTCCTGAGAGAAAGTGGTCATCAGGATCATGTTCTGCACACATGTACCACACTGACTTAATCAATCACAGGATTTGAATATATGCATTTATATTAGCATATATCCACTGCTATAGATAGCATGCATATTATCATGTAATTAGCATATTATTAGTTCAAAGCTTCTCTCAAAGATATGTTAGATTAGATTTTCCAGCCACTTATCTACTACAGGAAATATGTAAGATCTCAGTCAGACATCATCTAGCAGGCTAGTAAAGACCTGATTAAGATTGCTCGATTCACGGCGCGTTTCATTGTTTTGGGGGCTGTGTCCTTGCCCTGTCCCTGTGTTAAGTCCTGCTCATTCTTTTTTTAGAATGTTATTTTCTCTTTGCTCAGAATCTTTAGTTATCCTTCTTTGGAGATTTGCTCTGTGTCTTTTCCCATCCCCGGTTTGATGTAGCATTCTTGGATCGCACTGTGGAGAAGGAGAATTCCTCTCAACAGAGCGGGATTAAAGTCTTGAAGTAGCTTTCCCCTTGCCCGTCGAGCGAGGAGGCTTTGAAGCTGACGTCCTGCAACCACTAACGCGGCTCAGAGGATGGGCCCTGTGAAAATGAAGCCTAACCCCTGGCACCTTTCGCCACCAGCTGCATTATTCTTTCTGCTAGTCCCAAGGTCAAGCAGGGTGGCGATGCAGCTGAAAGAAGACACTTGCGACTCCGTGCTAGCGGCTAGCTGCTAACACCCGGGATGCAACAAGCAGGGAGAGCACTGTTCAACAATGCGAGGCACTTTGCGCCAGTTCCCATGGGGGGAAGCAGGCATTAACATGAACCTGAGTGCTTCTCTATAGATCTGCCCTCGAAAGCAGGCCTGTTTGACCCACTCTATGTCCCTTTAACGTCTCATCTGAGAGAATCAGCTTTCCTCAGGCCTCAGATATGATCAGTTTTAACCGCAAACATCTACCAGTGCGCCCTGAAATTCATACCCCATCCTGCATGTGTGCTACCCCAACAACCTACCATCCTAAACCAACCACTACATCTTAAAGTCAGTAATCCAGTCCTAACCAGAAACCTTCAATAATCCACCCCATCAGATCCCTTTAAGATTCTTTTCTAATTCCTCTTTTTCAGCACATGCAATCTTCTGGGAGGAGGTGTGTGTGTGTGTGTGTCCCACAATGTAATAAAAACCTTTTTTTTTTTGACATTGTGGGGACCATTTTTTATGTTCCCACAAATATCTGTGAAGCAATTGAAAAAATTAAAAATGCCAAAAGTCTCATATTTTGTTTGGTTCCTTATGGTCAAGGTCAGGACTGGGTAGGGTTAAGGTTGTCATGTTGGGATATGACATAGGAATGAATGGAGAGTCCCCACAAATATATAGTTACAAACCTCTGTGTGTGTGTGTGTGTGTTTGTGTGTGTGTGTGTGTAAAGTGGACAGCATGCAGTGCAGAGCTCACTGCTGAGACGGATGCAAAGATACGGAGCCTCCATTCATGGTCGAGCAACATGAACACACACACAGACACACACACAGACACACACACACACACAGACACACAGACACTCACACACACACACACACACAGACACACACACATGCACTGCCTCCCTCGCTTCTAATCTGAGCGGAGGGGCACAGACCGGCCACACACCATGCGGGAATGAACCCAACCTCCGTACAAATTAGCCAGTAATGGCTCACTTTTCGCTGAGTAGAGTTTGCCGCTTGTTGTGGGTGGTGCGCTGTAGTCTTTATGCATAATTCAATAATTGAGTTCATAGCAAAAAAAAAAAAAACAAAAAAAAGAAAAGAAACATTTTAGCAACATGCATCATTTATACAGCCCGTTTATATCTGAGGAACAGCACATAAATTACGGCTTTCAGGGTGATTTGCTTTTAAGCTGTCCTGGGTCACCTCAGGGGCAGAAGTGAGCTTCCACCTGCTCGCCTGCATTCGCCTAATTGGCTTCAGTAGGCTGCCGGGGGCTCTGCCCCCCCCCAGGAACTGCATGTATGATTTACTACAGTATTTACTGTTAGAATTCTTGCCAAGGGTGAGACTCATACTGAGCTGCAAAAGGAGCCTATCTGTGTGATCTTAGGACAGCTAGCTCGTGATTTCTCACCTACTTCAGTAGTCTCTTATCAATCAAGCTATCAGTCAGCTAGTTTTGAGTGCAGTTAAAAGTTGGACAGAATTTTTACATTTTCAGAGATCAATTTAACCTGAATATACTATATAAACTGTATTTTTAGTTTGTGCTTCTTTGAGCCACGAGTGATCATGTGACTAACGCAGAGCAGAGCTAACCTAACATTGACTGGGCATGACTTTGAGATGGCAGTAGTCAACAGAGACATAATCTGCATCGAATGTTAGGTACCATGGGGTCTTTCGGCCTGCGGGGAAGCTTGC
>JAODJU010000035.1:17705056-17736769 GCA_026776725.1 Gnathonemus echidnorhynchus | reverse complement strand
GGGGGGGTGAGGGGGTGTTCATCAAAGAAGTGGTCCTGATGTCACGCTAGAGCTCCCTGAAGAAATAAACCATGCCAGGAACCTCCCCTGTGCAGCCAAGGGTATCTACCCTCTACCTGTCATCGGTGCTTCACTCCCGAATGGGCCTCTGGCCGCCTCTTAATGTGTGGGGGGGCGGGGGCTGCATGCGACTCCTGACCTTCTGTGTCATCGTACTCACAGGCTTATCCGAGTTCCCTTAGAGTTCAGACAACCAAAGCAATCCTCCTGGCATTCATTATAATACAGTACTGCGCAAAAGTTTTAGTCAGCCAAAGAAAATAATGATGTTTAATTGATGATTATGTTGGTGTAAAACGACGATATTATGCCTGTCAAAGTGTGTCAGCTTAGCCATTTCAAAACCTCTCCTAAAATCACCCCATTATTTGCAGCGACCATCCAGGACACCAATGTACTTTTTGACTTGAACACCAGCACACCATGCTTGGCTAATGATTACCCATCCAGTTATTTAACTAATTAAGGTAACGAGAGACCTGGGGGGGGGCAATTGAGTGGAATGGCTGGGTGCCTGTGAGGTGACTTTGGGAACCAAAGCGGGGTTCATCTAGCAGGATATCAGTAACTTTTTGGAGAACAGAAGAAATTTTTGTTAATTAATAGTAACAAGATAAAAAAATAACTACCATATGTTGTAATATTAAATTATGTATTTTTTTCTGAGCAAATATACATTTACTGCCAAGATAAACATTTTGGTAGCACTTGATGGGCACAGACGCTTAGTAATAACTCAGTTAATACTGAAGTACAAATTATGAAGAAATCATGAACAAATATAGTTGCTACTTGAGATGTGTCACGATTCATTAATGATGAACAAATATGAGATCAGTATTTCACTTGTGTTATTCATTACTTGCTCCATCAGTAGCTCCTTCAGTAGTTCACAAAGGTTTACAGGGTTAACAAATGTAGTAACAAATATAGTAACTACTTGTATAATAAAACATGCATCACAATTCATTAATGATTAAAAAACATGAGATCAGTATGTAACTAAGACTTAGTTTGTGGTTAATTAATACATAAGTAGGAGTATAATACTATATTATTTGTGCCTCATCAAGTAAAGTGTTATCAACGTTTTCTTTGACTACCTAAGACTTTTGCACAATAATGTATTCAAGCTATAATTTTTATCGGTGATTTTGAACTTACAACAAAATCTCGACCCTGTGACTGTCAGTCTTTTTTGTCATTGTCAGGGACGTACGACGCAGAAAACACCATAAACCTTTGAGCATGGAGCCGACCTCCTTCATTCCCTCTCAGAAATCATTCTTTTCCACACGGTCTACGTGCAGTAGGTTCACATAAATACATTTTTGTTCACAGTTTCATAGCCAGACTTTTATGAGTATATGAACACTTATTCCACGATACACACTAATGCAACTACTACACAGTGTAGCCCAATTGATCACTGTCACTGTAACTGAGATTGGGATTAAGTGATCCAATTAAAGAGGGTGACTAACAACGACGCCAAGAAGAGTGAAAACCTTTTCGAAAACAGCCAGTTCTTCTCCTCCGCAGAGGTCTCGCGCGAGGTGAAGCCTTTAGCCGCTCATTAATAAAGAATCATCATCACAGCGCTCATCTAGGCTGACAGTGCTCGTAATTTCCATCCGCAAAGTGTCAGCCGCATGAAAAATGGATGGAATCCGGAAGAGCTGAAGGCAAAGTCCTCGCCGGGCTGCCCACAGCGCCTTCGAAAATGCACGTCTGCTCCCACGATCGCTTCAGCCACCGGTGCATGTTGATGGTCATCCAACTTAAATATGCTAATGTTACAAATTAGCATGGCGGGAGCTCAGCATTAGCAGGCCGATGAAGCGTATATAATACACCGCGATTCCCCACACAATAAACACGTTTTTCTTATACGGCAAATGATTCTATCCTGAGCCTCTTAGAAACTTGCCACAATGTATCAGTATTAAATACAGTGTACTGACATTACATACCGTATATAGTTTCGTAGTTTATCGTTAATACTTTATTATTATGTGTTAAGCATAAGTCAGCTTGCTTATGCTTCTTTTTAGTAGATATAGTTATTACACTGCTTGAGCGTGAAATAGAGCTGAACACAGAAATATGACAGTAGAGGTAGAATTTCATACTAAATTTTGGGCTGGTCCTGTTTTCACCACAATGCATATTTTGTTTCTGGTTTTACTAAAACAATAAAATAGAACATTTCTTCTCTCCAGCACAGCATAAATGTATCAATGGAAGGGCTGAATCTTATAATCAGTGGGCCGGCTCTGCTCACAGAGCAATTTCCTTCAAATACATATGAAATCATCTGCTGATCATCTGGTGAGTAGATGGGACTCGGCGCTTTGGATGAGAAGCGGCTCTCTGGCTGCCGCGAGGCTCCACGTCGAGGAACGCCACTTTCGGAGGACCCCATGCCGGAGTATATTTAAAACACACGCCGAAACGGTCCGGAACGGCGCTGAGCACTGCCCGGCTGCCTGTGAATTACTGCCATGTGAACGGCGGGTAATCGAAGCAGCCAGAAGAGCAGGGGCTGATGGGAGTCCATGTGGCGTACAGCGTGTGTGTCGAGCGATGTCACTCGGCGCGGCCTCGTAGATCACATCTGCCTTCCCTCTGGCTTCAGGCCACTCATTCAACACTCAGTTACGCTTCTCACTATATATTATCTTAATACTGGGAGTTCAGCTTCAAACAAATCATCCCCAAACTCTGAGTTGTTATGCTACTTGGATTCTTTTTTTTTTAATCCGATCATTTTTCTTTATGACATCTTTTGGTACTGGGAATGAAAATCTTGAAGGGCAGATTTTTGGGGGAGACAGGAAATGTGCAAAGCAGCTGTGTGTGTCAAAGGCAATATGGAAAAAAAAAAAACATCCCCTGGTGTGTTTATATAGTGTTTATGTTTATCAGCTGTCTGACATCCAGGCTATTTGGGACAGAGACGCTGTTTTCAAGGCTTTAGATTCAAATGATGATGCCACAGGAGGCTGGATTTCTCCGAAAGCCATGAGCAGGTCAGGAGGACGGCTGGAGAACCTACCGACTGGACAGGCACCTTCTGAAGCCACCAGAACCTCGGTCTGCAGCTTGCAGGCATCCTTCCTCAGGTAGCACTCGTTCTGGTAGTTCTCGTTGTTGGAGCCGCACACGGGGACATAGTCGTTGTTGCACTGGGAGGGGGAACAGGAGGAAACCGGGGGGGGGGGGTCAGCCGGGGTTACCGTGGGAGATGCAGAGATGGGTAGCATTTCCCATGCAGGGAGGAGGTAGGGTGAGAGAATCGATCATGACCCACAGATCTTGCCTAGGCGGGGAGGGTGGCCTTCCACCACAATATTAATCACGCGTCCCTCACGGGGAGCATGCAGACGTGAAATTACTAATGTGAGTTCAGAGAGGGGAGTGCAGTGCGAAGGATGAGAATCAATCAGACCCAAAGATGCTCCAGATCATTCCAACACCGTTGTGTTGTGCTGTGTCGAAACAAAAAGGCCCCCAAACCCTCTGTGGCAGAATGCCGTCAACCCCCACAGTGATGACACACACACAGCTGTCAGGCCGCCTCAGACAGATGTCCTTCAACGCGCTAATGGCCATCAGCAAGGTGCAGACGCGCATTCGACTGGTACTGTCCAAGCTAAAGGGGTAAAGAGACTGATGAATTACCCAGGATACCCTTTCTCTGCTCTAAATAAGCAAAACCTTGGAGAAAAAGAGAAACAAGATGGAAATAGTTAGATATAGTAGGTAGAGGGAAAACAATGCCAAGGCCTACAGCGGAAAGTAGAAACCAAAGTGGACAAAGAAGCAAACCTTGGACATAAAACAGACATCTGGTCTTTTAATACTCAGAAAAGGAAATAATAATAATAATAATAATAATAATAATACAGTAATGTCATGGAGACAACCTCAAAATGAAAAGGCAACCTTGAGAAGTTCAAAGAAAACCAGAAAGAGAGTCAGACAGGAGAGGTGTGGGCCCCTTGATTGTGTCTGCTTTCTTAGACCTACTGTTGAAGTTCAGTCAGGCCTGTGGGAGCCAGCAGGTCATTATTAATGCTGAGAAGTCTACATGGAGATGGATAGGTGTGATAATCTAGCCTCATGATGTAAACTCAGGTCCAAAAATCTTACAGGCCTCACAGAATCTTCAGAGGACATTTAGTCCCAATTTGTAATCGTGGAGCACATTAATATCCCAAAATGTAACCTCCCCCAGGTGTAATACTGCTAAAGCCCGTACCCCCTCCCTGCTGAACCCGTACCCTCTCCCTGCTGAACCCGTACCCCCTCCCTGCTGAAGCCCGTATCCACTCCCTGCTGAACCCGTACCCACTCCCTGCTGAAGCCCGTACCCACTCCCTGCTGAACCCGTACCCACTCCCTGCTGAACCCGTACCCCCTCCCTGCTGAAGCCCGTACCCACTCCCTGCTGAACCTGTACCCACTCCCTGCTGAAGGCACCAGCGGCAGTTTCACCGCTTCACGTCTTCTCCCCCCCCGGAGCCCCCCTTATACCCCAAGTACATCATCAGACATGACGAAGGGTGGATTCTGACTTAGCCAATAGGGAGATTATAAAAACAACTATGCCGTGGATTTGGGACCTGAAATCAATTTGCATTCATTGTTTTCAGCTGAGAGGAAACACAAAGCGAGGCTGCTTAGAGCCAGCTGGCAGCTGATCACAAACTTAGTCCCAGGCATGGGAGAGAGAGGAAAGCAGAAAGAGGGAGTGCATGGGGGGGGGGGGGATCACAAAACAGAAATAAGCTTTCTTTGCCCATATGGTCCTCCTTGTTCAGTCAGGTTAAGGTGAGGCATGATGCAACACCAAGAAAGATTCCTGCTCTCTCTTGAAGACAGCATGCCTCCCGCAGAAGCAGTCCCTTCTGTGCCCACCCAGCCAGGGGTATTTAAACCTCCAGGGGTTGCTTTCATGAGCTCCGTTCCGCTCAGCTCTTAAAGCGCCTTGTGCAAAGGAGCCAGTCGATTATGCAGCGCTGCTATTTTTCACCTGGCAGGAGCTCGTAATCCTTCTACGCAGCTGGGGGGCACAGGGCTGGAGAGCAGGGGAAGACGCACGCCTTGGAATCGCAGTGCAGATGTTGAGGAAACAAGGAACTGTGGAATATACTGGCGCAATTCAGGAGGTAACGTCCAGGATGAACATTGAGAGGATGGATGGATGGATGAATGGATGGATGGATGAGTGAAGAATAATATTTTTGGAATGCAAAAAGGACAAATGGAGGAAGAGTAACCCTTCCATATGTGCACGCATGAGAAATTGGTTCTGGTTCATCTGTGAGGTTTCCAATCTCCAAGGGTCCTTCATGGATTCACATTTGGTCTGACATTATCAGTGTCCTCTTCTGAGGAGACTGAGCGCTGCTTTTATTCCTGATTATTATGTCACAGCAAAATCACTAAGAGTCACTCAGTTATAGCAGCTTATGTCATGTGTGCATCCAGACTCCCCAAAGACATCTCATGAGAGACATGCACTACCCCCTGCAGCCTGCAGGGGCTGCTGTGGATCTGAGATGGTGAGCCTGGGTTGGAGCACATAGTCATTAGGAGCACAAAATCTGCCTGTTGAAAGAGAGGGGAAGGCAGAAGGGAATCTCATTAGCTATCGGCGAGTAGACAACGGGCCTGCTGGGCCAGCGTGATTCTCACTGGTGTCTGTGCAGGGGACGGATGGCGGTGTCTGCGCAGACGAGGAACAGTGGTGTCTGCACAGGGAAGGGATAGTGCACTGGGAGCAAGCAGTGGTGCCTGCATAAGGGACAGACTGCCACGACTGCAAAGTAGCAAATTTGCAGCTCTTTAAGTATATGATTAATGCCAAACTTATTTCCTCTTGGGTGAGAGGAAGCAGCTTCACTGCAAATGAACCGGGATCAGTCTGATCTTCCGTTCGCTCTGGGAAAAAACGGGGATCTGAATTTTAATGCATCTGAAGGCATCTGCTCTCTGAGAGCAGCCTGGGAAGCTGTTGTTCCCTCCCGGGGAGGTGTCAGGTTCAGCCCAATGGAACAGAAGCCCAGCATGATGAAGCTGCTGTGTTGTTGGAGGGTGGGGGCAGGGGGGGGGCAGGGAACCACGGGCACACACGCTCATGCTGACATACGTGGGCAAGCACACACAGGCTGTAACACGCAAACACAAGCACACGACAATTTCAAATATTGCTACCTCCCCTAACACTGTCTACAGGAGAATTGCTATCACCGCTGGTGGAGATGGAGGACTGCTTGGCCCTTGTGGCCATCAAGTCTCTTTCAACTGACTGTATCCAGAAGTGGAAAGTTCAGGTTCAGAAAGTACAAATCCAGACCAAGATTTTATTTCAACCAACCAGTTGAGTACTCTGTGACTATGACTCTTTATACTTAACGGGTTGGTTGAAACAAAATCTTGGTCTGGATTTTTACTTTATGGATTTGAACCGTCCGGCTCTAGCTGTATTCACCATTCACCCACATCCAGGTCAGTTCCACTGAACTTCAGTCTGGCTCCATCAGAACATCTCCACTTGCTTCTCCTTCCCTGTCCCCATCTCCGCCGTCGTCACCTAACCTCCTTCCACCATCCTGCATCGTAGACTTTCATCTATCGGATTCCACCCGGCAACCTCCCTTTCCTTCAAACAGAGCTGCACTATAAAAGGGATACAAGAGGAGAGCAGTAGATGTGTATGGATATCACAGGCCTGTTTGATGACGCGTGTGTTTTTAAATAAAAAGGCTTTTAGCAGAGCTGCTCCGTACTTCTGACTGTGATCTCCTCTCATGCTGGCCTCTCTGCCATTACACACGTAGAAGCCTGAAATGCTCTCAAACACACACACACATACATATACAGGCACGCACACACCCGAAACTACATACACAGGCAATCTCATAGAGCGCGTGAGGTGCAGATCTGAGATGCTTTACGACGAACGAAATACAGCAAGCGCATCAAAATTCATGCAGTAATCCAATCGCGGAGATAACATTCCGGAAACAAGTTATTGCCGTATCGCTAGTGAAAGCTGGTGGTAAACGTCGCCGTACTAAATATGACGTAGTAGTACTTGATTCACATGTGGGGGGGGGGGTGGGGGGTGTTGACGTTTATTTACAAACCTTCTCCTGTGCAGAGAGGAGCATTTTGATGATGGTGAGCCACGGTTTTCCCCCCACATTTATTGTAAACGTGTCCTTATTACATAATGTGCAGTTTGGGTTTTAATTGAAGTGACTCACTGGCTCACAGAATGTCGCCCCGCAGTTCCAGGCGAGAGCTGAGATCTCCCCTCGGACGTGACACCAGGCTAGTGCCCCCCTTTCTCCGGCTACAACAGCGGGGAACGAGCCCAGGTGTTGAGCAGAGCCATCATGTCATCTCGTTAACTTCTTGCTGGAGGGACATGACGACCGCAAACTACAGCAGACACCTTTAAAGGGGGGGGGGGGAGTTAATAATCATTTGGCTGTCCCCTTGTGCAACTCCAAATGGAGTTCTATTCCTCCATCTTCACTCTATTTAGAACTAGGGCAAGACAGCAGCCCAGCAAGGTAGGGGGTCCACAGGCCACTCTGACTGGTGATCAGGCAGCGGGGAGATGCTGACGTAAATCTCACGTTCCAGCACATGTTTCAATATCAGCTCTCGCATCTCTGCTGCAGATTCTCCGCCTTGCTGTCTCGTGCAGTTTCCAGAAAACATTTCGCCACAGTACATTTATGACTTGAGCCACAAAAGGATCGGCTTTTCCATTATTATGCTGATTTCATTTTCTCCCCTTCATTTAGAGTAGTTTATGAAACGGCTTGCTAATCCTCTTTGAAAAGAGCGATAGATACTCAAAAGGCTATTCATCACCTGGGATCAAAGGCTAAAAGAATCACAAATATTATATCATTTAAAGTCGACCAGCAAATGTCAGGGAATGCCATGTCGCTCCTCACAGAGGCTTCTGGTCTTTTGTCTCTGCTTTTACAGATAGCCCAAAGACCAACACTAGCTGCCAACATTCACTGTTTTAATGATTTCCGAATTTCTGTCAGAAAATTACCTTGAACCTAAATGCTACTTCACTGCCAACCTTCAGTCCAGCTGTTGGGCAACCTCCATTTAGGCCCATCAATATAGGGGAATCGGTCCTATTTACGCTCCGTCTCAAATGAGCGAACATCTGCAGGCGGGCAAGGGCTCATACTCAAGGGTGCTGTTTCACTACACTCAGTTGTGAGATAAAATACTGCAATACTGGATACTGTGATGCAATAACACAGCGACATGGATTTTCTGTCTTAAAGGAAGTATCACAGTACCAAATATCACGTGATTTAAGACCACAGGGCAAAAATATTGGCATATACATGACCTTAGTATCTCCAGTGACATGTTAAAATAGGCCAGACCAGTATCTATCACCATTCATGTACCACAGGGAACAAAAAGGGCTTCAGCCTTTTGAATATTATGCACGGGAAAAGGAATGGGCCACGGATTTCTTGAGTCCACAGAGCGAACACTTTGTAAGGATCATCTAAAGAGGTTCTGGTCTGTTAGAACACAAGAAGTGAGGCACAGCAAATCCGTCACCAGCCGAGAACAGCAGCCCCCAAGAGTACCTTTAATATTGTTTATGTTTAAGTAATTTTTTCAAGCAGGTACACTGACTGATAGTAGGGGAGCATCGGGCCCGATACAACACTCATGTATTCATACTCCTCCTTGTGACACTGTGTCGATACCTATAACCGATACCATATGACAATGTATCATTGATATCATTAACAAGCAAAATGTTACGGTGGGGTATGGTCTATCCACAAAAGTGGCTTCAACAAACAGGGTTCATTAATAAGCAGAACAGAACACCGGGATGACTAAACCACGGAAGTAGGCAAATAGGGGAAGCACAGCTACAAACACCAGAGCTACTACAGTGACTGACCTACAACAGACTACAAGTACCATACAACTTTAAACACAAACCTACACATGGAGTCACTATCTTGATGACAACTAACAATGACTGACTGACAAATGGAATGAGGGCAGGCACTTCAATCAACACAGATTGCAAGGGCTAACAAGGGGCAGGTGTAGACCATAACAAAATCAACCAATCAGTACAGGAATGGGACAATAAAAAATAGGTGGAATAAATTACAATTAACAAACATAAAAACTAGGAAAGCTTAACAAAAACATTAAGGGTAAATAACGCTAGGAAAGACACAAGAACAGAAGAATAAGCAGAACAAAATTAAACAAGGCATGAGCAGGATAAACAAAAAACAAGGACACAAAGCAAAGACAATAACAGGCGCAAAGGAAAACAGTAAACCAATAAGTATTAAATTACTGGTGAGCCTGGCCTCTTGCCAGCGGTGAACTCACAACTGGAGGAGTTTAGCCTCTCAACTGCTCGCTCAACCCATTGGGCTATGTGGCAGCCTGAGGAGGAGATGAACACACTAAGGGCTGAAGGGCTACAAGACAGAGAGGGGGAAGCAGGATGACCAGCGACAACTGCTGGCCAAAATAGGGCAAGACACATAGACAGGCAACAACCCTGAGAGAAAATAAATGGGACCACAAAATGCCCGCAGTATGGAAGTATTTCAAAAGTAACGGCAAAAATCAAAAGCATAGAGGACTGCAAACTGTGCCTTGAAATGTCAAGAGGAGGTACGAAAATAAGTTCATACAACCCAAGTAATCTAATTAAACATCTAAAAACGAAACATAAGAAAGAGTAAGACGGAACTGCCACCAGCAGCACTATGCAACAACCCACCGTGTAGCAAACAGTAGCACAGAGAGAGAAAATGTCAAATGATAACCCTTGTGCAGCGAAAGTAAGAGAAGCTCTTACTCAGTATATTGTTCTTGACAATCAACCATTATCAGTCGTTGATAATGTCGGATTAAGGCACCTTCTGAAAGTACTGGAACATTTCTGTCTGAAATTTGAGCCATTTGGTTTATTTCTGATTTTATAAAATGGTATTGAAATCTCTTCTATGGAAATGTTTTCCACATAGAGTTTTTTGAAAGACTTTATTATTATTTAAATTACAAACCATGCATATGATGTTAACAGTGGAGTTAACTATTACTATAAATAATAATACTCTCTTCCGAGGAAAAGTCTCACTGTAATTTGTAAATTTCTCAACTGTACAAGTAAAATAGTGGTATTGGATTCGGTGAGTACCAATAAGTGAGCATAAGTACTGATAGTCGGGGGAAAAAATGGTATTGATGCCTCCCTAACTGATTGACTATCCCTTTTCTAAAGTTGGGAATAATGGATGTAAAACACTTCAAAGTGCTTGAATCCAATGGCTCATTGAATATATTTCAACAGAAAAATAAATCCTGCTTTAAGTTAATTATATGCGAATGCTGTCAAGGATATGTGGACGTAGACGCTCATTATGACAGCGACCATCGCGTACTATGGGAAGCGGCTGTGGAGGCTCGTGGCAGAGATGTCAGTGATGCTCTCCAAAGCTGCACTCTGTAGACCCAAAATAACTCAGCATTAATGAGAGGGTTAAAGGCACTGAATAAATGGGTTTACTTATAACAGTGATGACAGCTACATCTCTTTTAATCGAGGACCGGATTAGGGATGGATTTTTAATACATCATCTGAATACAGTTGTGTTTTCATTTGAACATGCATAGTTAATAGACATTTTAGAAATTAAATGCTAAAAATGCTTTTTGTAAATAGGTGTTGACATGATAATGGATCCCCAGAAATTAAAAACTAAAAAAAAAATCAATCTCTCCAACCTTTAATGGGACCTTAATTTCTTCATTTTATTTGATTGAGGGAAAAAAAAGAAAACTTTGTGACAGATTAATTTAAATAAAGCAGTGACAGATTGGGCCACAAAGGACTAAGATGACATTGACTGGGTAAAACCAATCAATGTGGTGTTTTATTATTAAAAGGTATTTAAAATCTTCAGAAAAATCCCTGGTCTAAAAGAGTGCTCAAATATTTACCAAGAGAAGAAAAAAACACACAAAAACAGGAAAATATTTACATAAGCTACACAGGGATAAGGAAGAACTCCAAAGGATCAAATTCAGCTTAAACTCTTTGGAGTCCCGAGACTGAACTCGAAAACGTGAATACGCTCCCTAAATAAAATTAACCCCGAAACCTTCTCCTCTGAATCATCAACTTAAGCAGTGCCCAGTAGCACCTGTGAGCTCATTAATCCCCTCTTTCACATCTCGCTCCCAAATTAAACACCATCGGTAAGTGAGGGCAGCCAGTTAAGCTCATCAGAACTCCTCCTGTCCCTCACACCACCTTCTCATCCAGAAATAGAGGTGAAAGCTGTGGGCCCTCCTGCAGCAGCACTTTGCCCTGGATGGGGACACATTTCCTGACCCCCCCAGAAGGTCACAACCAACGTCCTCTACAAGCACTTTGTCACGGAGAGCATAGCTAACATCTATCTCTTCCAGCTGCATCTGGCTGATGGAGGCCATTGGATACCACAGCTACACTGCTTCTGCCAGTGAGCCCTGGTGCAGGATAGCATCAGTGCCTGCCCCCCCTCCAAGATAAACCTCGGCCCACGCCATGGGCTCCCCTGGATCTCAAACTGAGGCAGGTGGCCTGTACTCCAGCCCTTTGGCCAAAGGGCCCCATTCTCGTGGCATAATCTTCACCAACCTCTTCTCAGCTAACTGGCTGGTTTGATGTCACTTAGGGTACCAGACGTGACAGAGGAATTAGAAAATGATGCTTGAGTGAAAAACTGCGATTCATTTTGCAACTGGAAGAATCGTAAATTTAATCACAATTCAACTGCATGTCAGAGTCAGTTTGTAGTTAAGTTTGTTTTCATTTAAGTCCACCATCTTTTGGAGCGTAATATTACCTACAGTCAACAACATATATTTGAGTAATCATATTCTGGTCATTATGGTGCTTCTGTTTAACAAAAATAAAATAAAGATCAATCATTAGTAATAAACATTACCACTGTAGTCAGTCACCATGGCAAAGCATGATCCTCTAAGATACATAGATACTGCAAAATAATACATCCATCAAATATTATCCTTAAAAATGTACTGTACTATGTATAAAATATTCAAATTATACTATGCTTTAAATACTGTACTTAGCGTGTGTATGTGTGTTTGTATGTGCCCTGCACGGTACTGACTTCAGGCCTATTGTTGACCCAGTCCAGGAAAAGCTAACCGGATCTTGATGGATGGATGGATTCCTATTGTATAGATTTTAAATAATTTATTAAATCATCATATAATGAAATTAATTCATTATATAATTCAACTGCAATTCATTATAATTTGTTCTATTCATTAATATTTATAATGAATCACAATCATGATAATGCTTCCAAAGGTAACGTGAACATTTTAATGCTACAGAGGGCACATTAACATCTGCCTTAAAACAGGGGCCCCTCAGCCATTTTGGGAGGCATTCGTTAATCTCTAAATTAATCGATTTTTGAGCAATCCAGCCCTGCCTGTGTGCCTCACGACTCTGGCCCAATGACGCTGGCCCAGTACAAAATGACTTGGAACAACAGGAACGGGATCAGCCATTGAAAAGAGAGAGAGGGAGAGAGAGAGAGAGAGAGAGAGAGAGAGAGAGAGAGATGAACTGGCCATCACTCGGCATAAACTGAAGCGGATATTTGGCAGTCAGAGATATCTGGCCCCATCACTAGGAAGCCTTCTACATGCGCCTTTCTAAGGGGAGTTGTCTTGCTTATTTAATGTCAATTTTATGAATGTCACCAAACTGATACACACTGACTTCTCCGAGCCGAGCCGAGCCAGGCAGGGCAGGGTGGGTCTGGTCCGACCCGATCTCCCCCGATAGGCTTCCTGTTTCCTCTGAATCGGAGCCTCGCTTCGGTCGCCTTCCTCTCCTCCCTACCCGGCCCCAGGTTTGTTTTGCGCTCACGCCCAGCACAGCACGTTGACGCAGGCTCGCTCCGAGCTAATTATCACGTAGAGCTTTTGCTTGATGCCGCCGAAAGCAGCTGCTGTTGGACGGTCCCGGCCGCCCATATTGAGGACAGACTTCCAGCACGGACCCTGTCGGCCCCGTCAAGTTTGGAGCTTGTAGAAGATCCCTAAAAATAAGCTCCATGCATCTGTGCTAGATTAAGCAGGCTAATCGATGCCTTGTCATACCATATAGACTCTGCTGTTTCTTATTTGTAAGAAAAAGCACGTTACAAGATCAAACTTCAAAAATCCCTGTGTTTCCTGAGCAACGCCCTTCTCTACTCATTGGCTACTCTGTACGCAGTGGTACCCCAGTGATCTCATCCCTCTGTACTACCACTCCTCAGTGGACACACACTGTTTCCTGTGGCCATCTCCCCCCCCCCACACACACACACACGCCCCAACACCCCTGGCCCCCGTTTGCAGCAATCACACAAAAGCGGTCACGCCGCTGCCCCGGGTTCTGGCAGCACCCCCCTCGAGAGGCCGCCCCCAGGAAGTCAGATCAATACCGTCCCAGTGGCTACATGAGCCGCCCAAGCTGAATGGCATCCATTCATAGATCAAACCCATTCCCTCTCCACACAGGCAGGGCACATTATGCACAGGAAAGACGCCAGGGTGCAGCACTGGTCCCAGGCCGTAACTGGATCATACTTGATGAATTACTGCACTTAATGGCATAAAGACAAGCTCTATCAGGCCAGAGGCTGAGCCGCCGTGACGTCAAGAAAAAAAAAAAAAACACTTCACGAGACGCGATAAGGCTCTGAGCCTCCCTGGCTATATTAGCATCAGAAGAACATTAATGTAGGATGCTAACAGCTACAGACCTCCCAGCTGTATTAGCATTGATAAGGATATTAGCCCAGGACACAGACACAGCATTAGCAATGACAAGAATATTCACATTGGGCGCTAACAGCTATAGCCTCCTCAGTAGTGTCAACCATAACAAGAATTCTCACACCGGATACTCACAGCTATAGTCTTCCCAATGGTATTAGCACTGATAAGAATATTCACATTGGATGCTTAAAGCTAAGGCTTCTACAGCTGCATTAGCTATGAAAAGATTCACATGGTATGCAAACAGTTATGGCCCCTGTATCTATATTACCACTCATAACATGCTGGTATGAGCATTAATGAAGAGAACCCATATCATGGCTGTGGATATGCTATCTGTGTTTCTACTGACCAATCAAAATGGGGGTGCACTGGAAGAACCGCTTCTGAAGGACCTTACCTTAAAATCACAGATGCAGGTCACCGTGTCTCCGATTCTCAGACACTCCCCGTCGAACTTGCAGGTGTTTGTGTCGCACAGGAAAAGGTCTGTGTCACGGTCATCGTAGCCTGCAGCCGAAAACATGAGAGAGTCTTGAGACGTGGCTCTTCAGGTCAGCTTGTTATAACATTATTATACACTGGGCTATGTGGTGCTGATTCTGCAGTTTGTTTACGGTCAGCAGATAACAGAATGGTCAAAGCAGGAATGGGGAACAGAAGGCTCATATGGGCGGCTGAAACAGACGGAGCGTCGATGCTGAAGGGCTGAGCCCGAACCGCTAAGTTCAGGTGCACTAATACTGAGGAACAAGCAGCACTTTGGGTGAGGAAACATCTGCTAAAGTGACTCAATTATGCAAATAATAATGCACGGTTTTAAAAGGCATTCAGTCAGTTCTGAAGGATGTCTCAGGATAAGCAATTTAGCCAAAAAGAATAATGCTGTATGTGTACCAATCTGTCATTCTGTCAAGTCGATTGAGTCAGTATTTTGTGTGTGAATAATCCCCCCCCCCCCCCCCCCCCCACCACACACACACACACACACACACACACACACTGCAGCTTGATCTAGTCTGAGCTAAATTAAAGGCCCCGAAAAAAATAAAAACTGTGCGGATAAAGCAAAATGAAATCTTTGACCCGTGAGCAGTCAAGCCTACCCCAGAGAGGGCTCCTGATGTTTAATCTGCCTGAGATCGCCGAGCAGGTCATTTCCTGCCTAGAATATGCAGCACGACAATACCCAACTAACGGGCTTAAATTACTGGCGAGCACACAGTCCTTAAGAGCAGGGTTGGGCTATGACACTTTAATTACCCTAATTACCATAATCTGTTTGGACAATACGGATTGAAGTTACTGAGCGTGTTGGTCTGTTTGCATTATCAAGGTCAAACATGAGAGCAACAGACACAAAAAGCAGGTTCTTCCATGTTGGCTGTTTCGCGCGCCCAAAGAGATTAGCTGATAAGTCTTATGTTATACCAGGAAATGCGGATTTTCTTCAGAATATAAATTGCAAGGCCCTGTACCTCAAACCAGAATAAGCGCTCAGAAAATAGATATAAGAAAAATTAATGGGTATTGTGAGGTCTAACAATCTACGTGTGTCTCTAGATGTTCAAAAGTATAACAGTGTGTGGACTTTAAAGGAAAACAGTTTAATTGGTGTCACTTGTAACCCAGCCATACAATACAAGGATTAATACACTAAAATTCAAGCTAAAATGGAGTGTGAAGCAAATGAAAAATAAAGAGAAATTACACTACCTAGTTGTAAAAACTAAATATTATGTTAGACCACATGAACCTATTACATTATTATGCAGTTATAGCTTGGATTTATGGCAAGATACATTTATATTTTCCACCATGTATAAAAAAAATTGATTTTGATTGCATACCTGCAAATGAGAAGAATATTAATAATGACCAATAAGCTTAAAAAGCCCATGTCGTGTAATTCATCTCACACATATAATGGTAGCATCATGGACTCTGTAAATTCTAAATCTTCGTCCATCTGGTCTCCAGTGGCACCATATCTACTCCAGCAGAGCAGTTTCTTCTGAGCCAAATGACTAATTTCCTTGCAATTTATAAAGAAACTTTTCAAGCCTAATATTTTACAGATAAATCATAAACACTGCTATACAAATCAGACATGGGTGAGCTACAGCAGCAACTATCACATTTGCAATTAATTATGATTAAAAGTAATTAGTAACTGTGACTGCAGATAGTTGTAATTGCAATATCATGACTTAACCCATGTATTTTGTTCAATAGTTACAATTCAATTAATTGGGTCCAGTGAGTTTTACATGCATCTTTATTTTTGTACTGGAAAAAAAAGTCCTGACACTGACATTGATGAATAAAAATGGGATTTTTAACAAAAAATGTGTGTTGATGCGCCTCTGAATGGCTAGATGTTCGCCAATGTTCATTTGACAGGAAATGGCTGAGTAAGGGGCTTCCTGCATGTCAAATTCAACAGTGTCATGACAACAAAAATACAGAATGGAAACTGAATATACACTCAAGAATTCCTGCGCCTATTCTTCAGAGTTTAACAGTTTTTTTTCCTGTTTTACAATTGCAACTGCAAATTATTTATATACACTGTTTAGCGTTCTATTTACATTTTTCTGCAGTTAAGTAGCACTGATAAGTTCAATTTTCTCTGTCACAATATTGATAACAACAAATTGTTCATTCTTACTTTTAACCCCAGTTATACTCGTTTCTTTACAGATACCCCATAGCACACAGGGTAGTTCACACCACTTAAAGACCACATAAGGTAGAGGCGATTTATGAAAGTTTAGTTCATAATATTCCCATAATAAATAATATTCTGCAAATCTGAACTGTATGGCACGAATTGCAGGATGGCCGTCCACGTTAACCAGAGAGGATCGGAATGGAACCACATTCCTCTGGTGAGACAGGAATACAGACACAGTTTAGGATTTAGTTTTTACATTTCACATGTAATATACAAGATACAGTACTCATCTGAATCAGTTACTGAAGTCAGAGACATAAACCATCCATCCATCTTTCAACCACCTCTCCAGATCACAGGAGAATGAAAATAAGAAAATAAAGCCCATTTAGTTGAACAAACTACTGCATTCGAACAGCAGGGCTAATGTTCCTCTTACAGCACCCCTCTCTTCTCATCTCATCGACTTTGTGATTTTTGGGCAGATTGAACCCTGAGGGAAAGCCATTGTCAGCTTTGGGTAAGTCTCAGAGGAAATGTACGTTCCTTCAACATCCACAAGGTGAAATGGACCAGCAGCTCTGAATTAATCTGCTGCAAATATCAATCTCTGCTGTGAGCATGCAGTCACTGCCTGCAAACGTAGACCACCCAGAATTTTACGATGGAAGATGCTATGATCAGGACTCACCCTTTTACACTTTTAAATGTACTTCTGTCTGGAAAGTGATAGAAAGAACACAGGCAGTGGCCGACTGAGCAGTGGAGAAAAAAGTCATTGTCAGATGAGTCATCCTACACTCTGCTTTCAACGAGCAGATGAGTACGTCTGTGATTAAAGCCAAAACAAGCCCACAGGCTGAAATGCTAGTTTTGCACAGTCAAGGGTTCTGGTGGCTCTGTTGTGGCATGGACTGCATTTCCCTGGCATGTTTAAGTCCACTCAACCCCATGGAGAGCAAGATAAATGCCACGGAATGCAAAGCCAGTGTGAGTGGTCACGTTCCTCCTGAAGGAACAGGAGTCTGCGAACGGGTGACAGCTGGCTCATCCACAGGGAACCAGTGCTGGAGTTAGAAAGCAAGCCAGATGCCACAGCTAACCCAGTCATCAGAGACCATTCTGGGGCAACACCTGAGACGGCTGTTTACCAACACCATTGAATATACATCAAATGAGGGACATTCTTGCTAAGAAATGGTGTCACGTCCTTCCAGGGGAGTTCCTGAAGCTGTCCGATGGCCTGCGGGTCCCCACCGTGGCCAAATCCCTGTTATTTTGGCAGTTAACTGATCGTTTTAACAATCACATTTTCCTGGCTTATACTACGCTGGCAGCAAAAAAAGGAAAGACAATGATACTTACAGATTTTGCAGATTGAAACTATGACTCAACCTTAATTACTCAGTGTGTTAAAAAAACACAGCAAAAATGACATTGAATGCCATCACAAACCAAAAAAATAAAAAATTAACACACTGCCTGCTGTGACTGGTCCAAGGCCCCACACAGTCTTCGGGGGCAGACAGTAATTCCAGGCTGAGTGTGTCCTTTCTGGGGTCGAGTGCAGGTCACAGGTATTGAGGATTATAATTAGCATTATTTACAGTCATGGTAACTGGAGTTGCGTCACCTATAAACGAGTGGTGAAAGCCACAGACACGAAGCACACATCTGCCTACTTGCGTTTGCTAGTCAAAGTTGTTTTGCTAATTTGCAGCTAATCAACGAACAATTGTAATGTCAGTAGTTATGGCAGACATGAGTGTATAGAACAGCTTCTTCAAGAGGGTCACCTTACTGTAAATACTTGGTTATTCTTGGTTTGGAGTCCAATGGGAAGAGGGAAAAAAAAAAACATTCTTGGCAAAATTACACTAACTGTTTTCTGGCCCCCCCCCCCCCCATAAGGCAGGAAATGAAGGTGAGGATGGGGTAGAGGTGTGATACCGGAAACCACAGAACAGGCCCACTAGGCATTATGAGTGATGTTTATGCTTATGATGTCTGACTGGAGCAAGGGGATGGTATTAAGAATCTGCCTCCCAAATCTTTAGTGAAAACTCCAATAATTACCCCACTCAGTTTCTCTGGTGGGACCTTTTTTCATTAACCTTTGGTAATAAGTACCTTTTTTTCAATAATAAATCACAGCACAGCAGAAATCTCCTTAAGGGACTACCTGGCTGCAAGCAAAAGACAAACAGTGATATTGTTCACTGAGCACAGCCCAACAACTGACTGCCTCTGGGTTAATTTCCACAAAGCACAGCCCTACAACAGGCAGAAGACTGTGACTCCCTCTGGTTTAATCTCCAAAGAGTACAGCCTTGTAACAGGCAGGAAACTGTGACTCCCTCTGGGTTAATCTTCACTGAGTACATCCCTACAAGAAGCAGGAGACCGTGACTCCCTCTGGCTTAATCTCCACAGAGTACAGCCCTACAATAGGCAGAAGACTGTGACTCCCTCTGGCTTAATCTCCAGACAACACAGTCCTACAATAAGCAGAAGACTGTGACTCCCCCTGGCTTAATCTCCAGAGAGTACAGCCTTGTAACAGGCAGGAAACTGTGACTCCCTCTGGGTTAATCTTCACAGAGTACAGCCCTACAACAGGCAGGAGACTGTGACTCCCTCTAGGTTAATCTCCACATGGCCCTACAACAGGCAGTATTATATTCTGTAGAGCACAGTACTACAGCAGAAGACAGCTTCCGATAGAGATAGAGTCATCTCCATAGAGCACAGTCCTACAATAACTCTGCCTTTCTGAATGGGCAAGATTAATGGCCAAGAGCTGGGAGGTCCCTCTATCCTTTATGTATGTGGAAGCAAAAGACTTGACATTGCATATGTTTATAGGTAGGTCTCTGAAATACCATGCTTGTGATATAAGTCATTCTCACGGCGTATTAAGTGGCAGCCTCGGTAAAGAGCGTTGAGCGCATCTCATTTAAGAAGTACTCAGGTATTGAACACTTGCTACTGTACTGCAAAGTGGTTTTCTGTCCAGTGGTATTACTGTACTGCTGTTGTGCTGCCAAGCAACATTACTGTTCAGCAGGTAGACTGTCCTACTCAGTGTGAAAATGTTAACTTTCTTTCCACCATCTGTACTGCGCTATCTGGTAATTTTCCAGGTATCTAAGAGAAGGTGTTGGAAACGAACAATGAGGCACAACCTTTCCGTATTTAGCTCTATCAGAATCAGAAAAGAATTTATGCTATGAAGATGTTAATTAAGGATTATGTTTGAGAGACAGTTTTTATACTCCAAAGAATACCTGGTCTGATTCTACTTTGCAGTAAGCAAAAATTAATTACCTTAAAATTAATTTAAACACGGTGCTTAATGATGTTTCACACTCAGAGTATTTCCCCTGTTCACATGATGACGCCAATAACTGAAAGTTTTGCGCTCATGAAATGTCACCAGGCCAAAGGCACATTTGCCTGAATTTACACCAAGCAGCAGCTACACATTTTGATCACAGACATTTTCACTGAGCAAGAACACAAATGGAAACACAAACAATTCACAATGGGCAGCAAAACAATATTGTGGCGCCGGGATGGACCGAGACCCTCGGGATGGAGCGAAGGACAGGGAAACTTGCTTGCCGGTACAGAACATTTCTAGTCCCAAACAGGACTGTAACAGGCACCCAACAGACACCGAACCGAGAATAAGCAGGAAAGGTCAGAGAGGTTAGACATTGGAAATCAAGATACACACACAGTGGGCAATTTACACAATAACTAGAAACATGCGAGGATTGAACAGGTTTCATACATGGGTAAACATACAAGCCACAAATGGGAGTATTAACTATAACACTGCAACTTGGGCTATTTACAAGACAGACAAGGGCTATTTACAATTTCCTGCAAGCATGCCAGGATATGCTGACCCCTGCCGGCGCCACACTACGAATGCCAAGAGGCGAGGAGGTAAGGAGCACACATAGATTACAGTGCGTTGCCGTACCCACCACATGACAAACCACCTCAGGGATGAGAACCTGAGTGCAGCCATGCGGCAGGTTATACCTCAACACCATGCTAGTCCAAATGGACCAATGCGAGTTTTTTTCTGGTGGCTGGAGTGCCAATCCTGCCACCAACCCCCAAGTCTTTCCCTGTAAGTTGTAGAACCACCTAATAGGGCTGGATGTAGATTAATGTCATACCCAGGATGAAGCAAGTGCAGGTTAAGGGCCTTGTTCAATGACCAACGGAGTAGAATTACTCCGGGCGTTCACAGGATTTGAACCAGCAACCTTCTAGTTGCTGGCACAGATCCCTAGTCTCATAGCCACCACTCTGCCTTATGAATGTCAAAATGCACGTATATTTTTATGCTGTCCATTTCTGAACATTCCAGCAAGCATCAGAGCCCCACCGTGTATTAAATCAAACAGCCAGTGTATGTGTGAAATACTGTCATAACATTAGAACATTATTAACACTTTACTTGAAGGGGCACAAGTAACTTAGTAACTCAGTTACTTCTGAAGTACAAATCATGAACAAATATAGTAATTGCGTGAAATACATGACTGATTAATGATGAAAAATCAGTGTGTAACTAGCACTTAATTTTTGGATAATCAATACAATAAGTAAGAGGATACTACTACCTTATTTCTGCCCCCCAAGTAAAGAGTTACCCTGTATTCTACATGAGGCCTTTGGCTATTGGTGCACAAAATGGGTATCTATATGAGAGGACAGTGCATGCATTTGTATATTTGTGGGGCAGACTCTCAATTACTGACTAAACTGGAACTCCATATCCTACATGACACAGATCTGTAACTGCCTGGTGTGTCACATTTTCTCACTATGTGACCAATAGTAAGTCACACAGTGGACCTGTAACTGAACAGAAGAGAGCATCACTCACACGCCAGCTTCCATGGAGACATAAGCCACCTTCTGTTCTCCTCACTCTGCCTCCCGCCCACATCCCCTGTCTTTAACGGTGTCTGAAGCTGCAGAACTTCGGAGATGTGGCCATGGACGTGTGATCAAAAGGGTTTACATTTGCGGTGTTTGAGAAACCGGTCCCCGGGGACCCTCAGACAGTCCACATTTTTGCTGCTCTTATTGGGAGCTGGGAGGGAGCAAAAACACGGAACGTCTGGGGCTCCCTGAGGGCTGGGTTGAGATACATTGCCTTTAAGAGACATGCTTCTGGAATTGAAATAACGGTTCAAAAGAAAATTAACAGGCAAAATGAGCTGTGTACAACACTGAGATTAAAGGTGTCTTCTAAGGAGGGTATCCTTGGTATATGTTAACAATGCTAAAGGGAGCAGCGGAAAGCCCTGCTAATTAACAGAGACACCGCGATGGGGCACACTGGGACCTACTGAGAGAAGACAGTGTGAATGGATGATGTCATCATTGACGAGAAACTCACTGGATGGACGTGACTTAAAACCACAGCTTGGATTTGAAAGTTGCCAGTCACACCCCTCCTCAAAGCCACCATCTTGCACAGTCCCAGAACACTGGTGTACTGGGGAAACTGGGGCTCTGCAGCAATAACTCCAATAACTCTTTATACACATTATACCAGAGAGTTCTTTAATATCTGGCTGAGTGTGGTAAAGTTACAAGTGAAAGTTGAGAGATGTACAACAGGAGCCTATTACGCAATGCTGTTGTGCGGTATTTGTCAGAAAATGCCAAGGAAGTTATGATATATTGTGAGACACTTCAGGGGATTTCCCACACAATGAATTGTGGGTATACTGTGGATTACACGCGCCGTGTCAATCTCACTAGGCCGTACCTGCAGAAACAAGGAAACAGACAAACAAAATACACCAATAAGATGTGTTTGCTGTGAAGACCTACTGTACCATGAGTAATAAGTCCCAACTGTGGTCTAGAGGGAGGGAAGCCTCTGACTTATACTGATCACACAACTGAACTATAAAATTACAATACAGTACATCCGTCTTGATCAGTCTGGCAAGCGAATGGGGGAAAGCCAATTACTTATGCAAAAACATTTGTAAGTTGGACTTGCCATCGAACAGTGGTGACAAATTGACTTTACCGTTTTAGAAAAATAATGACGGCAATAAATGGGTGAAAATTGCCAATGGGAAGTACGGCTGGCAATATGTAGAGAATTAAAAAATAATGTGGGAGATTTACAGCACATTTTTCATATCTGTTAAAGATGAATTTTGGACATTTTGATGATTTCACTTGAGAAAAGCATCTGTTATGCTCACTGTGGCAATAACGATTCTGGGGGAAAAAAAACACAGGGGAGTAAAACATGGTGAAAGTTAGAAAACGACATCAATCCAGCGTGTTCTGCTAGCGTCGCTCAAGCGTGAACATGGTGTTGACGTCAACATGGGATATGACTGTCTTCTGTTTACTGCACTCAAAATCTTCTGAACAAAAAGTCTGTAATGAATTAAGGAATAAAAATGGTTGTGAGCCTGATATTAGAAAGACATTGGGGTTGGTAAGATGTGGGAGTTTGTGGTTTGACAGGCCAAGATTGCTGTAATCTCCTCCCCTTGATCCGTTCCTCTGCTAATGACACTCAGCTGGCTTTTATTTAGAGAATTTACTGCTTATTTAACCAGCCGGGCTGAAATGTAGAGAATAGCTGGAGGACAATGACAGGGGCATGGTCTACAGACGCTGTTAAACTGCTGGAAGGTAGTTTTGAGTTTCTGGTCTTTATAGTGTCAGTTTAAAAACACAGCCTCTTTTGAATGTCATTTTAAAAAATAAAATCTTTGTCATTAGTTCTGCGCCCAATTCTGCTCATGAAGCTACAGAAGCCAAGGATTCAAAAGAGAGACGATCGACTGATTTAAGTCTAGTCTAGTCAAGTTACTGTGCTAAGAAGAGCTTAGTGGCCAAATCTTCTCACTGAAGGAAAGAAGCTGAGGTATGCTCGAAGTTCTCAAAACATCAAGATCAAGATAGGGGTAACTATAGTGCCATGTGGTCCCTGTCAAAGAGCTTCTGTTTTTCATTAAAAGCTTAATAGAAGCTTAGAACAAACTCTTCAGAAATGCGTGAGGCCAGCTAGGATTTTTCAATAGGAAAAACCACTTAGGTCATAGGAAACTGATGGCTCCAGACCAGTAGAGTGAAGCACTATTATTTTTCACACAAAATTTCAGAAGTCAGTTGATTGCTGGGAAGTTCATCTCTGTTTATCACATGCAGTTAATAGGGATTTCTTAATAGGGGAAAAAATTAATCTGATAATTAATACTATTGTATTCATGGACACTTGACCACAGAGCTGGCTGGTCGGCCCAGCGGTCTCCCTGTCCCCCCTAAAGTCCAACTGGTCGAGAGGCTCCTTCCTTGTACTGTGGGGCCCATGACTACAGTGGACAGGTGCCATGGGTGCAGAAGATGGTTTGTCACATTACCGGGCAGATGGCCTGTAAAATCACAGGCTATTCTTAGAGGTTTTTTTTTTCCTCTCTCTCTCTCGAATGTGAGACAAAGTGGATTTTGCTTCAATTTTATGAAAAAAGCAGGGGGGGGGGGGGAACCCAAACGACATTAATTGGAGTACAAGCTGCCAGCTTTCCAGAGACACCGCGGTGACATAGCGGGGGGGTTAGAGGAAGATGGATGACCCCTGCGCTCCTCTGCGAGCGTGCAAGGTTAATGGCGGCTGACCCCACACCCTCTGGTGGCACCTATGAGGACAGAGGCGTCAGAAGTCCCTCAGCTCGGGCCGGGGGGGTGGTGAGCAGGCAGGAGCCTCACCCCCATTTGCTGAGTATATGCAGGAATGTGACTCAGACCCATAAAGATCCTGCAGTCACCTTTTTCATCTTCCCCCCAGCCCCTCACGACCCTGCCTGCCTCACATCTCCATGTGCTTCACATTATTCCATTCCGATGTTTTCATTTCCGAAAGGGGGGGGGGGGTGCGGATGCATCCAATTAAGGTAATTTACATTTGGATGTTGACTAACAGTCAACTAGGCCAAGAAATGCATCAATTATTTAATATCACCATCACTTTCATGCTTTATGGAGTAAGATATAAAAACACAAACAGAAAAACCATTATTAGCATCGTCATAAAATCACTAAAGCCAAGACAGGCCGTGGGAAAACAGAAATAGTCCTGTAGCCTAATTCGAGAATCTCTGAGGAGAATTTGAACACAGTGAATTATTCTATGTTTCTTTCATAATAATAGCTTTTTAGAGCTGAACTGAAAATACCCTATCTGTGCCGTTGGTGTTTGATCTACAAGGATGGGGCGGGTTAGACACTTATGAAACATCCGTAAGCCGTGTGACTGTGATAACCAGAGTGCATGAGAAGCTGAATGCGGGTTAAGCGTAACGTTAACCGATAAAAGGACGCGTGATGAAGTTAGCACGCGAAAGTCTAACCATCCAGCACCGAGCAAACGGTCTCCTGTCCCAGGATACTGTGCTGCCAATTCGGGGGAAATTAAAATAATTAAATAAAACCATCCATGGATACATTGGCCCTCATGCATATTTTAGGGCTTTAATATTCCTCGACACCATGTTTTTAATTGCCAGGCCTTAGCTGGGGGGACTTAGATTACACACTGCCAATTATCTGCTTGAAACACAAGGAAGGGGCGACTTGTGTTCAGTCACTAATGCATGACATGAAAAGCGGGGAAAGGGAGGGAGCCCTATTCTCAATTAAAAGCGAGAAGCCAAATGGGAAGCGGTGGAAGGTCCACACAGCTCAGCAATTAGCAGCTTCTTCTCCTGGTTCGCTGGACCCTGGAATGGCGTCCCTCTTCTCAGATACGGCTTCCATAACGACCGGCGGATAAACCTCCACCCCAGCATCTTGCTGCCGTGGGCGAGAGGCCGCAGGAGGTCTAAGAACACTGCAGACATGTAAAACGCCTATAAAGAGAGATCTTACAATCACTCAAGGCCAATACATCACCGTGAAATAACAGCCACGGCATTGCAATCTGCTTAAGGGCGTTAATTTGAACAAAAGAAGAATTCACAGATCTCTCTGAAATATTCTGAGCATAACATAACCGGGTATTCAAATTTCTATGATTTAAGGATAATACATAACTTTACACAAGTTATACTTTAGTGTTTATACAGATAAAGCCCATATACTGATATGTAAAATGTTTAAGGTCGTAAAGCCGCTATTTATAGCATAAAGCTAAATCGAATGGTGTTCCTGTTTTGATTTTGTAAATTTTCTTGCATTTGGTGTGAGGTTGAGGATTAACCAGAAGGCCTTCTATTAACCTAAAGATAGCACATAATACTTGGGGCCCTTGAGATGAACAAAAACAACAACAAAAAAACCAGAGGCTAGTGAGTACTGACCCAAACATACCCCAAACTCCAATAAAAGCTGCTGAATGAAAACAGCAGTGAATCCATCCTCTCTCACAAAATTTCCTTCATTATCCCAAAGTCCACCCCGACCTTAATTCCAGCTGGTCTCATTTACCCTTGACAGTCCAATCAGTCTCACCTGAGCCAGCTGGGCTTCATGAATGAAGCATCTCTAGCTAAGGAGGGCCAGTAATTAGTTGTTATGGCTACACTGTCATCAGTTCACCTCCCGCCGGTTCGGTGTACACAACACACACACGCCAGTCTACTTGCCAACTGTCAGCACACAATGGCACTCAGTTTAAAAGGAGCCAACAAACGCTGCGATTCAACTAATGAATCGTCTAGACGCGCTAATCGGTGATGCACCTAGAGTTAACATGTCGAGATTTACCCAGAATGCCTCATGTGGTCATCACGGCAAATGGACATTGTATTAAGTATTACCCTGAGGGATCGCTGCAAGTATTAGGCCCATGATTTTTGCGCACATTAATAAGTGTGAGTGCTGTTTTTGGAACCCTGGGAACATACCGCGGGGAATCGCACTTAGGGAACCGGCGAAAGGTTCCCTCTCATTACATCATAGGCCAGGAAATAGCATTGGAGGTGGGACACCGTGAAGAGCTGACTGAGCCAATGGGGTTATCAGTCCATTTGTGCTCATGCGGGAAACCTGTTGGATCAGCTAGGTTAGATGGTGGAGCATCTACAATCAACATTCATTAGAAAAAGGTAAAATGCTTATTAAACAATCGGCGGTAAGACCCATTTAATACTAAAAACAAAGTTTCATCAAAGTCAACTTAGACACATTTGCAAGTTTCATATTTTTGTACTATGCAATATTTGTTAAATTCACTTTAAGTAATTGCATTCATTTACAGACTAATTAATAAAGTTATTTTTGCACAAATTATTTTTGAGCAATGTGTGGTGCATGAGGATAACGAATTAGGAACGTAAAAGATTTTCTTAATGTAATAAAACAAACTTATCTATAATCATCCGTAACATGAATTATTAGTTTTAATACTTGGGAAGTTTGCTGTATTTGCATAAAAGCAAACAAACATAAATCGTGAAAATGATTATGTTAATGAATGAAGAAGGGATCGTCCAGGGGGCTTGAAGCCCACAAGAACTTCATGACCACTAAAGGTTTTAGTGACCTAGTTAATGGTACACAACACAATTCAAAAACAGCACAATAGTTTAAGAGAAGTCTGGAGTCCGGGACAAATCTGCATTGTGAGTATCACCACGGTAAACCCTACAGGTGGTGACAGGACTGGCTCCACCTGAACATGGGTACCCTGTGCCATCGGGAGCCCCCCCCAATCAACATGTTCATATATGACGTGCAGCAGTTCAGCAGTTTCAGATAAACCCGTTCATGTATATTCTCCAACTTTACTTGACTATGCCATTACACAAATTCAAAGATGCTGAACATAATTCACAGTTTATTGAACAATTGTATTTTGCATCAGCTAGCAAAGCATTACGTTCAAATAAAGTTCAAGCAGTCGTTCAAAAATCCCAGCGTGTGACTGGATTGTCCTGCTGTGGTTTCTTTGCTCCGCCCTGCAAATCACAGACTCAGATCCGAGTTATTTATGTATGTATGTATTTAAGTAAAAAATTACTTCTGCCTATGACACCAGCTGAGTCTCCTTCAAACCAGCTCCCAGGTACGGCGATGGTCCCCGTTCCCCAGCGTTCTGACATTAAAAGCCCTGTTATATCAAAAGAGAATGATGTACCCACAATTCCCCATTTTATATGCCATGCAGACCCTGTCAGCCAGTGACATCGGAATTCACGCCCGTCAAAAGATCCTGATAAAACCATCACAGTTCCTGTATTCAGCATATTTCCAAAATGTCATTTTTTTTTTCAGTTAAGACATAAAAGCAGTGGACATAATATGATGAAAAGATGGAGGCATACTTATGATTTAAAAAAAAAAAAACATCGTTTTAATTATATTCAACTACATAATTTGTTTTACTTCAAAATATATTATATATTAATTCATAATAAACGAACCAAAACTTTCTAATTAAAGTAAATTGAGTTTCTCCGTAATCCGTATTCACTTAGCCTATTGCAGCGTCTCGAGAATTTATTTTACTAATGAACTTATGTGTGTTAAAAATACGTTGTTAAACAGACCTGTGCTGATCTTTTCAGTACAGACTTTAGCTATGCTGTGCCGCTTTGTATCTCCTGTTATTGGCGGCTTTTACGGCAAGTATGTACGGGGCCTTATACACACAGATACATGCACACGTGTGTAACCTTGCACCCGATCCTATTCTCCATCTTAAGCAATTAATACGTTCCCAATGCTCACAATCTTTAAAGCCGCTGCACACTGATACTTGCAAGACGGCAAAGACGAAAAGATGC
The DNA here is from genome assembly GCA_026776725.1 of Gnathonemus echidnorhynchus. Taxonomy (NCBI): domain Eukaryota; kingdom Metazoa; phylum Chordata; class Actinopteri; order Osteoglossiformes; family Mormyridae; genus Gnathonemus; species Gnathonemus echidnorhynchus. The sequence goes on along the minus strand of JAODJU010000035.1, from coordinate 17,708,341 downwards.
CTGTGAAAAAAAAATCCGACTTGGACTTTTTCGGGGGAGGAAAAATTCACGCACATTGAGGTGTTAAAGACCCTGTTTCACTCCAGCATTTTAGCTCATAAACGTCCACATCCCGGTTTGTCACTGTTTGTGCGAGTTATTAAAAGGGGAATAGAGCCCAAAGCTCTGCAGCAATGAGGTGCATGACTACCAACTTTAAACGGTTGGAAAGATGATTTACCAGTAATACAGCAGCACAGTATACTAGGAGGAACAGTACAGTACATGGACTGTGAACGTCGGAGACGCTGGACAGTACAGGCTGGAAAACGTAACACTTTTGTAAACAAGCAAGTCAGTTTTCTTTTTCTATATACGTTCTTTATACGGCAGCAGCTACTTAGGAAACTTGTATGGTCCTCCAGCCCGTAAATGTGAGTATTAGAAGGCAGCAGCGCAGGGACGGCAGGCACCCCGATGGGTAAGGAGCAGCTATTCCTCAGCTGGTTATTACTGAATTAACGCCTTTGCCCACATCCTGGGACGGCCAGTGGGCACATTAAACGCGGGGACACGGCGAATTTTACCGCACACTGGGGCACGGTGCGTATATTTTGTGTATATTTATAGCCGTCAGCCGACTCTTCTAGAACAGCATCACTGTTTGCTTATTGTTGTTACTATTTCCCACAACATACAACCCTTAAAAGAACAAGAAACTCAAATATTTTAGGAATCAGCATCCGACTGTATGCCGTGAGCAAACAGCTGTAACACTGTAACACTTTACGCTGAGCGATCATTAACTACGTTTCATTTGTTTAATTCTTTGCTGATATTAAGTGCCTGAAACGCTGCTCCAGTGATTCCCTTTTTTTTTCAATTCCCATCCACCTTTATTAATTACTTATGCCCAGTGCAATTAAAACAAGTGTTTTGCTTTTATTGCTTAAAACCCCGAAGCGTCTACAGACTAATACTTCGCATTTAATTTTATACAGAGGAGGTCGTCAATTAAACGACTGCACGCCAATTTTGGTCTCCAATTAAACGCGCCGGCCGGTTGGGCGGCATTTACCGCAAACGCACGAAACACTTCTGCGCGTTTCCCGTCGCCCACATCAGCCCGTAAGCCGTCGCCGCAGATCGGCGCCTGGTGTAAAGCGGTAAAGTGCGGAGCGCAGCCCCCGCTGCGGGGCTCTTACCGGAGCAGTTCCACCCTGTGGGGGTCTGGCAGTCGCTCAAGGAGGAAGGAAAGGCGTCAAGTTGCCGCACATGCAAAGTCGCAAGAAACCAAACGGCGAGCAAAAGCCAGCCTGTCGATGTGCTGCTCCACGGTCGCGGACGTCCAGCCTCCGGTAGCCCCGCTGCTGTTGCCCAGGGACCCATTTCAGTTCCGCGGCGCCCCCCGACCACACAAGCGACGCGGGCAGAAACTGCAGACGGGCACCAGCGACTCCGGTCCTTGCGCAAACGGTGGCGGCGACGAGCTCAGCGGCGAGAAAAAAAACATTTTCCGAGCAAGACAGGGTGCCCCATGAAGGACTGTAGTCTGTCGACGTGCCCACCGCTGGTGGGGGCGAAACTGGGGTGTGAAGGGGCGCGGGGATTTGCGAAGGGCTGCCGGTGTCAGTGCAATTGCGCCGGTGGAAACTCAAGTGGGGCGGTCCGCTTTAAGGGAACGGAGCTGACAGGTAGGGTGCTGGGCGACGGAGGAACATAATAATGCAACAACTCGGAAGGTGGTAAAATATATGAAAAACGTCAATACATTCCACAGGGAAGGCGAGCGCAGTTGTAAGATCCAGAAGACAGAAGCTCAGCCGGTAGTTTGAAGCTCCTCGACTGCGTGCGCTGAAGCGCAGCGCTCCGTACCATCTCCGCAAGGTCCAGCAGCTTCTGCCCCCGCTGGATGCGAGCAGCAGGTTTCCAGCCTGGCCGCGATCACGTGGTGCCCGTGCCCGGCATGGGAGGGGGGCGAGGCGGCGCAGTAGGTGCGGAGCGCCGATTGGCGAGAGGGAAACGTATCGGGGACTTTCGAGCTGGCAGCGAGGGTCCAGCTGTTCGACCACTGTGCCTCAGCGCTCTCTGTGAGAATATGGGGTGTCGGGGGGGATGTAGCCTAGCGGGACGGGGTGGGGATGAGATGGAACAGAACAGGATGGAGGGAGGGGGACATCAGGCGCCCTAGAACTGAAACAGGATATTGTAGTTAAAGCCTGCAGAAGTAAGATTGATCTGCCTCAGCCTCGCATATTTCTACAGCTCTGAAATAAAGGTGAATCCTCCCCCAGGCTTCATGACCCGCAGCTGCAGGCTTGCGGCTCTTGTACCGTCCGTAATAAGGGACCTCGAGCTTCTGCATAAGCCGATACGCTGACAGCAGTGGTGGTTTATTCAGTAAGAAAGGGGGTCTTTTACACCAGTGTTAGGGCTGGCCGAGCGTGTTAGGGCGCGTACTGTTTGGATTGATTCAGCAGCCGCCTGACCCGGTTTCACAATTCAATCAATCATCCGGCAGCTCCTGAGAGGCGCATCTCTCCATTTCCCTGCGCCGCTTGGCCCAGGGAGCCTTTTCGGATCACAAAAGCGCTACTATCTATTCGGATTTCGCTTCTTATTCACTTACTGCACGCCTCATATCCGGAGCTACGTACAGTGCACGATGATGAAGTGCAAAAGCCTCCGTTAATCACATTAAGTGGCGGTATGTCGGAGGTGGGCTTCAAATTAAGTTAAAATCCACAAATTAAGTCGTTCTTTTCCCTTACCACAGATTTTGCATATTAGTCCCTCAGCAAGTAACTGGCCAAAGAATTTCACCTCAGTTTCAAGCAAACGATTTCAATGATATAGCGTACTACTGAATTGTTATACGGCAAAAAGTGCGCATTGCCGTGGAGTAGTTTGCAAAATGTTTACCGCGTGACCGTCTGCATTACCCACATTCACTTTGAACACCAAGCGGCGCTGTTGTCAGCCGACCAGGCTTCAGTCGCTGGACCGCATTTGGAAAGGAGGCTGTTTCAATCAGTGGCATATTAGCGATTAATAACACGTAAAAATATTCGGAACTTAAATTTGAAACATTTTCTTGCCATGTAGGTCATTCACTGCGTATCCTTCAAGTAAAATCTGGTAAGTCTTTAATATCATTTAATGAGTGCACTTCGCTCGTTAAATCTGAAGTTGTAAGTAAAATATAAAGTTTATGTGTAGATATGAATTTAAGCACGGGAGGAGAAGAATTTTTCCTGAAATTATGTTTGTGCGTTTAGAAACTCGACTAGGTACTCAGATTTATAC
>JAODJU010000035.1:17684844-17705042 GCA_026776725.1 Gnathonemus echidnorhynchus | reverse complement strand
TAATTGTCCACCACTGGTACCCATTTGGAAATGATAAATAGGAAAAACAAAAATTACTCCTGCGAATCCAGTAATTTAGCATCACATTTCCATAAAAGCATTTCACCTTATCAAATTCAGTTGAATTCATTTTCCAGATTTGGCATCAGGCATGCATTCGAGAGCAAGCCAAACTGTTTTGTTAGAGGGATTGTTAACTCTTTCCATGTGACTCTTTGGAAGCTGAATGCTCAAGGGGCATCACATTTTCATTTCAAACTCATTTCTCGGCGCACAGCAGTCCCTGCTTGCTTTAATCGACTGTTCATAGCCCTCGAAAGAATGAACTAATTCTCCAGTTGTCCTTCTGATGTTAAATTAATCTGTCAATGGCTCATGTGCATGAGGAATGCTGTCAGATAGCTGCTTGCTGAGGCTGGAATGTGCTTTATGTTTGTGTCTGGTGATTCCCTGTGAGAGATGAACACCTTCCGCCACTGTAGTAGCTGTGCCCAAGCATGTCTGGCACAAACATTCGCTGTGTCCTGTCCATCCTTCCTCTGTTACCTCTGTCAATCCAGACTCAGGTTTACAAGGATGCCTCGGTACATAACTTCAGATGAATTATGTACCCACTCAGGTGGAAGTCAGTCAGTCCATGGCTGTGATATAGTTACATGGATTGTGCATCCTCACTAACTGCAGATGCACCCTTAGTGATTTTCTTTTGGACCTGGCACTGTCTGCATCTTTTACTCTTCCTTCTCTCTCTTTCTCTCTGTTCTTGCCTCTCCAACCCCATTTCTATGCAATATTCTCCTTCCTCTCTCCTTCCACTTTTTTTTCCTTTCCAGTCTCACAAGCCAAGATTTTGTCACCCGAATTTAACCAATAGACCCCTAGGCCCCAGGAACACTCAAGAGGAACACCAGTGATAATGACCCTCAAATTATCGAAAGCTTAATCACCACAGACTGAGCCGACAAGCCAGGAGCATCTCTGGGAGATGGAGATGCGTGGATAGTTTGAGATGATTGTGTATTCTTCGTGGATCTCTCCGTACGGTGCAGAGATGCCAGATAAACCCACACTGAGGTGAGGGTGATGGGACATGATGAGACAATCAGCAGGCAATCGCTGGAAAGCTCTATCAAACAGGCAGAACAGGGAAGGATCCAAGGCAGAAGACAGAAGATAGAATGAAATAGTCTGTGTGGTCATGTATATACTACATTGTGGGGACATTTGGACCTTTGACATTTGGGGACAAAAATCTGTTATTTTGACCTTGTTGGGACATTTTTTCCCATCCCCACAAGGAGAAACTCAGTTATATAAAAACTCAATTTAATAAAAAAAAAGTGAATATGGTCAAAAAACTAAGCATGTAAATAGTCTTGTTTTTTGTGTGGTTACTTAGGGTTAAAGTTGTCATTGATGTGATTAGGGTTTTTCCTATAGAAATGAATGAAGGGTCCCCACTAATATATGAATACAAATGTGTGTGTGCATGTTTGTGTGTGTGTGTGTGTGACAGAAAGAGAGAGAGCGAGCAGAGAGGAAGGGCGTGTGTGTGTGTGTGCACGTGTGTGTCCGTGTGTGTGTGTGACAGAGAGAGAGCGAGTAGAGACAGGAAGGGCGTGTGTGTCCGTGTGTGTGTGTCCTTGTGTGTATGTGCGTGCGTGTGTGTTCGTGTGTGTGCGCGCGTGTGTGTGTCCATGTGTGTGTCCTTGTGTGTGTGTGTGTGTGTGCACGCGTGTGTGTCCGTGTGTGTGTGTCCTTGTGTGTGTGTGTGTGTCCGTGTGTGTGTGTGTGTCCGTGTGTGTGTGTGTGTGTGTGTGTCCGTGTGTGTGTTCTCTTCAGGCGCTAGAGATCCGGGGAGGCAGTGTCTGTTATCAGCCTGCTGCTGTCAGCTCCTGAGAGGAGCCTCTTTTTAGAACTACAATCCCCCAACAAGCCAATTAGCAGACAGGAGCAGGGGGTCCCAAGGCTACTTTTGTTCCACTGATGGTTGAGGTTAAAAAAAAAAGAGAGAGAGAGAGAGAAATATTCTCCCTGATGAAAACATTCCTGACTAATGGAATTTGCTCAGGTTGTACTTTCCGCTCTTTTAGGGGGCCGGAGCACCTGAGCGTGGCCTGGGCCTCCACTCTCATCTAATTGTTAGCCCAGCAGGTACCTGTCTGCCTCTGACACTCACATGTGGATTTCCTTCATCACAGACCTTGCAAACACATAGACATAGCTATACATCTTCATCCATCGCACTTGTTTGTCTAAGACGAGCTCTGGGGAAAGCGTGGGGCAAAAACCAGCTAGGCGATGTTTTATAGTGCGGAGGGGATGCTAAGGAAGTTTGGTGCAAACTTGGAAACTCAATGAAAAGAGCCAGGAGGAGAATGGACCCCACAAACCATGACGTCACAGGGCCACTTACACTGTCCTTTCATCTTTGTGATGGTCCCTTGCAAATGCAGGAGGTTAGTTCTACTGTATCATACTAAATACTAAATCTTTGTCAATGTGCGTTTAACCTGGACACCAGCGGTGCAGCAGTCTCCTTGAACTATTAACTATACAAATAATGTGTAATTAATCAACATGCCATAGCCATCCACTATTTCAGGTTAAGCTGAATGTACTGTAATGGAGCCCTGGCATCTTTAAAAGGTGAACATGAGACTTAAATCATCACAGCTATTGTAATGGAGCACCTGCAGATTCCATCTGATTTCATCTGAGGCCTGAGCGATTGTCGCCCGTCAGTTGAAAATGGCTCTCAGCGCTGCAGCCATTTTGGCGAAGAAGGACGTCAATGTTTTTCCATTTTGATAGACGTGCGTGCGTTATGTAAGATGCGCTCACCTAGACAGGACAGTTTGGTGCCCGTGTAGTTGGATCAGTTTAACTGAAGCAGTGAACAGCGGGCCAGCAGAGAGGCCATCAGGCGTGACTCACTCACAGCAATGAACATGTCGATGGTCGGGGAGACCTGGGCACACTCTCTGCTCAAATACAGCCAAGTTGCCGAAGATGAAGAACATTACGTCACTGACGAAGGCTCTACAGATCCATTATTCACCATCAGGTCTTTCCCAGTTCCTGCAATGATGAAACGCTATGAGGTGAACAGTGTAATAATTGGCATGATGAGCAGCATCCACACGTTTATGCTGTTTATATACTGAACTATTTCTCATTCATAATGTGTGAGCTTATCTAGGAACAAAAAAAATTTGAGGGACAATGAAGGCATTCATTTTCAAATCATTAGTTTACATTTTAGTGTGATGCTTTAAACTTCATAATGAACATAGAAGAAAACCAAGTTTAAACCAAAGTAGCCACGTTTTATTGAATTATTAAAAAAAAAAATATATATATTAAAAATGAGGGAAATACTTAATATCACACAATGTTAAACGGATGTGATGAAATGTGTTATAGACTATGTTATATATATGTTATATATTGTTAGATATTACCACTTAATATGCAGTTAGGTGTTTATGATATTTAGTAATAGACATTATTTACTGATGATGTAAAACCGTTCCTATTTTTAAAGGGCATTTCCCCAGAATGTGAAATCTTATGCTGCTGTTCATGTTTACAAGATGTGTAATGTGAGATTTTATACCTCGCAAAATGAGCTGTTTTGTATATCGCTCTCAGGCACGCAGATCTCAGGTGACAGTTTTATTGCCGTTCCCATCTTCCTGTCCTCCAGGCTTCACTTTGCCTCCGCAGAGCGACGAGCTCTTACGGGAAACTGCGGATCAGAAATCCTGAATGGGGATGGTTGCCCTTTTTCTTTCTCGAGTGACATATCAGAGAATGCTGCTGTGATTGACGGGAGATGACGCTGCCACATCTTAAACGGCATGATTTGCACATATTGTATGCTTTGCACTTGCAAAACACAGAAAGTCACTATTTCAGGCTTTATCCATCCATCCATCCATCCATCCATCCATCCATCCATCCATCCATCCAACCTTTTAAAGTCAATTCTGCTGAAATAATTATGTCCAGTTTTGTTTAATTTGTTTGTTATTTTGATAAGAATGGGCACATTCCGCATTTATGGAAAACACTCTCAGAGAGTGTTGCCATAGACACATATGGGGTTTGGGAACCATCCATAGACACCCGGAGAGTCCCTAAGGCTCTACAGCAGGGGTGTTAAACTCAGTGCCAGGAGGAGCTGATGCATTTGAATTCTCAATCTATCCCATTTGCCCACATGAATTGGTCCAGCAAACAGTTAATTATCTGCGACATTGCACACGTTCAGTAAAATACATTATTGTTAATTACCAGGTGTGCAAAAATATCTGAAGATTATTCATTGAGAAAAATGTAAAAAAAAAAACGGAGGTTGCAGCTAATTGAGTGATTAACTTGGGTGGATCATACCTAAGAATCACTACAATGGGCTACAGTCTTTAACAGGTGGCAAATATTTGACTGTTCTTTATGTTTGTGATTAATTATGAGAAAACACTTATTCTTCTCGTCTACAATATTCATCACGACTCATTAAATAAATAAGCTTCTGCCAACTTAATGGCCGTAAGCTGCTCAATAAATAGATAAAAAAAAATATTCTATTGAGCTCAGGCGCCATGAGATCTCTGATTTACTATGCATGAATATATTACACGACAGTGGAAGGATATTCATGGATTTGTAAGTCATACCGAAGGTGAAACCAATTTTTAGGTTTCCAAAAAGGGACTGGCTTATCTGATGCTAATGTAGCCCGTGAGCTCCGTTGAATTGCTCATTATCATTCTGTAATGTGCCAAGCCGGCTGGGCTGTGCGTTGTTGCACGCAGGAAATAGCAAGGCCAGACAAAAGCTTTTATTTATAACCAAAGGCAGGCGAAAAAAGCCAAACAAAAAAGCTTTCAGTGTTGCCAACTAAACAATAAACCAGAGCTGCCCAGCCCAGGTGCATGGAAGCCAGTCCTTCCGATGTTTAAAATCTACATTTAATTCCAGGTTAACAAGAGAAACATCAGGCCAGTTGACTTGGTGGCCAAAAAATCACATCAGTTAATCCATTAATAGATGTAGCCGAGGTTAAATAAGCAAACAAACAAACAAATGAATGAATTAAATGTGTAGATAAACTGCCAAAACACATTCCAGTGTTCGCTGTGTCTATAGTATGCTGGCGTGCCAAAGTTGTAGCGAAAAACATGGACATAAATCCCATGTAGACCTCAGGCCTACAAGCAGATACAAAAATACCTGCATAACATAGGTGGCATCAAAAGCTGCAGGTATGAAAATATACCTCTGTGGGAAGGAGCAGTGAAGACAGGATGCAGTCAGGAATTCAGAGCCGCGGTGCACCCCATCGAGACCAACACTTCTTCTCAAGCATGAAGGATCCTTCACTCTGAAGGCTATGGGGGGCCTTGTCCTACCACACAAAAGCACGACGTCTTTATCTCACTGAACAGGCCAGCTGGATGAGTCAATTAGATGAGCATAGTGACCTTAAGAGAGTAAGTAGGGTTTTAATTGTGGGACAGTGATTCAGGTATATATCATGCTCTAATTAAAATACCATCTGACACCCACAGAGCCCCCCCAGCCTGACACCATAACAGTCCACAGCTACTCGCTGTCTTATAGCTGTCCTTCTCCGTAGCATTGTAATTTTCCATTTAAGTGTTGACTAATTCTTCTCACCTGCGGTACATTAGCCCAACAAGCCCACACTTGGTTATGTCAGCTATGAGGCACCAGATGGGTGTGACATAACTAGTGTCTTGTTTTTCATAGCTCAGATTCTTTCAGCACAATGTCAACATGGCTGCCATGTTTCTGTAACACTTTAACTGCCAGGCCAGCATAGGAAAGTGGGAACTGATGAATGTTTTGACCAACAATGGATTTAGTCCACTTATTTGTTGATTATAGATAATTTAGCTAGATGTTTCGGATTCAGTAGGTCTTGCTTGCCAAATGTGTCGAATGCATTTACATACGTGACAGAAACAGCTTGAAAATTTAATAGAAAGAGCCACTCACGACGGGGCATTTCGCTGGGGCTGCCTGACGTTCCCTATTTTTAGCCGTCGTGTTAAGATGTGTGTCACACGGTCACAGTGCTACACTGGAACTTATAAAACGCTACAGACCTTCTAAAAACAAAATCAGTCGCATTTGGCCGCGTTTTTTTTCCCACAATGCTGTTTTCTTGGACTCAGGAGCCTGCTTGGTGAGTGTGGACTCGCAGACAGCATGTATCTCTTCATAACAAATGGCGGTCTTCCTCACAGTCACCATAGAGGTACTACATTCTGTCCTCTACTGGTAAGTCTTCCTGTAGTCAGGTGATAAAACAGCAGCCTCCATCCAGGGATGTCGGAGAGGCATGGATGTCCTGGCGAATTCAAGGGGCCCAGCACTCGACAGGGGCCTAAAATATGAAAATAAAATCAGACGGAGTCCAAGGTGACATTTTGTCAGGGGGTGTCTAGATACACCCCTGCTCCTATGGTGTACCACACGTACCTCTCTCTGCACTCTTTCCCCTTCTCCCTTGTCCTCCATCATGTTCTCAAGAAGCACAGGGCACTGGGAAGGGATCCCCGAGACGGGGATCAGCCCACAGCAGAGCAAACGTGCAACTTAAAGATGCCAGTCCAAATAAAGCGCATACAGTAACTGAACTGTGCGAGAAAACACATGAATGAAACTTATGTCACTTTTCTGAGTTTTGATGGAACAACAGTATCAACTACAGAGCGATACTCATTGTAGAGCATCCAGATATAGATGTTCTGTCTTTTAAGATGTTCCAGAGCCGAGTACTTTGCAAAGGAGATGGGATCGTATGCAAATCTGTTAACCTGGTACACAAACTGAAATGGATCCAGGATGAGAGGGATGTTAAGTTATGTAGGACGTGACCAGTCTTTTCCAGAATATTCCAAAATGTGCAGTTTTCCCCTGAAGATTTGCACTTCACACTAGTGAACCTGCTAAATGCTATCTTCCCAGCCACAGTGCTGTACTGGTCCTTCAATAATGGATTTTGGTTTTACTCACATGATTTCAAGCAGACGATGCTGTTTTATTCATATGATTCCAAACAAATATTTAAAATGCTTTAAGTCTGTCTTTAATATTTTAAACGCTCTAAATATTGCACGCGCACAAGACTTTCATTCATAATTGTACAGTAATAGAGCACAAAGATGCTGGAGGCTGATAGAGTTGAAGGCTTGGATCGTTAAGGGGTCAGGGAAGGCTTTGCTTCACATAAAGAGGGCAAACCCAGCCATCGTGAAGCCAGTGCTGTTCACTCGGCTCGGAGACAGCTATGTTCCCGGCCAGAGTCGGATTAGAAATCAGGCCGGGACTTTGGGGTCCCCCGTGATAAATTTGGCTGAGCAGGAGGTGGGCCTTCCACGGGATGGGGTGGGGGGGGTTCGCACAATGAATTTTGCTGGCCCACAAACCCGTCAGCCCACCGGAAAAATTCCAGTTGGCCAGTCCAGGCCAGTTCCCAGCTCTCATACAAGGTAAATGATCAGGAAAAGCAAGTCTGAACCGTACGCCTGTGATCATAAGATGAGCTGAAGTTTGCTCATGCGTAAGATTGTTATTTGTATTCATGTAGGTGTTGATCAGCACATTTTATTCATATAAATATGAATTTTTAAGTCACAATTAAACATGTAAACTCACATCAGAAGCTTCCTCTTCCTATAACCAGCTTTATTAGTTGGATGTATGTAAGAGATTTAGTATAATCATAAGGATGTTATTTGTTAGATATGAGGTTCTATGCTGGGTAATTAGATTATCATATTTATTTCTTCAGGGCAAACTAAACCCACAGTACAATATTATGTATCATGGACTGTCTGGCAGACGGTACTGGCTTCCTGTAGCTCACACCAGACCCTGTTTGAGGTTTTAGCTTTACACAGTTGTACAGGTCTTGCATATATGATACCTGGATCCCATAAGACATGTTCATATTAACACCCCCGCTCACCCCCACCAGTCACGCTCTCCTGCTGTCCTTATCACCCCCCCCCCCAGCCGGAACAGCTGTCCTCGTTACACCCCGATCAGCATGCGAGTCTCCTGGGTGACAGTAACCCCCGACGACGGCATTTATGAAACATACAGGTAGTAAAGGCCCCAAACCCAAAGCAACATGCCGAACGGCGATCCCACAAAGGTTAGGGTTCGAGCGTGATGCAGGGCTCTTCCTGACTCCCATGCGACAGCAACAATGCAGCTTCCGGTCACAGTGCACAAACTAGAAGTAAAATTCAGGAAGAGAATCCTATTTAACAGGAAAACAAGCAACATTAATGCACGTCCCATTTAACACATATGGGGAAGAGCACGCTTAAAAGGTGGTCGCCGAAATGCATCACTGGCGAGCTAATGCTAACAGTAGCCATCAGCTGTGAAGATGCTGTGTGCAGTTTCACTCATTTGGCCCTGAGTGAGGGGATTTTTCCTGAGAGAGGGTCATTTGTATCATTTAATTAACATTTTGGTTAAACTGGGGTATGAAATGACAGCATGTTCACTTGTGGACCTGAGAGAGTCTGCAGTTGAACTAATAATGAATTTCATTCATTCATTCATTCATTCATTCATTCATTCATTCATTCATTTGTGTGTTTGTTTATTAACAACAGTAGCAATAATAATGATTACCTTGGTTGGAACCTGTTATGGTATGATGTTATGCTGTCCTTCATGTGTGTGGATTTTGTAACTAAGCTGACCAGAATTTAAATGAGCTCTTCTGCAATTTCCTACATCAAATCCAGGCTTTTTTTTTGTTGTTTTTAAATAATAAACATCAACAACAGGTGAGCTGCAGGGCTGGTGAAAATAATGTGTGAGACCCCTTCTGATCAGTGTGTTGCAGTATCATGACTCTGACTGAGCAGATCATCCTGTCCCACATGCTCTGAGAGTCTCATACTGATTTACTGACAGGCATAAGAGCGAGTCTTTGAAGAGCCTTTGGCTTCATGCTTGGGGTCATTCCCCCATGAAGTGTGGGGGGGGCATTTGTGTATACACACACACACCATTTCTCTTCTTCAATTTAATGTGACTTTGAATTTGAGTTGGAACTGAATGATGTTACAGGATGCAGAGTTTAAATTTCAGTATGAAAATAAGGAAACTGATTATGACTTAAATGCATTAAAGGCAATGGTCACAAGTTATATATAACATTATACAGACAGTAGTTTTCTATATCAGAGGCATATTTGTTACAAAGGCTGTTTCAAGTATAATTAAAATATTCCACACTCCCAGAATTGCAACAACTTAATGAGCGGGATTAATTTTGAGCAGAAAGGAAACAGTAACTGAACGGCTGGTTTTAAAGCAGTGCTTTCATTACTGGTATTTACATTAAAACAGTATGACGTTTCCATAAGAGGAACTGGGTCAGGAGCTTTGTTACCTGGGACTGCCTGGCTGTATGGTCAAAGAGCCGGTACCTGAGTCAGCTCCCATCCTGACCAATGATCCTCCTCACTCTCCTCTGACAAACAGGTGAGGAACAGCTCTCCACCATGTATTTGCTCAAAATATTTGATGATCGCTAAAATAAAAAGCTAAAATGATGAAAGTAGAGAGCATTAACATCATCATAAACGCTCAGAAAAAGACTCGGGGTCTAAGGGGAAACATTCAAGAGGGAAATTAATGTCCTTGGCTTGGTGGGGAGGGGTGGAGTGCTGCTGGTCAGATCCCTGTTCTAAAGGACGTGGGGGAAAGTCTGCCTCTTAGTGGGAAACTAAATTAACTAGCTGGGGCCTCTTAACCAAAGCGCAGTGGCATCATAAGCAGGGCTGCGGGGTATTTAGGGTTGCTTTTCTGTATAGTAGGAATAGTAGGAGCTGCAGGCAATTGCTGTTAAGTGAAGAGAGGTGTCGTGGTGTTAAATATTTAATGCCCCCCTGTGTTTGCTACCCCTGCGCCAAACAACCGTAGTGCTACAATGAAACGCCAAGTCCAACAAACTGAAACACAACCGCGACCACGGCAGAGCAGCGACCACACAACCGCGACCACGGCGGAGCCACGACCACACAACCGCAGCAAGTGGGGCAATATCTGCATAATGCAAACTGTGATTTTTTTTTTTTGATGAAAAGCCAGAGTATTTTCCTTGATTAAAGTGCCATTCCGGAGAATTTTCATGGAACATTCTTCAGCATGCGTGATCTACAGGGCATTTTAAATCCTTTTAGTCATATTTAAAAGCCTAATTAAAAGTCAATGAACAATCTGTTTGTTTTTACATTTGCTAATGCGCAGCATATTTCTGTGCCATGATTGGCTATGAGGTAGGAAAACATGTGACTTTGGGAGGAAAATCTCATAGACACTAGCTATCCTGTACTGACTGGCTGTTCTCCTTGGAGAAAGACTCCAGGACTTGGGCCTATAGCAAATAGTTACCTTGACCAGCTAGACCCACACAGTCAATCACAGGCATTGTGACCCTGTTCAGGGCAAAATCAGATAGCTAATTCTTCTAGCTAGCTAATGATAATTGCTTTTATAACGAGATTTCATGCTAGAACAGGGTGACTTTATGTCATCTTTAATCCGAAAAAAATCACATACGTATAAATAACTTTTCCTTGCTCTAGATTACACACAAATCCATTTTGTAGAACCTGGAGATTAGGCAGGGGTAACCTACGGTTTCCACTCAAATTACACACTAAACCGCTGTGCTTCACTCACAGTAATTTAATCAACAAAAAACTTCCTTACTAAATACTATAATTATGAATGAAAAAAATAGCCACACATTTGTCATAAAATTCAAATGTTTCATTCTCAGCCTACAACCTCTGGACTTTCTGCACAATTTTGATGCCAAGTGAGCAGATACTCTCATTTGTATAATGACATCAAGGGCCATATTAATACATTACTGGGCCTTGCACTAAAAGTCATTCACTGAACTGACAGGACACCATCTAAATTAGCAGATGTAAATGCAGACTTTAATTGGTTCAGCATGGAGTTATGGGGTGCTGGAGAGGAGGAAGAAGGTACACGAGAGCTTAATTGCTGGGTGGTCCAGCAGATAGCATAATCAGCTCACAGTTCCTGGGTTCCCCATTTGAATTTTAAGGACAGGATTATTTACCAGCCTATATCTTTGACTAAATATCTGCTGATGCAGAAACAGACTAATGCCTTTTGATCAATTCCATCGCATATCTCCACAATAATTCCCTGAGCGACTCAAAGAAGCGTAAACTCAGAAGACTTATGGATCCCCGATAACACTATTACATCCGTTTAGATTAAGACCATAATTTAATAATTTGTGGGGTGAAATGTAATTGGCTGCAAAAACTGAAGTGTTGTAAAGTGTAAACAAAATGTTAGGCAGGATATTTAGCCAGGAATTGAACTGCATGTGTGTCACTGCCGAAGAAACCAGGACTGAATAGAGCTTTACAATAGAATAACAAGATGACAGGGAAAACTGAGAAAAGACTGGAAAAACTGGGAATCCAATGGGGAAACAGAGAGGAAGGACTGGGAAAAGATGGGAGAAATGGAAAGTAGACATGCAAAACAGACAGGGCAACAGATAGAGATGAAGATGCTGAAAAAATGTGCCTGTCACAGAGAGGACTGGGACACACTGAATGGGACGGGGGGGTCACACTTCCTTTTTTATGTGAGTCTCTGGTCAGCTGCCTGCATTAGGTGACTTCTTCTGCTGAAGTCAGCTGCAAAAATCTCCTTTTCTGTTCCATCGTCTATAATTTGCCCTCACTTTGAGCACTACACTGAGCACACTGGCTGTGAGAAAAAATCTTTTCTTGGCCTCTCCTTCAACGTCTTTCCTTAGCTGCTCTGTCAGCTGTGTGTCTAACAGGGCAACAGTTGCATGATGTGTGCGTGTGTGTATGACTAGGGTGTTGGTTCTATAGATATGAGACCATATGAAGATGCGCACACACAGATTTGTATAATTTGTAATTATATCTTTGTGGGGACTCTCCATCTGTTTGTATGGGCAAAACTCTAATCCCAACATGACGACCTTAACCCATACCCAGCCATAACCATAAGTAACCAGACAAAATACAAGACTTTTGGCATTTTTAGTTTTTATATTGCAGTCACAGATTTTTATTAGATTGAGCTGCCCCTTGTGGGGGGCAGAAAAATGGTTCCCACAACATCAAAATTACAGTATTTATCACATTGTGGGGACATTTAGTCCTGACAATGCAATATATAACTGACCCCCCCACCACCACCAGCAGCAGCAGACACACACACACACACACATACACACACACACAATAAAGTTTAGTGACATTCACCAAAACATGCCTGTATTTTCTGCCATTGAATGGTTGGGTCATGTACATATTACATTGTGGGGACCAATGTGATAAAAACCTGGTCTCAGTCAGGATCTCCACAGGCTTGGTCTCACTCAGGGCCTCAAGAGACTGAGAGCAGGCCTCTGGTGATCCTGACTGACACCAGGCCTTTGGAGAAACTGGGAAACACCAAACAGGCTTGTGGAGATCCTTACTCAGACCAGACCTGTGAAGATTCTGACTGAGACCAGGCCTGTTGAAATTCTGACTGAGACCAGGCTTGTGGAGATCCTGACTGAGACTACGCCTGAGGGGTTTTTGACTCAGATCTTTCTCCACTAGCTGGCAGTTTTAACCAAGTAGGAGTATCTAAATCTGTGGATGACATTAACGTGACTCAGAGAATGTTTATCCTGCTGTTTAGAAAATACGCTCTGGATAGTTTGAAGGTGATGAATAACTCCTGACAATCATCTAATCCTGCTACACGTGTGGCGCAAAATGTATGACAATCGCTCACTGAGCAGCATGTTTGGATCCAAAAACCTCAATGTAGCTTTTTTACATTGTTATAATTTGTTATAAGTTCAGTTGGTCATACATATATTCACCACAAATGCTGTATCAGAGAAAAACAGTTTCTTCTGATTGATTTTATGCATTTATCTTCTAAGTGCTTATCCAGTAGATGGGTGTGGAAGTCGGAGTCAATCCCATGCAGAAAATGGCGTGAGAGTGATGACAGCAGTCCATTGCAAGCCACACCTCATAGGCGGTCTGTGGTAGCCTTTCTGAAGAACCTGAGCTTCCCTCAAAGAGAGGTGTATAGCCCCCTCAAGCACAAACAAGCAAAACAGGCATGATTTTCCTGCCCATCTCCTGAGGGAAGCCATGTTTAAGGAGATCCGTGCAGCCCAAGCCTGAAGGCTGGGTCCACTTCCAGGTGGCATGTGACTCCTCTCCGGGGGCGTGGCCTGTCCTCAGCGTTCCTAAACAGAGAGCAGATTGTTGTCCTCCACAAAGCCAGATAAAGGGTGCTCTGTGTCTTCTCACTTTCTCTCGCCGTGTCCGTAAGCGAAACTCAGAAGTGCCACGGTGTGTGACGCACACTCCCGCTATTAACACCGACGGCACAAGGAGCAGGAGGACCCGGGGGCAGTCAGGGCCATCGAGAAACGATCAGACCCGGCGGTGTAGACTGCCGCTGTGGTTTTATTGCTAATGAGGCAGCCTTCCAATGTATGGGCCCTGAGGTTTTCAAGGTCCTGCAGGGTTAGTGCACCATTGGCGCAGGAATAAAACTTGCATGCCTTCTTAAGTTAACATGATTTGTGAAAATTGGGGTTATGACTTTACAACTAAAATGCTGAAGAACGTTTCCCATGGACCTCACTGTCTTCTCAAAGAAATGTATAAGTACATTTTGCAGCAAATGTAAAAAAAAATATGGCTCCAAAATGAAGTACCAGTTCTTGTGATGTTTATGGCCAGGCTTGCTATAACTAAACCAAAAATCTTTCTCTGTTCAGCAATTAGCTGAAAATTAAAACCAGTCCTGAGATGGAAATGTTTATTATACCGTTGGCCCAAGTTCTTGCCAAGCTTTGCATTACTCGGTGTTGAAGCACAAAGACAATAATTATTTTCTTCACTAAATCCACTGTTACAGCATATCTTACGTTTACACACTTGCTTGTAATTAAACACCTCAATGAACAGATTAAGTGTTCCCCTTTGGAAATTGCATTACTGTTCACATAATTGAATGCCAAATTTAATTACCCTTCCCGACTAAATGCTGGGTGAATCCAGCCTGGTTGGAAGACTACAAGGTCAGTGACTTGGAGACAACAGACTTACATGACTTCTGAACTCTGAACAACCACCCTTGTTGGTACAAACTGCCATTACTGTGCTCACTGGTTCTTCCCTTCTTTTGCACAGTGTGAAATGCTTCATTACTCTGTATTGTGTAAAACTTTTGAAATACAATGGTACCTCAGTTCTCGAACTCATTAGATCTCAAATTTCTTAAAAGTTGAACCATCCAGTTAGGAAAAAAAATTACCTAGAGAAACAGAAACAGCTGATCACACGGGGATTCCACACAGGGTTAACGAGGGGGCGTGGCACACGAAAGGAGCGAACGATCGGGGCAGGACACATTCTTTTTTTTATCTTGTTGTTTGGGTATATTTATTTTCTTACTTTACAAATTACTGTTTTGATGAATGTGCTTAGATGTGTTTAGTACAGTATATGCTCTTGTTTTATCCAGTTCATTTTGTGTTTAAATGCTTAAAAAAGAAAAAAAAAACATATTTAGGTATAACCAATTAATTGGTTTTCCATTATTTCTTATGGGGAAAATTTGATCACAACTTGAATTTTTTTAGGATTCGATCCGGAGTTCTGAACGGATTAAATTTGAGTTCTGAGGCACCACTGTAGTTTGTTCTTTCGTAGTAAAACACCAAATATTGCATAGTATTCAAACATCGAATGCTCGGGATAAGGAATAAGCAGAGTACTGGGTAGTACACGAAACATTCTGCAGCACAGAGACACTGAATGTACTGTAATATAGAAACATCAGGCATTCCTTAGCACAGAAATACTGAATACACTGCAGTATGGAAACAGTAATCATTCTATATGGAGTACACTGTATAGTAAACAATAAGCATTGAGTAATATAGAAATATTGAGTCTGCCTTGACATGAAACCACTAAGCTTCATGTAGTACAGAGACATTCCGAAAGACTGGAGTTCCATGTAGTACAGAGACATTCCGAAAGACTTCAGTGTCTCTGCCCCAGTGGCCTAATGGATAAGGCATTGGCTTCCTAAGCCAGGGATTGTGGGTTCAAGTCCCATCTGGGGTGGTTTGTTTAATAAATTTACAGAATGCACTGCAGTTTTAAAACATAAGTCAGTGTACAG
The DNA here is from genome assembly GCA_026776725.1 of Gnathonemus echidnorhynchus. Lineage (NCBI taxonomy): Eukaryota > Metazoa > Chordata > Actinopteri > Osteoglossiformes > Mormyridae > Gnathonemus > Gnathonemus echidnorhynchus. The sequence goes on along the minus strand of JAODJU010000035.1, from coordinate 17,689,736 downwards.
TGTGCAAAGGTTGATTACACTATAAAGATACAAATAAAATGAGTATCCTGCAGCCTGAAAACGCTAAGCCTTGTTTGGTACAGATAAACTGAGTATACTGTAGTCAGGAAACACAAAGCATTCAGTAATACAGAAAGAATGAGTCTCCGTTGACATAGAACCACTAAGTTTCATGTAGTACAGAGACATTCCGAAAGACTGCAGTGTCTCTGCACTTGCATGTAGTACAGAGACATTTCAAAAGACTCCTCTATCTCTGCCCCTGTGGCCTAATGGAAAGGCATTGGCCTCATCAACCACGGAGTGTGGGTTCAAGTCCCACTTGGGGCGGCTTGTTTAATCAATTTAATGAATGCACTGCAGTTTTAAAACATATGTCAGTGTACAGTGCACTAAAGTTGATTATAGTATGAAGTCTCCATTGACATAGAACCACAAAGTTTCATGTAGTACAGAGACATTCCAAAAGACTCCCCTGTCTCTGCCCCAGTGGCCTAATGGGTAAGGCATTGGCCTCCTAAGCCAGGGATTGTGGGTTCAAGTCCCATCTGGGGTGGCTAGTTTAATGAATTTGCAGAATGCACTGCAGTTTTAAAACAAAAGTCAGTGTACAGTGTGCAAAGGTTGATTACACTACAAAGATACAAATAAAATGAGAATCCTGCAGCCTGAAAACGCTAAGTGTTGTTTAGTACAGATAAACTGAGTATAATGTAGTTAGGAAACACTAAGCATTGAGTAATACAGAAAGAATGAGTCTCCGTTGACGTAGAACCAATAAGTTTCATGTAGTACAGAGACATTCCGAAAGACTGCAGTGTCTCTGCACTTTCATGTAGTACAGAGACATTTCAAAAGACTCCTCTATCTCTGCACCAGTGGCCTAATGGATAAGGCATTGAACTCCTAAGCCAAGGATTGTGGGTTCAAGTCCCATCTGGGGTGGCTTGTTTAATCAATTTACTGAATGCACTGCAGTTTTAAAACATATGTCAGTGTACAGTGCACAAAAGTTAATTACACTATAAAGATACAAATAAAATGAGTATCCTGCAGCCTGCAAACACTAAGCGTTGTTTAGTACAGATAAACTGAGTATACTGTAGTTAGGAAACACTAAGCATTGAGTAATACAGAAAGAATGAGTCTCTGTTGTGAGAGAACGACTAAGTTTCATGTAGTACAGAGACATTCCAAAAAACTGCAGTGTTTCTGCCCCAGTGGCCTAATGGATAAGGCATTGGCCTCCTAAGCCAAGGATTGTGGGTTCAAGTCCCATCTGGGGTGGTTTGTTTCGTGTAATGAAATTCCTTAATGCCCGGCATTTTTAAAACATGTATCATTGTACAGTACAGGAATATTGATTACACTATAGTAGGACTCACCAACATGGTGCCAGATGAGTCGCCCACGGACTTTTTTTAAAAATAGCACAACTCACAAGTGAGCTGCCTATAAAATTTTATTTTATCCTGTTGTTATTCTTTACTCACATTTGCATTTATATAAATTTGAAAATGACAATATCTAAAAAAAGCATTTAAAACATGTTTATTATACATGAAGTTTAGATTCAGTTTAGGAGGACGTTTCAAACTGGTAGCCCTTTGTATAACTCAGTAGCTGTGAAGTAGCTCTCAGTTTCAAAAAGGTTGGTGACCTCTGCACTATAGAAATACTAAGCATTCTGCAGTTCGAGGAAAACAAGTAGCCTAACAACGCTAAGCTTCAAGTAGTACAGAGATATTTCACAGTTGCTGTCTGTCACAGTCCTGGTTGCCTTATAGCTCAGGCATTGGCTTTCAAAGCCAGGCAGGATAGGTTCAAGTCCCATCTGCTGTAGTTTATTTAATGAATTTCTTTGGTACTGTACCATTAAACCAGTAAGGGCCTCATTATATTTATTAGGTATGTTAATTTAGGGCTGCACCTAAACTTCGTTGGATGGTAGATCTCCTGGAGTCAGGTTGGCCAGCCCTGTTTTATTGCACATGTACAAGGACAATAAAGCAGCGATGGAAATTTCAGCTCTAAGTAAAAATCCAGACTGTTATTTTGTTTCAACCAGCCAGTTGAGTATAAAGCATCACAGTCCCAGAGTACTTATCTGGTTGGTTAAAACAATATCTTTGTCTGGGTCTTTACTTTCTGGACAAGAAATGTCCAACTGTGCAATAAAGATATTTCATATTGTAGTATGGAATCACCAGTCATTCATTACTACAATTATACTGACATTTCTGTAGTAAAGGACACATGCGCTGACAGTGCCATCTGATCTGAATTTCTCACATACCATTTAAAGTGCTCTAGTCTGACGTTTAAAGAAGTCCAGTGCTCTTTAACCCAGTTTCATAGATTCTCCATTTTCCCCATAATAATTATTAGCTTTTTTGTTCCCGCAGAGTGCTCCACGCCCAGCATTACTGCTCAAGTTTGCTAGTGGATCGACTCTTTTTAATTAATACCCTCCTATACAATCTCAAGGCATTCTCAATGGAGTTATGCTTCACTGACACAGCTCTGCTATGGCTTCGTTTTTCCTGCTCAGGTGGCAGCTGCCAGCAGTCCCTTTCCTAGATATGCAGTTTGGGAAACAGAAGAACAGAAGGACCGTGGCAAGTGGCCATAACACCTTCGAGACCTCCGCTGCTTCTGAACCTCAGTACTCCCTCTGTATAAATGAAATCCCATCTCTGAGCTATCGCATGTTCCTGCCTTAGCGACGACCGTTTACACTCTCTTAGCAACCTTTGTTTAGGCCCGTGTGTGTTACTCAGGTTGTATGGGCCACGTGCTATCTTTGGTGTCACGATGGCCCCATTGTTGCCAAGAAGCCTCAAGACACTCTGTTGGACAAGCTGGCGGCCACCACACTGACAGAGGAGCAGAACACACCAAAATACAACATAGCATCTTGGCACTCTTCACATTCCATATAAGTATGAGAATGTAAATATCGTGTCTTTGTCGGTTATCAGAAGCCTCAGTATCTAAAGATACTAGCAAGTACCTTGGTGTCAAGGGTCTGGAGTGGAGACAGCAGAAGATCAGGGAGAGGACTGCATATAATATTTTTCCTTTTGCCCGTTGCATGGAAGTTCAGTTTTCCTATTAAAAACTCTGGAATACTAAAAATAGTAGCAATATCTGCTACCTTTGTGCAAAAGTGAGGGTTGACTGTACAATGTACAATGAAATGTGTTGGCTTTGCATTTAAGCATAGCTCAAGAGGACTATGGAGGTGGAAAAAATGGGGAAAACACCACTGAGAAGGCGATGACACATCAAAGATTTGAAACATACCTCGGTGAGTTAATGTCAAGGCAGAACCATAGCCTAATTGGATTGGCAGTGTAAACAACTGGCTCCAGATTGCTGCCATTTGCACAGAAGGTTAGAACTCAATCGAACACAGACGGCTGTGAGCGTTTTTGGATAAATATTTAGCAACACAATGCCAAAAAGTGACAGAAGAGCTCACAAATATAACATGCTAATTTCCTGTTTAAGCCTAGCATAGCTGATAGCAAAAACTACACATGACTTAAAGTAGAACACATGGGCAAACACACTACTGTCACGTCAGAACGTCTGGGAGTGACGATACAACACACAAGTGAACATGGTACTGTTATGGCATTATGTCTGGGGGTAATGGTACAACACGTGGGCAAACATGCTACTGTTATAGCATCACGTCCGCAAGTGACAGTACAGCGTGTGGGTGAACTTCGTGCTGTTACTGCATGATGTCTGGGAGAGATGGTACAGCATGTGGGCAAACACACTACAGTTACTGCGTCATGTCTTGAAGCGATGATACAACGCATTGGTAAACACACTACGGTCACCGCGTCACGTCTAGGAGGGATGACACACCGTGGCCATGTGGCCAGCTGAACACGGTGTACCACTTCCCAAAAATAAGTATTACAGTGCTGTACAGGATTGCAGAACATACATGATCTCTAAGCTAAATAGAGTTAAGAGTGGTGAAAGCAGTGATTAAATTATAGACGATTAGCAGCCATGTTGTTTTCAGCAAGCATTAGCTTTAAATTTTGTTTGTTGTAATATTTATGTATTAATTAATCATGAAATTAGGATGATTCTGCTTTAACTATAAAGCCAGGTGAGATATAAGAACATTAAAGTTTGACAGCATCAGTGTCATCAAAGGTTTAAAGCTATTCTTGGCCTAGTTTGGGCTCATGATTAAACCCAGAACAGAACTTGACGGTGCCCCTTGAGAGAAGAGCAGAGGCTCCAGGGCACCAGAGACCTGCCTGGTGTTGCCTGTCATTCCCACCCTGCGCTGCCAGGGTCGGGTTTGGGCCACCAAGCCGTCGGCAACGTCGCACAGTGGCATTGATGGCTTTGGCACAGATGGGAGCTGGACAGCTTCTTTGGAACGGGGAGTCTGATGGGGAACGAGGGGCTTCTTCACATAACCACAGAAATTGCTGCTCGGGGGTGAGAAGAAACTGTGATTAAAGGCAAAGAAAGTGACAGATTAGGGTTTATAGACATTAAAACCAGAGTGTGGTTTTATTTTGCATCTTTTATGATTTTGTTTGCCTTTTAAACTTTAAACAAGAAACAGAAATGACAAGGACAAAAACAGTAAAAAGGAAAACCAAACTAAAACAAGAAACTGGACATTTCTCAGAGCCTAGGATCACTTCTTCAGTCTAAGTCCTACTGTACCAGCCTTTCCTTATCTCGTATTTGGGTTCTTGTACTGAAACTGAACCCCCAGTCACAGTCAGGGTTATGAGCTCAGTGCCTACAGATAAGCAGGTCCCTACCGAAATACAGTAAAACCGGTCTAAGTCGACACTCGCGGGACCAGCTTAAAAGTGACGACTTAGAGAATTGACGAGATACAC
>JAODJU010000035.1:17667444-17677623 GCA_026776725.1 Gnathonemus echidnorhynchus | reverse complement strand
CGGAGGGGGTGCCACTGTCATGATCCAATGCACGTTTCCATGACGACCTGGAACTCAACAAAGCGGCATAAAGACTCGGCAAAGGTCCACACGCCTCGCATGCTCCACCAACAGAATGTCAGCTGGCGCTAATTTTACTATAAAACTTTAAATCTGTTCTGCATTTGAAGAAGAGAGATTAACTGAAGTGTTATTTTTAAAACAAAACATAGTGCTGCAAGAAAAACAACAATTAAAAATAAACACCACTGCTGGCAAACGGTTAATTCTTTTGTCTCACCAGGTGATGCCAGTCATGAACTCCTTGGAAAGAGTTAACTATGTTTATTGTTCATTACGGTCAAAGTCCAAAGATGTTAAACCTGCTCAAATTTGTGCATTTCAGGTCTGAAATATGTGCAACAAAATGTGGTGAAAGATGTTGAAAATCTACGCCTGCAACACATCGCAGATTGGAAAACAAAGCCTGTTATATCGATCTGCTTCAGACCTTGTGGAGGTGACCCTTTACCACCAAGACCTTAACAGTAGCTAATGTATGATGGTTCAGGAAAGACTATGCATCGTGCTCCTTCTTTGACATTGAATAACCAATAGCTGAAATGAAGACAGACAAACCTATACATGCCCTGAGAAAGCTAGAAGACAAACTGAATAGAAACTGAATTCTAGTGGAGGCAGGTCTGTGTTTAAAGGTGGCTGGAAAGTGAATTGCAAACAAATGAAAATGGAATGCAAATGCAAAACAGTGCAGACTGAGCCTGGATATTACAGGTTATTCCTGCTGAAATACCCCCACCTGCTGAAGAAGAGAAATGGGGAGGTGTTCAACTATCACAGGAGCTGTCTGAGATCAAAGCCCCTGCGGTAATGTGCGTTTGTGCCTGAGGGGTGGGCAGTTAGCAAGTCAGGAGTTTGTTGTCGGATTTAAGATGTTCAAAAGATAGTTCTCTAGAGACACTGGATATCCAAGTTCTTGTGGTAGAACTACAGAGCTCGTGTCCAACTGGAGATGAGGTGCTGAAAGATACCGGTTATGCTCGACAAGTTCCCTCTAGGGATGTTCTTTCTCAAAGGCATGAAAAGTGCAGGCCAGTTTTACAGAACATATTGAAGATACAACTATACTTCACTGTTAAATTAAAATCAAAGTCTTGCCCACTGCACTGTGCTAGTTCAAGAGCATCTGAGACAATTTCCTTTCTAGGTTTGTTGGGCAAAAACACCTGTCTGCATATGAGCCACCTGGGTGCACGTGCTTTTCTGGGTTATTAGAACACAGTCTGTCTCATTTTTCTGGTTCATCTGAGTATAAGAAGTCATTCACTGGCAGAGCTGGCGCATTGTTGTTCCTCACTGGTGGACCTGGAGCATTGCCAGATCATCACTGGTGGACCTAGGGCATTACTGATTCTTTATTGGTGGAGCTGGTTCACTATTTGATCATCATTGCTGGAGCACTGGCGTTTTCCCACTGATTCAATTTCACTACTTGGTTGGTGACATAACATGGAGCCTGCTCCATGCAGATCCAGTCTCATGGCTTCAGAGACTCCAAGAATTCTGTTACAGAGACTTCCAGCCTCACCTTTTCATTAACAGGAGAACGTGTACAAGGTCTCACACGATTTCTCACACACGGTACCATGAAGGCAATTAGGCCCCATGTTCAGAGACTCTGCTGCGGCAGAAGGGCTTTGATTAGCTCGGTGTCTGCAGGGTTTGAAGGGCCCTGAGCAATCGCTGGAGCCACAAGGGAGAACAGCGAGCAGGACAGCAGGCCATCGAGCGCTCAGACGGCTACCCGCCCAGCGTCATCTCACCTAGACACCTCCTCTCTCATGCAGGCAGCATGTTGGTGGCCATTTTAATTATTCATTTTGTTACCAGGTGACCTTACCCACAGTGAGACACTCTGGGCTGAAAGGAAGATATCGCTCAGCTGAGACCATACAAGGACATACAATGAGTCACCAGAAAGGATGAAGTCAATACTATTTCCTACAAGAAATAAAATATCAAGTAGCCAAGAACAAAATACAATGCAAACAGATATGCTTGTAATATGCTGCATTGTGAATAGAGAATACAGGGTATAGACGATACCACACGATCGTAGTGCTCAAATTAATCTGGTTTTAGAGCTAGGGGGCTACATAATAACTAAGGAGAGAGCTTCATTCACGCAAGCAAGGCAGTGAGTCTTGGGTGTGCTCTGTCGTGGATGGATTCAACAATGCTTACACACCGGGCATGGCCTCAGGACTGAGGCTTAGATAAGAATGATAGAGGTAATCGCTTTATGTTTGCTGTATTGATGTGGCTAATTTCTTTTTAGGACTTTTGGCAAAGTGAATTGAATCAATGAATGCATGAGCCTGAATTTCCATCCACAGCGCCCCCTGCCTGGAGGGCTGTGCAGCCCATACTGCATGCGCCGTTATTGAAGATGCATAGATGCAAGCAAAGAGGGATATTGGTCTGACTTCCTATGACTCTGATCTGTTAACTGATTAAACACATACTGATGCACTAACCACTCTGTAATTTCCTGCACTGATCTCACTTCTGCCACACCCACTAATAATCATGCTTATGGTGCCCTAGCAACTGCGTAAGCTTGTATTTAGTGTACTGTGATAATGACAGTTCTGAACGGGTCCTCCAGCTGGTTGCCAGATACTCAAAATGCACTGCTGAGCTGCAACACTTTCATGGGTCATGTGATCTGGGTCATTCCTTTGGTGGTCTGCCTCCTTCCCGGGAGCCGGCAGCAGAAAGTCACTGTCTAAGTCTGAAATGTGTCGACCATTTTAATTTCAGGTTTACGTAAGTGGTTTGCATTTCAAACTACTGCCAGTGCTGGCAGAGTTACTGTAATTTCCTCCCCAGGTGTGTGTTCTGGAGTCCCTGTTTCCCAAACTTTCTTGTACTCGACATTAAGGGACCCCCACACAGCCGCCTGCCTGTCAATAATGTCATTAACTGGGACCCAGAGATGAAAAATCAGGGGACATAAATGTCTCTGTGTCCATGTCTGCTGAAGCGGGGTAATAGATTTCTTTAAGCATACAAAGATGAGAAATCAGATGACATAAATGAGAAAGAAACAGCGATTTATCTTCACGGCCTGTTGTAAATTAGCCGTGAATCATTTTTCATTCTATTTCTGGAGATAGATATTTATTGATCGATGCTGAGATGAAATAAAAGAAACTGGGCCTCTGTAAAGGGAGGAGTGACTCTTGTTCTCCAAGCGGGGTCCGGTAATTTGATTTCAAATGGCTTCTACTCAATCTAGTTACCATGGCTGGGGCTGTCCTCGCTGATTCACTGCACCTAGGAGATGTGCTTTGAAAGATAAGTACGTGCACCCAGCAAGTGTGCCGTGGACGGACACCTCCCGCAAAGCGCTCGCCGACTTTACACTTCCGCTCCAGTGGAATTTTTAGGGCAGATTTGCAAAGGGTCTTTCAACAAGCGGGAAACATGCAAGCCCCCAGCCGAGCCGCTATAGGTCATGATGCTGCGACGTTAAGAGGTGCAGCGTAGCAAAAGGAAAGGTGGCAGACTTCAAGCATCCACACTGATTACAGTAAATGTCCTGACTGGCGATAGCAAAGGCTCTTTCATCCCTCTCTTTTATGAATGAGCGTGCCCTAGCATGGCCCCAGAGTGTTCATAGATTGCTCGACACCAGATCCAATGGTTCTGTTGAAGCAATCATGAAGTGTTTCTACGTCAACCCAATATTAATTAAAGTGCAACACAAGAGCGTGGTCCTTGTGCACCAGAGGTGGTGACCTAGATCTGGCCATGAAAGGCAACAAACACGCTGACCAACCAAAGCTGGCTTGCTGCTGCTTTGACTGAAGGGGTCTCCATGCTCACTGATTCACATGCATCCACAAGCATCCCTGGAGATGCTCTCCACGGCATTTTAAGTGGATCACCAAGAGTTCGCTTCGCTTGATCCAAAGATGTTTGGCATGTGGTTGTCAAGCGCCTGATGTGACTAACAGGTTTGTTGTTGCCCTGTTGATGGTTTAGGGCAAACGCTAATATCAGAGTAACAGTGCCGTATGACTATGATTCCATTTCTCCCACATTCTCTTTTCCTCCCACTTTGTCAGGAAGTGGTTGACAGTTGATGTGTTCTCCTCTGATTCATGTCCCTGTGAGTGGCCCCCCTCTTGTTTTGTGCTCGGGAAAACTTTGGCACCACGCAAAAGCTGCGCACTAATTGGAGGAGCCAGGCGATGCCCCCCGCGGGCACTAAGGCGTCGGCAGGAAGACGGCGGTCAGGAAAGCGACTTTTGCAGCAGCCGGTGGAGAAACTTGCCTGATTTTAACGCCGTGATCCGGGCAGCTCCCATTTGTTTTGCCACTCAGGGGGGGGGCTCATACTTACAATTAGTGATTGAATGCTTGTGTAATGCCTGGTGTAAGGCATGAGTGTTTTAGGCAAATGACCAAAGCTAAATGAATGTTGCAGATGAATGTAAATGAAGACATAACAGACATACGCTGATCCACTCTGCTTTGCGTCTGTGTGTTGGGCTTGTGGTGATCCAGCAGCCGGGTGGGGACCTGAACATGAAACACGAGTTAAGAACAGTGGAATTCCAAACTAGCATTACCACAGACAAAGATTATTTCAGACCAGTTTAAAAAACAATCAAAAAATGGTTAACGCTTTCTATGAAGGCATTGTCTATAAGAATCTATGACCACATTCATAGCATATTATAATGCATTCATAAAGCATTATAAACACGGCTATGCAATTTATGAAAAGGCATAACACATTACAGCCATGTTTATTATGCATTATGGCTGCCTTATGAAGCTCTCATCTGTAATGCACTATATTTACTTTTATAATGCAGTACAAAGCATCATTAATGCTTATATTGACCATTATAATGCCTTATGAAGGCATCTATAGTCTATTGTAGGTGAGAGCAAAGTATTACCAAAAAAGAATGTAAACATAATCCCAAATCATCATGGATCATGTGAGCACAGACTGGGAACATCACAGAAAAGCATACATCACAGCAAGCAACGACACTGACAATGGGACCAAGACCAGCACAAACATTCATCAGTTCAGGCCCCATCATTAGAGAAGAGAATCAAAACAGACTAACATGGTGACAGCGCAGCACTCAGGCACGGCAGAAGCAGCTGGATGTGGATTAAAGTCAGGACCCCTCCTGGACCACATCTCCTGCTGTCCACTGCAGCAAAGCAGGCCACAGATTCTCTTGTTACATGGAAAAATCCATCATCTGGTCTCTAGTGCACTCATGTGCTACCAGTCGGCTGTGAGGCTCAACTGTGCTTTTCTTTAAATACTGGGGGGGGGGGTGATTCAGCCGGTTAATCATCACAGATAACACATTTGCAAGCACAAAATTGTCTCAACTGAGCAAATATAAATTTTAAGTAATTATGTCAAAATGTGTTACGCAGGATGAATTATTCTTTACATCTGTTACACCTAATCTAAGTCTGTTTTAGCAGGATGAGATCGACTGTTGAATCAGTCAATCAAATTTTATTCAATGTAGCAGTTTTTCATTAAACGTCGTACAACATAAATGTTTTCAGGAGGAAAAAAAAAATATAGGGCAAAATATAAATTATTTCCTGACCACTCGAAAAAAAAATGCTCTGGGTGAATGAAAGTCGTACATGTAGAGTTCGCAGATCAGATACACCGCGGTAAATTACATCTGACAGTCCCATTGTGGCTGAGGGTGGTACAGGGTTGGTAATTACAGAGGGATAATGCAGGTCGCTTATGGCGGCACTGAGGGGCCGCGTTGGGCTGGAGTGCCTGAACATTTCTATTGATATTACTGCAAGTCAGATGTCTATAGATGGTTTGTGGGCTAAACAAGAATGGCCATGAAGGGGAGATTAAGTAAAAAACAAAGATTAGTTTAATGAATTTAACAATAATTTGTGGCACCATACAGATTATCTAAACACACTTCGGCAAATTAAGGTAGGTACGCCCCCCCCCCCTCCCCCAAACAGGGGCAAGAAGAACACCCTCCAAAAGCCTGGTGACACCCTTAACATCTTTTTTCCATTTAAGGTGTATTCCACTTTAAGGAACAGGTTACAAAGGAAGTAGTTTGCTTCCACTCTGTCTTCGCCTTTTATTTGCTCTGGTCTGCTCCTCTACATGTGTAGTTTGTGTCTTTCCCATAGTCAGGTTTCTGTTTACCTCATTAACATCATCTTCACCATCATCACTTTGGACTAAAACACGTTTATTGAGAACATACTGGGTTGCATCTTTCCAGGAGCCCTTGAATTGGCATCGTTTGGATTTGAGGATATTTCTCAGGATCGCTTCTTTGGTTTGTAATTCTGTGCATATTCTTGTCATTGTACCTGCTAGCATTTGGATAATGGGCCTTTTTCCGTACACCAAGGGACATTTATGTTGTTGTGACATGTGTTGTGCTAGATTGTATATATATTGTGACCCACTTTAGACTTTAAATTTTAGTTTTATTACTGCATTTCATAGGATTAATACAATTCAAAGTGAGAAGCTGTAGGGGTAGTAAGTTTTCTTCTTAAACAACACCTGTAAGTAAGGGAGATTTTTATTTAAAGCAAAAAACATTAAAGATGTCTTTGAGTAGTATCCCTCTTAATCTTCTTGTAAGCATTCTGTGCATAAATAGTGTTGAAGTAGCGAGATAGAGACACCGAAGGCACAGAGGTATAATGAAATTTGAGGCTGTATATGACTATGACTGAATCCTGACATGCTCAGCAACAAATCACAGTAAGGCAGAGCTAATGGGAGGATCAAATATGATGTTAGGGTGACAGCTCAGGCTGCTTTTTTGACAAACAGCTCTGTAGTCAACATTTGTCCTCTACTCAGTGCCCTTAACTATTACCGAACAGCTAAAAGATTGAATATGAAAGATGAAGTATGTCGATCTTCACTGTGTGTGCAACAGCTATAAACAAGCTGCTACAATATCCCATTAAATGGGGATTTCTTATGCGCTAAATACATTCTTAAAATAGAAAGGAATGCAGTGAAATAGGAGGAGTTTCTTTTTTAGCAGACTTTTGTTTCCATGAAAGGAGTTGTAAAAATCATTTTGGGAAATGCTGCCAAATTTATCAATCTGCAGACTGCTCTATAGCTAACCGCAGAATACCAGAAACAGGAACGTGCCTGTTCACAGAGGCTTGAGTGCTTTCTTAGGGTCTGCAGCATAAAACATGATCCTTAAATCTGAAAATACAGAAATGGCCCCACAATCTGAGGAGGCAAGATTAGCAGTGAAATGGCTGAAGCAAGACTGACACGTAAAGACATTTCTGTGCTGGAGGATGACAGACAGTTGATGTACAATCTTTCCTAAGAATGGAAATGCTGAGATAGCCTATAGTTAGAAAGAAAATTGGAATTCAGATTAGGTTCATTTTGCAGAAGGTTGATTACCATAATCTTGCCAGATTTGGAATCTATTTGAATTTATATATCTATGGTTTATCAGTTTTAGGATGAATCCCCTTAGTTGTTTTAGGACTAATAAACAAGTGGATAATTTAAATTTATAATTAGTGAAGTTAATTCACTCAATATAGAGTTTGTAATATATGTCTTGCAGCAACATCAGCAGTAGGTACAACACTGAGATGTTTATTGTGACCGCCCAGAGACATGAATTGAATGTAATCTCTGCCCAGGAAATGAATGAACTCAATACAATTATGTGTTAAGTAACATATCCAGTAAGTTTCGCTGGCTGTCAGTTTGGCAGTTTTATATATAAGAAATCAAGACCTATTTCAATCATATTTGAGAAGTTCAACAGTAAAAATATTTTAGAAATGTTACTTGGTGATCTTTGTGAGAGTTATGAAACACCTTAAAATGTGTCTTTTTTGTGTTCTAATGGGGTAGAAGCCAACACCCTACTGTGATCATTACAGTTGTTTACTCATCTTCCATGAACATGTACGCAGCAAGGCTGGAGCCTGTCCAGGGCATCACATGCTGAGTATTCCAGGGTGCACACTGTACCTAAACCACATGCATTTGCAGTACTAGGAGGAACTAGGCTATGCATTCTGCTCCAGTACTAAGTACTGAGTACTGAGTACTGTTCCTACTATGTTGCCAGTCAGCTGTGATTGGTGAGACATCATTCAAAGACGCTGGGGTCATATCTATAAAACTTGTGACAAGAGTGCAATTTTAAAAACAAGAATATGGTCAGACAGAGCAATGGTATTCTGGTGGACAGGCACATCATGAAACTATGAAAGTTAAGATGTACTTGTACTGTTGAGCTTAGTGTAGGACTATTTTGTTCCAGAACCTTGTGAAAGCAGCCTTAGGAGTATCACTTTCAGTCTGCAGATAAACATTAAATACTCCCATTAATATAATCACTACCCGGTTCCACCCAGCTGGCCCCGTTTATCTCTGACGAGGTAATCGTCCAATTGTACCAGCTGGCTTTCATAAACTGTGATGTCTGTAAGATCTGGGGTGGCATTGGTAAGATGAGACCGTCCAAACGCAGCCCCGTGCCACGGCTGTGCTTCCTGGGAACTCACACATGCCGTGCGAGATGGAGGCTGGATGGAGCCCCTCAGAAAACCAGTCAGTAAAAGTTACAATATAAGGGCTCCTCTCAGCACCCAGGGACTCTGTGCTGACAGTCTGCTGTGTATTTCATCACTTCTCCGCATGCTTGTGGCAGAGGTGTGTTATTGACTGCGACTTTTTTCTTATTTGACACCTAGATCCAAAGTTTTTTTTGTTTTTTTCCCCAACACAATGTATTGAAAATTTACATTTACCATTAGTGCGGTGTAATTAACTGGGGCCTTGCCTTGGGTTATTTTACCCCCCAAGGATGAAGATCATTATCAACACTGTTCATCACTGTCCTCAGATTTCCCAGCAAGTAAATATGAGTCTTCAGAGCAATGTGCGCTGGTGGGTGGAGAGTTCTAGCGTTAAGTATGAATGGAGGCCGCAGCAGGCAATGTGGCTTTCTGCTCCGTTCTCTGCTACTCATCAAGTGTGACAAACTGGGCTCGCTGTGACGGTGCCACCGGAGCTCGCGCAGGGGAGAGACCATCTGACGTGCGCCGCTCAGCCAAACAGCGCTCCCAGGCAGACCCGCTGTTTCCAACTCAGTGATCCTGCCCAACAGTCTCCTGCTACTTCTGCACTTCCTGGTGACGACACCAGAAGCCCTAACAGAAAAATAACCACGAGCACATTAAGCTCTGTAGGCAAATAAAGACATAAGAAAACACCAGGCCTCCATAGAAGTGGATATGTGAGAAGGGGCTTGTATTTATGGCAGGATTCCCAAATCCAAAAGCTTTTTAATCAGAGATGGCATTCTGGCCCAGACCATATTGTTTTAATTTTTTTCTTTTTTAAATACTGAGACCCAGCTGGTGTCCGGTATTCTAATTCTAGATCCTTCTCTAGTTACCTGTAGTATTTTCCCAATGCATTCCCAATGCCTTTTTACTCTTATAACAGCTTCTCGTTAATGAACGCGAACAGCAGAAAGAACATGAATATAACGACAGCCTCATTAACCCTAGAAGAATCATGAGACATATAGTCGAGCTGTCTTTGTTTGCTAAAGTCAAGCCTGTTTTAAATTATCGGTCAATTTGGGTTTGAGTTAGGGAATGAGGTCTGCAACCTTTTTAAATCACAGGAGAGGAAGCCCCATTCTTTTGGTTCCTTAGGAAAGATAAATTCCATAAATATGAAATTCCACTAATGTAAGACATTTCTGTAGTAGATGTGTAAGCAGTTTCTGAAAATCTCAGAAGCTTGACTTCAAGGTTTTTTTGGAAGGTGTATGTGTGATGCTGAAAGCTCAGTAGACCAGTGTGTGAAAAGATCTGTTTGGCTGTGAGGATCTGAGCATAGTCAACTTCCTAATTACCTCAATACTAAGAGCCCACACAAACAGCTCCTTCAACACATTCGCTACACCTTCCTCTACCGACAGGCCAGCATATAGCAGCTACGCAGACCGGAGCTTTAGGCCTTATAATCTGTCTTCGGTGTGGTGTTTAATTAACCATGCTTAGTCCAGAGCTCAATCACAGGTCATAGGCTTCTCATCAGTTTACACCACATTCCCC
>JAODJU010000035.1:17656252-17667344 GCA_026776725.1 Gnathonemus echidnorhynchus | reverse complement strand
CCCCCCCCCCCCCCCCCCCCCCAACATGCAGGATGCTCAGACGGTTCTTTCTTCATAATGACCAGACAGTACTCCGTCCTGGACCGGTGCTCTCTCTTGCTCGCTGAAATGTTTATCTTCGGATTTCGGTTTTGTGATAAAGTTACTATCGTAGCCTAAAGGCAGCAGCGACGGCCCAGACCGACAAGCTGGCCTCCCTCTTATTTCAGAGGCTTTTTCGGGTTTTACATTGTGACCCCCGGGATTTTGACAATGAAGTGTCACAAAGCTACAAATGAACGAAGGTCTGCATTTAACAAAACCGGCTAATCAGGATAATCTGCAATCTTCATCGGTAATTTCATGCATGTACAGAACTACCTACAGTCCAAAAAAATTTGCAAAATTGCAGTGCTTAAAATAAAATTAATAATGAAATAAACAAATTCACAGAGCATTGTTCATAACGATCACTCCAGGGATTTCATTATATTCTATGTCTGATGAACATATGCTGTAAAACAATTAACAAAGGGGCAGGGGGTGAGTAATGAGATCAGTGAATAACTAGAGTAAAGAATAGCGGATACAGTGTGGAAAAATGGCATCTTTGTTGAGCTTTGTTTGCATCTATGGGTAGGAAGAAACTCACAAAGAAATGCGTGGTGTCCCTGGGTTGCTATGAGCTGGTGAATATTCATAAATACCATCATGCATAATAATGCACATAACATAAAAGGTAATTAGATCACACTGGAACAGGACTCCCGCTGTAAATAAGTGTGGAGCTTGAGCTGAAGATGCAAGACAGCTCCCAGATCCCTCAATCAAACCTCGTGTTCTTTCCCTGTGGTTCTGCCTGTTATGCCTGCAAACTACATGAAGGTGTGGGGGGCAGCAGAGAGCTGGTTAAGTTTGAGCTTGACTTTGAGTTGTGCACTGGTGGCAACAGAGTAGCTTTCCCGACCACAAGAAATGTATAAGGAAAATGATGTAACAATAGACCACATTTTGGTGTGACTATGAAGCGATTTGGGGTTCCAGTGGTTGAGTCACATTCAAATGACTGAAAAGGAGAACAGGATGAATCTGAGATGATGCTATATATGTAGATACCACACCATGCATGCATACATACCATGGTCTCCTACTGCAGCCCTAGTTGCATTGTCCAACAGGCTGATGTCTCTTATTGGAGCCTTAAATCCAGGGATTGACATAACTGGTATGCAAGTACGCATTCACCTTTAAAAGTGATACGTGCAGCAATCGATTGTTGTAACAGCGTAAATGCGTACGTATTTTATGTGCATTTGCACCGATATGACAAGAAATTATCATGCATTTTAACCTATATCCTTTTTAACCTCCTGCTAATTAGTACTTCATTTGTGGTACAGAGGTTAAAATGTACGGTAATTTCTAGTCATATTGGCGCAAGTGCACATAATATCACACGTACTTGCTCTGTTACATTAATCGATTGCTGCACGTTACAGGTGAATGCTTTCTTGTGTACCAGTTATGTCCGTCCCTGCTTATATCTTCCAACCGCTTATTCTGGTCTGGGGGGGCTGGAGCCTATCCCAGGTTGCATAGGGCACAAGGCAGGGAAACACCCGAGATGGGATGCCAATTCATCGCAGGGCACGTGCACACACACTATGGGCAATTTAGATTGCTAATTAGCTGAACTGCATGCATTTTTCCAGCAGGAGAAATCTGGTGGAGGAAACCTTTGTGATATGAGGAGACCATGCAAACGTCGCTTGGCGACAAGAACTTTATTAGGACAAGAAAACAGGAGTCAGTGGCTGATTCAATGGTGCACATTTGTGCCTGAACCGTGATATATCCAGTGGCCACGAATTTACTCAATATGTTATGTCTACAGAGTCCAATGATCAAATGTTGTGACACAAGCAAAATGGTGAAAACAACAGTTTTTCCGCAGGTCAAGGGCCGTCACAGGAATTTCTGAATTCTCCGTGAAAACATTCCGCTCAAGGTCATTGGCACGCCTGAAATTTGCTGGTTGCGTTCTGAAGCCTTTATTTTAGCTCAGAGTACAGTGGCTCTCAGCGCATGCTAATCAGCGGCGTGCTAATACCCTGCTGGCCCAGTGCAGTTTTCCAGTAAGCATGGCTAGGCAGGAGAATATGCTCAACACCCGGTTACAAGTGAAAAATGCCATTGTTTCACAAGTGCACTCACCCATAAAAGTGTTTGTTCTGCAATGCTGCCAGGTGCTCTGGGCCAGCAGCTCAATACTGTTGACTGCCCACCCAGGCAGAAGGCATTGCCAACCGCCCCCATGGAAACACAGCTCATCGGGGAGAAACGTCTGTCGCTAAGGGGGGCAAAATATATGGGGCATTTGCTCTGACAGAAAATGATGTTCTGCTTCCCTAAACTGTAATGCTCCAGAAAATATGTAGAAGTGGCTACAGCAGAACAGAAGGATTCTGAGGGCCTGAAATGCTAACTGGATCCAACCTCTCCAAAAAGCAAACAGCAAGAGAGCACTCAGGCTCACACCGTTCGGATACACGATGCAACAATCTGTTGAACAATCTGCAGTCCGTCAGCCACGGAGCACCGGAAGCACTGTGTGACAAGCCAGAGCCGCAGACTTCCTGCGTGACGCTGTAGAAGCGTCACGGTCCAGCTCCCTGCAAGGGCAAACGGTGCCATTGGACACAGGCACCGCTGAGCCCCGACTCGTGTTTCCGTTTTTGCTACATTTGGTGAACTCGTACAGCTCAGAACCCCTCCCAGCCCTCGGCCCACAAACACACTGCGGAAAAGCACTGAAATTTGTAGCAGAACCAGAGATTTCAGATATGCTAATGAACACATCGGCGTCTCATTGGGTAACTGTGATTACTGACATTAGTCTTGACCTATCTCATTTTTTTTTCAGTAAATTAGGGTAAGAAGAGATATATTTGTAGACAAGAAAGTATCTCGTCACGCTGCTGTGATGGTGTGTCTTTTAGAAGTGTGAGGAGGTGTGGGTTTATAAGCCTTACAAATATACTACAAACACAGGTTAATGAGCTTTAGGTGATATACAAGAAAACTGCCCCGTCCTTTTCACATGGAATTAATCATGAGGGGATTTAACAAGCTGTCGATTTTCAGAAGGCCGTCGGAGTCGGAGTTCGATCTGACTTGTCTGGGAAACCGTCTGGGAAGCTTCACCTTTGGAATTTCACCAGGGCCTTGACAAGCACAGAACAGCAAGCACTGAGTCTCAGCCGGGACCACCATCACACAGCTGGTGTCGGATACATTGTCAGCACTCTCCGCAGAACACACAGACACATAAGCACTCTCATTTTCAGCGAATAGTCCTTATGAGTCATTATTCACTGGTTTGCAAACATTAAAAGGCTCAATTATAAGGCAATTCCAGAAGTTTACTCTCTGCATCGATTCCTTCCACCGACTGGATTTAATCACAAGAGGTGCTGATGTAGTTCAATATATGACACTTTGCTGGAACACCATAAAAACGCCCAGTGTGACAGCATAAACCCGTGGCCATAAATAGGCAGTGTGTGGGACAACATAAACAAACCTTGTGTTATACTGTGCATATGCAGTGTCTGGGACGACAAAACAATCCCTGTGTGCCCTTATATATATGATGTATGGGACAGAACAAGCAACCCCTCTGTGCCCCTACATACATGGTGTGGGGTATAACAACAACAACAAAAAACTCTATTGGCCCTATATACAGGAGGAGGAGGGGTTCCTGTCTTTGACTGCCCTGTTATGTTGAGCCGTTACTTTGTAAGGGGCAGAATGTGGCTCTGTGCCTATGACCTGAAGGTTGTTGGTTCAAGCCTGGTCTTGCCGCATCTGCGGGTCCTTGAGCAAAGCCCTTAATCCTAAGCTCCTGGGCACTGCTATGTGTGGCTGCCCTTTTGTGGCCTGCTTGCTTTCGCCTTCAGAGAGTGAAGTATCTATTATTATACACACTATGTGAAATACCCTAACCACACACTTACTGGAAGATCTTAACCACACCCTGGGAGAGCGACGCTGTGCGTGCAAATGCCACTGGGAGACCAGCCGGAGGGTGGTTCTGGATCTCAGTGCTGGCTGCCCGCATTTGCAGACGTGCCATACCTCTTGCCATCCGTGCCATGGATGGCTCATTGACAGGGTATGAATACTGTTTGTTTTTATTTAATCTGACAGATACTGGTTAGATGTCGCATCCATCAAAATCCGACAGATGACAGGTCTTTTAAATTGACACGTGCGCTAATAAAGTAGCAATAAATCTTCTCATCATGCTTTATTGATTTATGCAATTATATTTAATTCGATAATTATATATACTTGATAATTATATTATAATCTAATTTATATATCATGTGAACAATATTAATGAATGTTACAATCACTTAATAATTAAGGGTGATTAAATATTTAAATAACCATTAGTTGATATAATAATAAATATAAAATAAAATTGATCTGAATACTTAAGCAAAAAAAGCACTGTCATATCATCACAAATGTAAAACCGTTTACAAACAATTTAGAATTGTCACGGTTTCACAGATTACAGTAAGGAATCAATCAACAGTTACATTAAGCCAAGTTAATTAAGTGCTTAGCTGGAACAGAAATCTGCATATATAGAGGGTGGCTATAAACACACTGAGATGTATTCATGAACACACACAGGCACATGCACACATTCCTGATTCACAGAGAAACAGTTCTGTCTGCTGTTCAGTCAAGCTTTCCTTTATTCATACTTAAATGCCAAAATGTTAATGCAAAATGTTAATGTGTAGCCTTAAGTTAAGAAACCAGAAATCAATTTAATAACACTGTTTCAAAAATCAAAAATATGTTTAAAATAAGCTTAGACTGAAATTAATAATCACAAAACAACAAGTAACATGATTAAATTTCAGTTTGTAATTGTGAAATTATGATGTTGTTTTTTGGAAAAAAAAAAAAAATGTCAAACCTCAGATATATCTTCCTGGGGATGGACAAGGTTGAAAAGTCTTAAGATGGCAGCTAGTTTCTATGGCACCTTGTGGTCCAATTTGCCGACATCATGCCCTTTCCCAGACTGAGACAGGGACATCAAGAGAGCATCATCAAGCCAAATCCAGAATATCCTCATGGTCTGGAAGCTGGAGATTTAAGCTTTACTTTCAACATACTGGCCTGTGGGAGGTTCCAGGTAAACGACAGAGGTTTTTCTTTTAATATGAGGTGGAGATAAGGTGCCAGATCCTTTATTGTGAGCAAACTCGGAATTTCGGAAAACTGCACTGCAAGCATTTACGACATTAAAGTTTGGACTATAGGAATTCCGCTGGTCATCTGTACAGTGCAGGCCATAGATTCAACCACGAAAACAGAAATGAATGATAACCAACTTCAAAACAAACCAGATCAAAAGTGGGAAATATTTTTTAAAAAGGGCTCGGAAGACAGCTAACAGTCCCCCTGCTTTGCAGTCAAGTAGACGATGAAAGACGAGGTGTCCGTATCAGAGAGACAGAGAGGCAGCCTTCAGGCAACTCAGACGCTGCCGACCTCGGGAAGTCGGCCGTCACATGCCACTAAACAGGGGCCGTCGGGGGAAAAGGACAGGGATGTAGCTGGAGAGGAACGGCCACCTGGGAGCTTGCATTAGAGGCATTCACCACACACCGCCGCGCAAGACAAGGCCACATATCTAACAAGCTGCTGAGGGCTGAGGGTGGGTCCAGACGCTACTCGGGCGAGTGGGCGAACATGCCTGACGTGGGATTTTCACCGCTGACCATACAGCAAAGCAAGAAGGCTGGAATAAATATACACTGATTAAACTATGGATTAAATGCCTTTCTCCTTGTATAGTTCTGCTGCACAAAAGGCATGTGACGTTGGAGCAAATGAGAATGAAATCCCTGTCACCGTGAAAAGAGAAACAGCGATTAGCTTGGGCTCCAGCAGAGGGGGTATGTGAGGTCATGCATGCTGCTCCACAGGGTTAAAAATGCACTTTTCTTTCTCTGAGGCAATTGACCTTTTTGGTATTTCAGCTTGACATGTGAATAAAAGGTTATGAATTACACACGACCTTCACTCACAGCAGCCATGTGTGCCTTTTCTACTCGATACTTAAATAATGTCTTGTTCCGCATTTTCAGTTAAGATCCATTTGGATAAAATCCCCTCATCTGTTCAACTAAGGCTGGAGACCCTAAAATTAAGTTACATGCCCAAGAAATCATATTATGCCCCTTCCTTGGTGTAGTTCCATCACAAGGCCAAAAATCCCCACATTTTGCAAGTGCTTAGCATCTTTAATTCACTTTCTTGCTGCAGGACGTTCAATTGGAGCGCTCTTAAAGCGCTCATCCTGTAAATGTGCCTGTTCTGTGCTGTGTCTGGCCTTTCTATTGGCAGGGCAAAGATTTGAGCCTCTGTGGACCTAACTCTCCACATGATTTTCTGAGACCCTCCCTGAGGTCTCTTCTCACACCTCTTCCTGGTGTCTCCCCCTCATACCTCTTCCTGTTGTCTCTTCCTCATTCCTTTTCCTGGTTTCTCTCTCTTATTCCTCTTCCTGATGTCTTTTTCATTCCTCTTCCTTGTTTTCTCTCCCTCACATCTCTTTCAGGTGTCTCTTCCTCGTTCTTCTTCCTGGTGTCTCTCCCTCACACTTCTTCCTGGTGTGTCTCTCTTATTCCTCTTCCTGGTGTTTCTCCTCATTCCTCTTCTTTGTTTTCTCTTCCTCACATCTCTTCCAAGTGTCTCTTTCTCATTCTTCTTCCTGGTGTGTCTCCTCATTCCTCTTCTTGGTTTCTCTCCCTCACATCTCTTCCTGGTTTCTCTCCCTCACATCTCTTCCTGGTTTCTCTCCCCTACGCCTCTTCTTGATGTATCTCCTTTATTCCTCTTCCTGGTTTCTCTTTCTGGTGTCCCTCTTCATTCCCGTTCTTGGTGTCTCTTCCTCATTCCTCTTCCCGGTGTCTCTCCATCGCACCTCTTTCCTGGTGTCTCGTCCTCACACCTCCTCCTGGTTTCTCTCCCTTATAGCTCTTCTTGGCTTTGCTATATCATGCCTCTGCCTAGTTTCACATCCTCATAACTCATCCTCTTCCCTCTTCCCACTGTCTAACTTTGTTGCCACATAATCCAGGCGGAGTAGCTACATGAGTAAGATTGTGATAAAATTAAACCAAAGCACCGGGTTGCTTTTCAGCAGATGACTCCTTAGTGGTTGGAGCGCAGCCTGCAGTTTCAACGCTGACTTGTGTTTGGACGGTTAATCGGCCAACCCTCCTTCTAGGGCAGACGCTGCTCTTCACCAGGCCTCGCTCTCTCCTTATAAGAGACTGGGATGCCAACCCAAAAGGAACGGCTGTCTATGATCCCGCTTCATGTAGCCGCAGGCGGCCTGTCTGTTGCGTCTGAGAGTCCCAGGTGTCTGGCACAGGATGGCAGCAGGAACCACCACTAATGCACGATGGTGATTGGCGTCAATATTTACTAATGTCGTTCATCAGGCCTGTCGCACGTATCTCACGCAGTGCCTCACAGGCTTGACTGAAATAACTCTCATATCCAAATCCATTTTTAGCTCAGGTATTTTGGTTTGGTTAGAATATATTCTAAGAATGGTATCATCCATATTTGAATGGAAAACGCAGACATGAGGCTAAATTTGCTGTGGTCTGCAAGCAAATTGAGTTGCCCACATGAATACAGCATCTCCTTAATCAGTATTCACAAAAATTCTGATGTTCAAATTTGTTTTAAATCACTCTTACGATCGAGGTTCACTTGGCCCCTATTGTTATATGCTTTCTGTGTGCTACCAATAGATGAATTTTTGGCTTGGATTTGAAAAACCGAAGTTACTTAATGCACTTTTAGATGCTGCCCATACATAGGGTTCTGTGATAATGCTCCGTGCGGTTTCAATAAATCCATTTTAATAATGCGGAATTCTCAATGTCAATGAGGATGACAAACAGTGCTCAGTCACATAGGGACAGAAGAGGGAAGCAGGATTTTCATGGGGGAATGAGACAGAAGGCAAGCAGCTAGGAGGAAAGGAAAGTTTCAGTATCAATAGAAGCTAAACAAAATACAGGTATAGACCTGAGTTCATCCTGGAAGTTAGGACAGAAGACAATCTGGATATATCTCCATCATTATGGGGGTGTGAACAAGACATACAATATATCACAGATTTCCTCTATTGTAGCAGCGTAATTGGACTGTTTTGATTCTTGCTGCATGCCACACTCATATGCTAACGTCCACTACATCTACTTTGGACATCTTTCGATAATTTGATTAGGGCTCTTACTGTATGTGACGTAAGTGCAATCGGAAGTTACTCGATAGGACACAAGCTGACGGATGACTCAACAGTATGTGACGTAAGTGCAATCGGAAGTTACTCGATAGGACACAAGCTGACGGATGACTCAACAGAAAAACTAAAACCACTGTCAGATCACGGAAGAGCTACATATCCAGCTTGGTTGGGGAATCGGGGTTTTGGAAGTGTGTTTAAGAGGCAGCAGAGAAAACAAAATTCAGTCCAATATAATGACTGCCAACAGAAACCGGTGAACCAATTGGGTGATTTCGTCACCTGACTTTACCCAACCTGAACAAGCACCAATCTCACAGCATGTAACAAATAATATGAGGCTTGGGGGCTGAGTGACAACAGTGCAACATCTTTGTCTAGCAAACTCTCCATTAGAAGGCTCCTCTTGGTTTTTCAATGGACTCTTTCACACCTGAGAGGAAATCCTCGTTCCTGTTGACAGGCTGTTACCGCTGAACAAAAGGGGTGCTCTTTGGTAAGCCAGACCTCTCCCAGAATGGATCCCAGTGGCTGATAAAACCAATACAATCAGACCCTCCTGCTTGTCACCCAGCTGTCAAGGCTGATAAGTGTGCTGCAGGTTTTGTCCTCTTTATTTGGAGATAATGGGACTTTGAAGGTAATGGTCTCACAGAAAGGGGTCGCGGCATTTTCACAATCCACTATCTGCCAGAAGCTGATCAGTTTTGAGGTAACTGAAAATTCATGACCATCTGAGGTCACATCGAACTCACTGTGGAATTCAATTGACAAGCATTCACACTGAGGGAAGTTTTACTCGGAAAGTGTATTTGGGGGGGGGGGGGGTGTCTGAATTATGCCGGTCCACCTGGTGTAAGGTTGTATCTTAGGCACCTCTGAGCCATTCTGTCTTATAGGAATGATTTATGGAATTTCAGCTATGGATACAGGAACCACCTGGACGTTCCCCGGAGTAGTGGACTGTTTGGCCCTGATTTGAGAGCAGGAGTGTTGGACTGACATGCTTGAGGGACTGATAAATGAACCAGCTAGTCAGCAAAGGTAAGACCAGGTGGGTGTCATGGAGCCTGGCAGGATGTGAGGCGTTGGGTGAAGGACTCCAGGCTGTAGAAGAGTTCAGGTAGAGTGGAGCATGAAGAAAGACAGGCAATGTTTTTCTGATAAATCCCTGCAGGTTCACGTTCTGAAGTCATGCAAACTGCCACAGAAGATCCCACGACAGGCCTTGCAATCACCATCAGCATTAAAATCAATGACAAAATAAGGCTCAATAACTTACAACTGACATTCTATGTTATTTACATGAACTACCTTTAGTAAGTTGTTTTATAATTAAAGCCAATATATAAGTGTTTGGTTATGAGGACTGACAAATGCCACCAGTCATGTAAATGTATTAAAAATGCCAATCCTAGGTGTGGAGCTAAAAAGTGCATACAGTTAATAAAATTCAATTGATTAAAGTATAGCTTCAATGATAGACTGGCAGTATTGGTAATTAAAACAGCATCTGTTGTTTCTGTTTCTATGGGTGTATTGACAGTATCTTCTTCAATAATGTCACGTGCCAGTAAGCAGTGAATGTAGGTAGTTTTATGTGGCCCACAGGTGCAGCTGTGAGGCTGCCTTTGTATATAATGTCCAGCCTCAGAGTCCTAAGTAGCCTCCTGCCTCTGAGTCAGAGAGATGGCTCTCTGCCCCCCTTAAAATCACACTTTTGCCTTTCTCATTCTGTTTGACTGCAGTTAGGGGCCGGCGTGATAAATATCTGCGATTGTGCTTGAATTGCACATTACGTTTGAAATTGGCATTTAAGTCAGCTATGGCTTGTTAGCCAAGCCGGGTCTCTTACGGGTCATATTGCTGTTCCGCGTCGGTAAGATATCGAGCCGCGTGGACGCGTGACGTGCCGAACTGCTGGGCTGATGGTCCTAGCTGTAGATAAAGGTGGCTGCCAGAGGGCTACATAACGTTTTGTGAGAATTAGCTTGCAGCAGCAGAGTTGGGCTATTTTTACCTCATTTGTATTGAGCCAGAAATAGCATTTTGAGAAAATCAGATCTTTGCTCTTCATTGATGTTCACTTGCTTCTTTCCAGCCTCTCTCCGAGCTGTTATTTGCACTGTGTTTGCCTATGTTTAGATTTTAGCCGATAGCAAACCTTTAATTAAATAGAGCTGGGCAGCCTAGTTCCTTTTGCAGTTAATGCAGTGTTACTGTGGCGACCACTCACCACTGACATCCTAGTTGAGGAAGGAACACCCCCCCCCACGACCACCTGTCATTACCAATTAAAAAGCCTCGCTGTCGCTGTGGTAACCCACCTGTGGCTCCGCCCCCACACATGTCCACATCCTCCTTTGGGTCTCCGCGGTCTCCAGGGACAGAGGAAAGGCTCCTGTGTTTACACTCTGCTGCAGCAACAGCGCAGATGAAGTGTGAGAGCATTATCCAGGGAATTCAGATCCGAAAAACATCTCCAGCTACAGCTCTGGGCACGCAGAATGCCTACGAGTGCATACCTACGCAACTGCACATGTTAAGCACATGTAGCTCATGTAACTCTACACAGGATAAAAACAGCTACACTACACCCACTGCACACATTAATAACAATGGTGACATTGTAATCTACGGTTATCTATGTCAAGGGCAATCTAGGATTTAGTTATCAGTGATCATTGTTGACACACCACAGCACACAGTGCACAACAACAAAATGTGTCCTCTGCATTTAACCCATATGTGACA